>VZTD01005021.1:512657-595018 GCA_013397725.1 Rhagologus leucostigma
CCGCTGAGCGCCCGCGCCCGGCATGGGGGTGAACGCCGTACACTGGTTCCGCAAGGGGCTGCGGCTCCACGACAACCCGGCGCTGCGAGAATGCATCCAGGGCGCCGACACGGTGCGCTGCGTCTACATCCTGGACCCCTGGTTCGCCGGCTCCTCCAACGTGGGCATCAACAGGTGGCGGTGAGTGCGGGGCGCTGCGGGGGCCCTAATCCCCGCGTTATGTATTCGGTCACGCTGCCTCCCCGCCATCCCCTCCCCTCCGCGCCCGATTGGGCCGCCGCCAGCGCCGGCTTCCCTCGGCCGCCCGCCCTCCCCGCGGGCCCGGCGGTGTTACATATCCAGCCCAGCGCCGGCCCGGGCTGCGGCTCCCGCGGCGCACGTGGGAGGGACGGGGAAGAAGGAACCGGGAAGCCCCTGGCAGAGTGCAGGGCGGGGTGCCGTGGCTTCCCGGGGAGGGGGGCGCTTGTTCCCACTCCCGAGGGCGGCGGTTCAGTGTCCGAGCGCTGGAGCTCAGACCGGGGCTGCTGCCGGGCGGAAAACCCTGTGGGGAGCAGCCCGGAGGGACTGCACTATCTCAGGAACTCTGGGCAGCCGGGAGCCCCAGGGCGACTCTGTCCTGGTAAAACTGTGAAGCTGCTCTCCTAGCTCAGAAGTACCTTCTCTGAGTAGCGTTCCTGCACGGAAGGGTGTCACAGAATATTCTGAGTTGAAATGACCCACAAGGATAATGGAGTCCAACTCCTGGTTCTGCACAGAAGAGCCCCAAGAAACCCACACTGTGCCTGAGAGCGTTGCCTAAATAGTTCCTGAACTCTGGCTGGCTTGGTATGCAGCGTCCCTTTATGGAGCGTGCAGATTTATTCCTACTCCTTTAAGCCAGTTGTAATTCTCCTCCCCAGTATAAAAATGAACTTTACTGTGGAGCTGTGACTGACGCTGGCATGTGAAATGTGTGCCATAATACGGCAGAGGTTAATAGGACTTCTGTGCATGCTTGTCATGTGAGATTAGTTAAAACATCACTAGGAATCTGAAAATTGTTACCCTTTTAAAAGGGTATATACTGTAATAGAGTTGGTGTATTGTCTGTCCCTCCAATGTCAGGAACTTGAAATGCTCCTGAACTTAGCCTGCCCAGACTACAATGCTGAGAAGTTGCCTAATTATGGAACAAGCACAATGAAACTTAGCTTAACACTAAGTCATAGAAGATTGACAAAGTTTAGATACTTCAGGTTTCAGTTGAGTTCACTTGAAGGATTATTCCTTTCAGATTTAATAATTTTTATCCCTGCTTATTAAATACTTTACCAGCCAGGTAACTTACCTTTGCAGTTTTGGGTTTCTATTTTTTTTCGGATTTTGAGAGGTTTTCCTTACAATCCTCTTGTTTTCAAGGGATAGAAATACTAAAGATGCTTTCTGTGAACTTTAACTTGATGGTTATTTCATTTTCACTGACAAAAATAACTTAAGAATAATTGTTAGATACTTCCCTTATCTGAGATTCATGATGTACATTTCTTTTATAAGAGACTTTTAAATCGTTTTTGTTTTGAAGTATAAGTTTTTTTGAATAACATTTTGACTTAATGAAGAAGCTCAGAGGTCTTAATTTTGTGGATCATACATGAACAGCTATTTAAGTTTTGAAAGAATGTGGACAATTGGCACAAGTTAAGTATTAAGGAAATCACATGTCTAAGAATACATGTCATAGGTTTCTGATGTGCCCTACAGCTGAAATGCTGAGCAGTTTTTGGTTGTATACTCTGAACTAGTGAATGATAGACAAGTGTGAACTTTGGTTCTAGCAGAAGGAAGTTCATGTCTTCAGTGCTATTGCCCTGGTTCTTCAGTGACTGTGTAATATGATCATTAGCTAATAGAATCCTTGAGTACATTTGTGTGTGATATATTTGCTGACTGGTTTACTTTAACAGTGTTTTCAGTGCTTTAGAAGGCGTCTAGTCCTTCCACTGCATTTTGCATTTGAAGAAAAATGCCTGGTTGTAGTTACTGGTTAGAGGGATTGAGTTTGGGGTATATTACAACTCCCCTGTCCAAAGCACCTCAGGCAATCTCCTGGTACTCAAATACCCTCAAGGCACATGCTGCACATGGATTTGAGTAGGAAATCTTGCTGCCTGCATAGCCTGGTTTTGTGAGATCCTCAGGTTTTTTTCAAGTTTAATAGTACAATAACTTTACAGAATAACTGGCTGCTAAAGCTGTATGTTTATTACGGTTCTTCTCAATACATTTTTATTTAAATGGACAGTTACTAGTTTGGTATGAATCCATTTTAGGTTCCAGTAGTTTTAATGAGATGTTTTTAACCAGTGCAAACACATACTTTCACAATAAATATACACAAGATCTATGATGCAGTTTTTTGGTTTGCCAGTCTCATTTGGCACTTGTAATTAATGATCAAACATTTTATGCTCTTGCTCACTTGATGACCATGAGCAGAATCATTGCTTACATGCCTGTTGAGTAGGGTGTTGAATTAGACAAAAACATTTTATTTGAGACTAGGAGCAGAAGCCCTTCAGCATTAGGAACATCAGTCAAATTTAACCTCCTGGTGTGAATTTACAGTGGTTCTTTCTTAACTTGAGTTGATTGACACCAAGTGTTTATGTTCTGGTGAGTTTATGGTTCTAATGCCCTGGGCAAAACTCTTCTCTATCAAACTATGACTAATACAGTCTGTATGAGGAAAAATGGTGAAAGAATACAAGAAACCAGGAGGTTTAGTTTCTTGTTAGAGTACTGTCACTCTGCAGGGTCACCAGTTACAGTTTGTATTAACAAACTTGTCTTAAATCTGGTAAGTAGCAACCTTTAATACATAGGTGCTTTCTAATTAACTTTTCTCTTTAAACAGTCATGTAACAATCGGGAACTAATATTTTTGTGTAATTGCACTATTGAGCAAGTCTAATTACTAAGCAGTCACATGGTCTTACTGACCTCCTTTCTCCTGGCATTCAGCCTACCTGTTCTAAATTCGTGAATGCTACGTAACAAATGCCAGGACCTCCCTCAGCTCACTTCATTTTTTTCTGGTTCTATTCTGTTTCTTCTTATTGTTCCTTTTTTTCAAGCTGTCAAATAAATCAAGATGTGCTTTCATTGAGACATGCTTTTTCTATGGGATGAGTTCACGGTGTTGTTCGCAGATCAGCACTTGAGAGAGAGAAGTTACTTGATGCAGTAAAAGATGATGGAGAAATGGTAGAGGGAGATGCTAAATGCTAAAATCACACTAAGGCTCTCTTAAAATTTTGTCAGTTGCCCTTAAACGTTTGGCACCAGAATTAGCTTGCATCTAATTGTGTCAACAAAGCAGACAAGGAACGTAACTTGCGTACTCCAACAAGTAACCATTACCTACTTCTGAAAAAATGTGTTCATATGTGCTCACAGACTTTTCCATATTAAGGAGAATGGGATCTTATGCTTAACACCATCACCTAGGGGAGAGTTTAATTTAGTCCTAGTTTTAGTGCAGTGGCAATTGATCAAAATACCTGAAAAGAAATGCAAACATTCTGTTAGTTACTGCATAAGGATTTACTTTAGGTAATAATTTACTTCTTTTAGTTTGTCTTTTTGAGTGTGTATATCTTGTCTTTAACATGCTACTTAAAACACTGGTGTGCAACAGCTGATTTTATAAAGATGGATAGTCTAATCTTGCCAATCCTTGTATTTCTTTTTCTTAACCATTTTTGAAAAGAACAGATTTCACTTTTAAAATGAGAGTAAGAGAATTTGTTTTGTATATCTCTTAGATTTTGTGAGAATATTGATGTGTTCAGCATCCTTCAAAGTTAGCTGCTGCTATTATGGCAGATAGTGGTATTGATTTCAGAGAAAGAAAAGAAGTGATTTTTTTTTTTCCCCACACTCAAATTTCAAGCAAATTAAAAATTAAAACCTGAGGGGAAAAAAATGTTTAATTTCCAGGACAATCACTGCAATTCATGGAAATTGGAACTTGTTTTAAAAAATTAGACATCTTTCTGTAGTAGCTATTAAATTTTTCTGTTCTGTGCGTGTGGTTTTGAAAATATAGTTACAGCTTATGTGGGTATGATTTGTCCAATAGAGATGTGTATGTTGGATGTGGGATTGGTGGAAAAAGTTTGTCAATAGAATTAATCTATGAGTGATTTGAGTTTCATAAATGTGATTCAGGTAGACACAATTTGTGTATTATACTTTGTTAATTTTGGTGACATGATTAGTATATAAAAAGGAATACACAGAAATAGTTATGACTTCCCTGATGAAAACATCCCTTTAAGTTTGTTTTTATTGTGTAGGACTTAGAATGAAAATCTATTTGATGTATTAAATATTTAACATAAAGCCCACCAAAGGCACTCTATCACTCCTCATAGTTAGACAGGGAATGGAAAATAAAACAAAAAGCTTGTGGGTCAAGATAAGGACAAGGAGAAGTCACTCAGCCATTACCATCATGGGGAAAATGAATTAATTTATTGCAAATCAAATCAAATAGGGTAACAAAAAATAAACTAAATTCTTAAAGCGCCTTCCTCCCACCCCTCCCTTCTTTTTGGGCTCAGCTTCGCTCCCCTTTTCTCTACCTCCTATCCCCGAAGAACACAGAGGGATGGGGAATGGAGGTTTTGGTCAGTTCGTCAAACATTGTCTCTGCTGCCTTTTCCTTGGGAGAAGGACTCTTCACACTCTTCTTTTCGCTGCCATGGTCCTTTACGGGCTGTAGGTGGACAGCCTTCCTCTCAGTGGTCTTCACCACTGTCTGCAGGGGAATCTCTGCCCTGGTGCCTGGAGTGCGCCCTCCCTCTCCTTCGTCCCTGACTTAGGAGTCTGCAGAGTTGTTTCTCTCACATACTCTCATTCCTCTCTGGCTTCAGTTGCTCCCGAGCAGTAACGTTTTCCTCCTGTCAAACACGTTATCCCAGAGGCGCTACCTTGGCCAGCGGCAGGTCCGTGTTGGAGCCATCTGGCATCGGCCCGGAAAGACATGGGGGAAGCTTCCAGCAGCCTCTCACAGCACCCACCCCTTGTAGCCCCCCAGTACCAAAACCTGGCCGTGCAAACCCAATGCAACCCATCACGCCCTCTAATGAGTGGCTTCAGCTCTAGAGCAGTGTGTGCCACTTGGAGCACTTCTGTTCATCCAGCCCATTAAACTGAGGGTGATTAATCTGTAAAAAGTCTGTCTGTAGCTTGTTTCCAGAAGTTTCATGTGCAGATGGGAGTTCTGTGGTACTAGCAGCTAGATTGGAGAAACCTCCCCAGTGCCACATCCCTAGGCTGCTCACCTGTTCTCTTCCACAAAAAACATTTTTTACCCCAAAAGTGCCTGCAATTCAGCAACTCCCTCTATAATTTGTGTTATATGATCTAGCCCTATGATTTTCAAAGTACGTCACTGAAGCACACTGACGTATGTCCTCATGGGTTTAATCCTGCACTGTTGATGAAAGGGTTGGTTCCACCCTTTTATGATAGCACAGAGCCCTGTGGTGAGCCAGTTTAGCTCATCAATCTGTCCAAAAGAGATTAATTACCAGTTTTGGTGGGATTAGCTCTATGGTAGATTGTGCCAGCAAAAAGGTCACCGTAGTAGTAGTAGTGAAGAGGCAAAGAATGGGAAGGGCAGGTACCATTTCTTTCAGTGGCAGTATGGATTTGAGTTAGATTACAATGGTCGTGTAACTCTGGCCTGCATTGCTCATGTCTGCAGTAACCACCAGGTGTTTTTTGGAAGGGGATTATTGGTTTCTTCAGTGGCTTGCCATTTTTTGACACCCTTTGAAATGATATTGCTGAAAATAAGTATTGGCCTTT
This sequence comes from Rhagologus leucostigma, assembly GCA_013397725.1. Taxonomy (NCBI): domain Eukaryota; kingdom Metazoa; phylum Chordata; class Aves; order Passeriformes; genus Rhagologus; species Rhagologus leucostigma. The sequence goes on from VZTD01005021.1 coordinate 518,514, forward strand.
TTACTGTGCAGGGAAAAAGTGCAATTTATTTTTTGTCAAACTGTCAGAATGTGAGAAATAAGCCTGCTAGCTGAGAAATTACACTGTGCATGTTTCCTTATTTTGGTGACTGATCTTGTATCACCAGATTCTGTAATGTAACTATTATTCAGTTGGACAAGAAGACTGCACTGGTTGGTCTGGAGGGAGCAGGCAGTACTGCAAATTGAATTGTGTTCAGTAAGTTGGTTTTTTCAAACAGCAGTTACTATAGGCCAGAAAAATTATAGTGAGCATCTATACAATTTGGGGTTTGACTCCAAGGTTGATCTTGAAGGAATCTTAATTCCTCAGGTTAAGAAATTTTGAGGTTTTAGACACCTGGTTTTACACCACTAATCTCCAGGTTTGAGGATGTCCAGAGAAGTCGAGTGGGTCGAGTGTTCTTGGTCTGTAAGAGTAGTATGTGGACTTTGAGTATTAAGGGAGAAATGTGGTTTTGAAACAAGTCCATAGGATTTTTTAAGTCTTCCTTCTCTTGGGACCAGTAATCTATTTTTGTTTTATTTTACGTAAGTATCAATAGATCACATTGTAGGGGAAGGTAATCTGTCTGCACGTCATGGTGCTTCCTGCTCTGGTCACAAAGAGGGAGGGTGATAACCCCCAACAAACACCATCTGTGATGAATGTGAAAGCAGCCTTTTTTAGGCAATCAAGAATACAGAATTCTTTTTTTCTCAACTGATCGGTATGTGGCAGTGTCAATGAATTCTGCATCAGTTCTTCAAGTTATTTAATATATTATCATTCTCTTTTGGCCATTTTAATACAATAAAATGTATTCTCCTCCAGTATGGGAAAATGTCTTTTTCCCAACCAACAGAAGCTACTCTTTAAATATACTATGCAAATATTGCAGAAAATCCTGTTTATCGTTGTGCATTGCCTGAACTTTTTGGTTTCTAACAGTTCATCTACAGCATGGAAGCCTTTATTTTCAGAAGTGGTTCTTTTCCATACTCTGTTTCAGTGCCTGGCAGGTTTTCAGGTTAGTTATATAACCTGTGATAGGAGGAAGGTCAAGCTGCCAGCAAAGTCAGCCATTTTTTCAGTGTAGAAGTCACACTGAAGTCTGTGATGTTATGAATTTGCATACTGAAAGAAACTCCTTGCTTTATGGGATTTTGTGAACTTCCCATAGTGACCTAAAAAGGCAAAAGTTAGCTTGAGCATGAGTGGGTTGTGTAAGCAGTGTGAGAGTATGTGGCTTTGTGTTCCATGGGCTTAGGAATTTGCATATCACATTTTAGCAGGTTTAATAGCCGTGTGTTTGGTTACCCCTAGGAAAGGACTGGATTTGATCACCAGGCTAGGAACTTCATAGTATTTTGATGCAATGCATTTCCACTTAGATTTCTCAGAACTCTTAATTTAACATGGAGCAAGGTTAGTTTGTGTGCTTCTGTGTACTTCTGGCTTTCATGTTCTTTGCAATCTAGGTCAAGAGGTGAGCTATAATTGCAATGTTCTTCTAACCCTGAAGCCTCCATTTGTTTTTCAGGTCACCATAAAGCATTTGCTTTCACTGCTCTGGAGTTTTGTGAGTGTAAATGATTTTTCATAAGGGAATAAAGCTTCAGTGGAGGTGAAGGATAGACTGGAAAGGACAGGTCAATATTTCAGTGTTCTGTTTCAAGTGTGTAAGTGGAGATGGCTGTGGCAGAAGTCTATATGTGTGTCTGTACTTTTGGAACAGTTACAAATCGGAGTGTATTCCAATTACCAGTGGAGATAATAAAAACCAACACATGAGCTTTGTTAGCATTAGTTTAGACAGTAGCTGAGCTGCAGTGAGCAGAGCTTCCTAAAATGTGATTTTTTTTTTTTTTGCAAATTCTGTACTTTGGTTTTTTTATTATTTATTTTTAAATTGCATTAGTATTTGAAAGGTCTGAAATTCAACATTGGTAAACCTAGCTAGGAAATAAGAATTTCATAATGCTCAGGGTTTCAGAAGTAAATTCAGGTGTCAAACTATTGCTTATAATCTCTTTGAAAAGTGCAACAACTTTCTTGCAATAAGACAAAACCTGTTCAGTTTATCAGAGATGGAGGGGATTTCTTCCAGTTGAACATTGGTTAGGATGTGTCCTGCGTATCTAATTTCTGTATTGACAGGTATGTGATGTATACCTGAGCCTTTTGTGTTATGCATTGCTTCCTCCTACAGTTAAACTAGAGAAATTTTCTGGACCTGCTTTAGCAATGTACTTTATCTCAGTGTTTCTTAATTTGTAGGAAATCTTTTCCCTTCCTGTTCACTCTCATGGATTTATTCTCTAACATCTGTATGTTTGTGGCTCTTTCACAGACATGAAAAGTAAAGGCTGTAGAATTCTTGCACTGAAGGTTTGTACCCCTCCAGAACACAAACTCTTATACCTTCAAAATTAAAACCAGACACGTTGAAAAAATTCTGTTTAAGCTCAAATGAGGAAGTTGTGAAATATGAACATATGTTATTAATTCCTCAGTGAGGGAGATGAAATATCTACAGTACAGGTTACTTAGGAACAATTCCTGTAAGGAAAACTTGGATTTTTTTTATCTGTTTTCTATCCAAAGTATGAAATCCATGAGCTAGGAAATGCTTTATTTTTTATAGTAAGGAACCTGTGGAGTTCAGTGCTTGCAGTTTTGTTTGGGGTGTTTTTGTTTGTTTGTTTTTTTGTTTTGGTTTTGTGGGTTTTTTTTTTTTTGGTTTCTCAATGCCAGTGTTCCACTAACCTTGTTGGTGAGGGGTAAACTGTGCTGCAATTGAGAGAGACAGAAAGTGATTAAAAAAAACAGAAATAGGAGGGTAATTTGCATCAGACAGAGAAATAAATAGGTAACTCATTCATGTAGGCTGCTTGTTACTTCATGCCTTGTATAGTTCATAAAACATGGTCATGGTCTGAATGGTTGCACTTTTGCTGTGCACTAAAGATACAGAACACCATGGCAAACTTTATCTCAATTTCACAATCTGTGCAGTTCTGAAGTGCTGGGGAAGCGTACAGAGAATTGTGATACTGCATTTTATAGAGCAACTGGCATTGAAAATAGTTAGTGGTTTGATTTCTAATATATTGGATTCATTGAAGAATGGACTAAATGTTGTCTTTGCTATGTTCTCTATAGAGTTTCCTCTGAGTTGAAATTTTCTGTCTGTAAATCCTGTGACATCAAGTGATTTTTTTTTCATTCTTTCTCCTTCGTATTTTATATTCTAGAGACTAAACAAGCTCATTTTTTTTCTAGAAGTCTTAAAGTTGAAGAAAACATTGTGGCTTTTAGCAGAGATTACCTAGTATTTTTTTCCCTTTTTCCTGTCTCATGGGAGAAGCATGACTACATCTGTAAAAGTGAGACATGCATTTATAAGAAAATATTCTCCACAGTAATTCTTGCCATCCAGATTTCAGAAGGGCCTTTGGGGAGGAGGTTGCGTTTCAGTTTTGTTCTTTGTAAATCTTGCTATTAGTGAACTCAAAAAGTCGAAACCATCCAAGTCTTAATGAGGGTGATCAAGCCAAGGATGGCATCTGAATTATTTGTTTTATTTGTGTTGCCTAGGGATAATTCCTGTGACTTTCCATCATTACTTTTCAGTAGATGACAGGCCTGGTATGGTCTAGTGTATGCTGCTTTATCCGTGTTTCTTTTTAGACAGCGTAACTGTTTGCTGTTTACTGCTGTTGCACAGTATTTCCCAAATCCTGAGAATGCTTTCTTAAATAACTCTATGAGGGATTTTAATTTTTAATTTTTTTGTCTAGCATACTCTTTCACTTGTATGACCTGTAAACATCTACTAGTATGTAGTTTCTTCAGTTTATGATAAAGGAAGAAGTTATAGATTGCTGTGATATTGACAGTTCTGCTTTAATTGCTGTGTATTTCCTGCTTTATTTCAAGGCTTTCATAACCTGAAGAGACCTGTGTAAAATTAATTTTCATCATATAGTCATGGTGCTTCTCAGTGAGTAGGGTTTTTTTACTTGATTGAAATTTCCTTTCTGAAAGATAGTTGCCAATAAATTTACTGTTGAGAAGTTCTTTATTTCAGCAGTAGTGTGTTTTTCTTCTAAACCGTGAAGAAAATCATGCATTTGTGGGGGATAATGTGGATCTTTCTATTTTTACATTTTAGAACTTGGCTTTCTGCATTCTTTTGAATATAATTCCACCAACCTCTCTTTTTCAGTGCCAACACTGAAACATTGTGTTAGTTTGTCAAAGCAAAATTCTTCAATGCTGCGTTTGCTGAAAGTTTTACTCCAATTTTTTTACTGCTTCCATATGAGACAGCACAATGAAGCTTGCATTTTTGGCACTGGAGGTCACACTTAAGAACTGAAAAGTGTTACTAGTAGTTGTGTGTTGCTCTTTCAGCAGCAGCCTTTCCTATTTTTTTTCATAATTCTGCACCTTTTTTTCTTCTATTAGTCTGTCTTTATTCCAGAATCCTACTTTTGCAGTTGTTGCTCCATGGTTTGTCAAGTGCAATGGTTAGGAAAAAATAACTTTCAGGCTTTTTGGGTGTTTTTTTTTACTATTCTGTTTGAAGAGTATGAGATTTGCAGGAACAGTTATGTCATTATAAGTGACTTGTTCCCAAATGAAAGCGTGGAAATTCCAAAAGCTTTTCCACTTGCAATACCATATTGTCACCAGTTGCAGTATTTTTCCTGCTGAACTTAGAAATTTTAAGAATACTTAAGGTAAAGTAAGCTTTGGAGAGCTTTTTTCCCGTGTTCTTTGTTTTTCTGCTTTCAAATGAGCTGTGTCTGTCAGAAGCTTTCTGTTGACTGGAGTTTTAATTATGGTGTACTATATGGTAATGCCTAGCTTGCCTTTTCTTGGAATGAGTTTTCTTTTGCTTGGAAGTGTTTGTCTCTTGTGCTTGTCTCTTTAACCTTACCTTGAATGAAAGCTTTTGAACTTGGGATTGAATAAATTGATCAAAAAATAACTAAGTACAAGTAAGTGTGATTGATGTTTGAAGTCTTGCAGTCTTATTTCTACAGAGATAATTATTTCCTTCATTAGTTTAAGATGCGATATTTTTTTCCTTTGTCATAAGGAAAAATGCTGGTTTTAACAGCAACAGTAAACAGGAAATTATGTAATTGTCAGCATTTCTTCCTGGATGTGTGTGGTACCTTTGTATCTCCCCTCTCCAGCACGTGCAGGGTTAAACAGGGTTTAAAAACGTGTGAGCTTTACCTGCCATTCACCAGGGTTTTTCTTTTATGCAGATTTAGTGTTATTTAGACCTGTAATAAAGGATGGTGTCCATGAGCTTGTGCTTGGATGGTGGTACAGGAACAGCCTGTTTGTGCCGAAGTTTGGTGCCAGCTGTTGAGTCTGGCAGGGGACACGCTGTTCACGAGCGGCTGTTCCTTTTCGCACCTTCCCCTTCCATTCTTTATCAGCTCCTCCGGCTCTGAGCACATATTGGGTTTCATGTCACCTTTAGCCACCAACACTTCTGAATATGACACAGAGGAGCAGAACCGACCCGCTGCTTGTACCTGCTCAAATGAAGCCTTTCTCTATCCCCATTGGGAATAAAGTTCAGCTGTTGGTACAGGAATCCTCTCGGAGCGGCTCCATAGGGAAGGAATATTCGGCTCTTACTACAGCGGTTACATATAACTGGAAAAGTAGGTCATTGTGGCAGGGAGTAGTCCAAACAGCCGCCCGGTTGCTGCAGCAACGACCTACTTTACGAAACTATTTTTGTTGATTCATATTGAAATGTTCTTCTTGAAAGTGCTATAAGGAAATGATCAGGTTAGGAGATACGTAACAATGAAAGCTGCGGGCTTTGTGGACTCCTCCTGCCCTGCTCCTTCCCCTCCGCCCCCTGCCCCCTTGGTCTTGCCCCCTGATGTTGGATATAGGAGGATTAAAGCAAATAAGGTTTGTTTCTGTTCAGTTTGACCTCTAGTGGGGAACATCTTTTTTTGCTTGAAGGTTCTGCATTAGCAATAATGCCTGTCATTGATGATTATTGTTTCCAGAGTTCAGAGCCTGCAAATCTTCCCCTATAAATTTTGTCTATAGAAATAACTTTAGAGTTAAAACAAAACATACAAACAAAAAACCCACCTTGTTCTAGGAAAAGATAAAATCTTTATTGAGCACTGGAACAGGCTCCCCAGGGAAGTGGTCACAACACCAAACCTGACAGAGTTCAAGAAGTGTTTGGACAATGCTCTCAGGCACACAATGCGATTCTTTGGGTTGCCATATGCAGGGGCAGGAGCTGAAGTCAGTGGCCCTTGTGGGTCCCTTCCAACTCAGGATATTTTATAATTCAGTGAGTATCACTTTTCTGGAGTGCTAACAATTTCTCTTGATATTCAATTGCTCTTATACTAACCACTTGTGTCCAACAAAGTTTGTCCACATTCAGGAAGGTGGGCTTGGTGCCCGCCCCCTTTCTTTTTCCTTTTTTTTATTGGCAGTGTTCTTGTCTGAGTCTTCTCTTTTGCTGTTAATTCTAATCCTCACACAAGCAAACTGGAAAAAAGTGCGGTGTTCTGTATAGAAGGATGTTCTCTAGTTGTCTACCTTTATTCTTTCAACAAAGTAATAAAAAAAGCTGTCACTGGTGTTCAGGAAGTGAATTTTAGAAATCCACTCCTGTCTTCTAAAAGGAATGGGTAGATGGGGAAAATGTAAAAGGACAGTTGTTATAGTAAAGGTTTCATTCTTCATAAAGTAATTCTTTATCTAAACTACTATGACTTGGGCAGAGATGACTGGCTATCGTTCCTTAGTTATCAGAATCTTCTACTTAACTGTACTATGTAACTTTTTAACATCAATTTAGTTACTTCAAGTGATGTACTTTCTGTTGGTCCTGACCTTCAGTATTGCAGAGAGCTGCTGAAGTTGTGGCAGATGAAGATAGCACGTTTATCTAGAAGTTATTTGGATTTTTTCATCTGTTGTGTCTTGAGCTATACTTCAGTTCTGTTTTCCAGGACTTACGTTACTGAGCTCTGAGCATCTCCTGCGTCAGCTCCCTAAGGTCTCTGCAGCATGAAGTGAGCAGTTACCTCCATTAGTCTGCCCACATGCAGAGAAAGTTGAGGACAAAGTGGAGGTTTTCAGGATTTATGCAGCTTGATAAACAAATTTGTGTTTCAAGTTATTTGCTTGGGGGGGGTTAAATGTGTTTCTTTTTTCCTACATGATTATTACTCAAAACCCTGAATACATCTTGATCGAGTTTATCTTGTATTCAGCTATAAATGACTAATTTCAGCTTATTTGAAAGACCAGTTCAGAAAACTTTGGCATTTTGATTCATAAGAGTAGCAGTGGAAAGTTAAGACAGTGCTGGAAGTCTGACCACCATAAGGTGAGCACCAGTCAGTTTTAATTAAGATTTCCAAGAACAGCTTCAGGATATTTTTTTTTCAGTTTTCCAAACTTTCTGCCAATTTCTGTGCTTGCTAAAGGATTTCAGCTCTATCCTTAATTCTCTTCTATTAGTTTAATAGATTTTTAAGATATGGGAAGACAGATGATGGAATTGTACCTTAAGGACTTGCAATGTATCCAGTGTAGTTGAGAAATATATTTAAGCAAGCCAATGTTTTATTTCTAGGAAACATAAAACTGCAAAATTTTACTAGCACTAATTGTAACTTTAAAGAGGTCACTTTAATGTAAGGAGAGGAAGAGGGTTTTATTAAAGTAAGTGAAGGGCAGTGTAAAATCTGTCCTTCAGAATCAGATTGCAACACTGTCTTGTTGGAGTGCTCTTATCGTGCTTGCTCTTTTGAAATGAGCCTTAGCTGTTACTTTCTCATGAACAGCTTAGATTGCTGAAAATAATGTGGCTGAAATACTTTATAAAGCAGGCCAGCTCTCTTTTAATTATATCAAGCCTTAAGAACTGCTAATTTAAATAAGAGAGCTTGGATACATGAGAATAAGATGGTTTAAATTTATTTATGTATGAGTATGTCTGTACTCTCAAGTAACTCTAATTTTGTAATTTGCTTCTAGGTAATATTTCCCCAATTGTCTCCAGTACACTTTGTTTGCCCTTGGGTTTTCCTTTATGGATCCAACCAGTTTGTTTCTGGAGAGAGCAGGCATAAAGAATTAAAGTCAAATAATAAAGACTTTGATTTATCAGATTGGAATTAGAGGATTAGAAAAAAATAAGCACAGAATATGTACATTAAAGAATGGAAGACACTGGGAGAGAGATTTAGGAAGCTGTGAGCCTGTCAGTCTCCTATCACCAGCAGGCTGACCTTTGTAACATGAAGTAATTCAAGATGTTCGTTTCAAGTTATATGGGAATAATTTAGGTGAGTAATGGGTGCCCTTTAAATGTGAAGTTAAGATCCAGACTTCATGGAAGCTAAATACACCATTTGCTGTGATGTATGGCTCACAAAATAGGAACCAACTTCATAATGCTATTTCATGGAATCACAAAATGGTTGGGGAAGGAAGGGACTTTGGAGATCATCAAGTCCAACCCCCCTGCTAATGCAGATTCACCCAGAGGAGGTTGCACAGGATGTGACCAGGTGGGTTTTGAGTATCTCCAGGGAAGGAGACTGCAACGTGTCTGGGGCCTGTTCCAGTGGTCTGACACTCCCACAGTAAAGAAGTTTTTCTTCGTATTCAGATGGAGCTTCCTGTGTTTCAGTTTGTGCCCATTGCCCCTTATCCTGTCACTGGGCACGGCTCAAAAGAGTCTGGCCCCATCCTCTTAACACCGCCCTTAAGATATTTGTATGTATTGGTAAGATTCCCTCTGAGTCCTCTCTTCTCCAGACTACACAGGTCCGGCTCTCTCAACCTTTTCCCAGTAGAGAGAGGCTCCAGTTCCCTCATCAACTTTGTAGCCCTCCCCTGGGCCTTCTCCAGTAGTTCCTTGTCTTTCTTGAACTGGGCAGCCCAGTGTACCCAGCCACAACCCTGGACACGTCACTCCGGATGTGGCCTCACCAGTGCAGACTAGAGTGGGAAGATCATCTCCCTTGACGTGCTGGCAATGCTCTTCCTAATGCATCCCAGGGTACCACTGGTCTTCTTGGCCAGAAAGGCACACTGCTGGCTCCTGGTTTAACCTGTTGTCCACCAGGAATCACAGGTCCTTCTCTGCAGAGCTACTTTGCAGCAGGACAACATTTAACTTGTACTGGTACTTTCATGCACTTCTCCTGTTCTCTATGACCTTTCATAGATGATAGAGAGTGGATGATGGTTTAGCAGTAACATCTGACAGCTCTCTCAGCACTCATGAGTGCATCTCACTGGGGCCTATGGATTTCTTGATGTCAAACTTGACTAAAGGATATCTAATCTGATCCTCCTTGACCAAAGGAAGATCTTCCTTTCCTCAGAATTTTACTCTTGCCTCCGTGCTCAGGGATTCCCATAGTCTGGCTTTAGCAATAAAGACTGAGCAGAGAAAGCATTCAGTAACTCTGCCTTCTCTGTATCGTTTGTCACCAGGGCACCCACTTGATTCAGCAGTGAGCCCATGTTTCCCAGTCTTCCTTTTACTACTTGTAGCGAAAGGTAGGAAGGTGTAGAAGCCCTTCTTGTCATACATGACATCCCTTGCTAGATTCAGTTCCAAATGGACCTTAGCATTCCTTATCATATCCCTGCATACTCTGACAACATGCCTTTATCCCTCCCAAGTGGCCTGTCCCATTTTCCACAATCTGTAAATGTTCTTCTATGTCAGTTTTGTCGGAAGCTCATTGCTCATCCATACAGGTCTTCTGATCCTTTTAATTGATTTCTTACGAATAGGGATGCACACTGGTCCTTAGCTTGGGAGAAATGATGCTTGAATATTAACCAGCTCCCTTGGACCCCTCTACCTTCTGGATTCTTAACCCTTGGGATTCCTCCAAGTAGGTCCTTCAAGAGGCCAAAGGTAGCTCTCCAGAAGTCCAGGGTTGTAATCCTACCTATTCCCCTGCTTCCTTCATCTTTGGGAGATTATGAATGTTTTTTGAACAGGACAAAAAAGCTGTGATTCCTTCCTTTGGGGAAGGAACCTTGAAAAGGTAGTTCAGTTGGAAAGAAATTAATGAGGGATGGTATGTAAGGAAATGCTAGCTTTGTGCCCAGTGTGAGCTAGGTTTGATTCAAGTGTGTTTGTTGTTCCTAATAGAGCAATATTGCTTGCTGTAGTTGATGTTCTGTTCCCACTCCATATCTGAAATGGTCTTTATTCCGTAGTGTCAAAGAAGATGCACCTAAAAGGACTCAGCTTGGAGAGATTAAATTTTAAACATGGTTTTCTCTTGATTATTGTTGAAAGCCCTTTCTTTCATCTGTTTTCAAAGAATGGATTTTTTTTTTTCCCCTGAGAACCTCTTTTGCAGCTGCACATGGGCTTGGATGTATCTTGCATTCTTCCTCTGTCACAGCTCTGCTTTGGCTTAAAGATTATAACAGTAGTAAATATTAGGGGAAAAAAAGCCAAGTGACGCACTTCATGGTCAGTGTTTGGTTTTGTTTTTGCAAGTGGATCAGCTCTACTAAGTTATGAAAGATGCTGTAGTCCTGAATTGCTCTCTAAAGGAGCTGTTTTTTCTTCACTGAGTGTAGAGCAACCCTGCAGGAGATTAGTTAGCTCCCACAGCTACTTCCCTTAAGTATCTAGAGTTGAATAACATGAACTTTTTCCTGCTCTTGTGTATAAGCTCAAAGGATAATACCTTTACGAAATGTATTATTGTATACCATTTTAGGATGTGGAAGTTGGATGTGGGATTCGTTGAAACAATGTGGTACAATAAGGGATGCCTCTGTGACCTTGATTTGGTAACAGGAAAATACTACTGTGGCTGGCTGCCAAAGGGTGCTGTGGAGTGTACATAACACTTAAATCCTGTCTGAGCTTAATCTTCTTATAGTTTCGTAAGAATATACTGCTTGCAGTAAGACACATTGGTTGGTGACAGTCAAACAGGAAAATTTACTGGTAAAATACTAAATATTTGTGTAAAGGGACATCAAATTTGAGATACTTCTCAGTGCCTCGTACTCTGTTTTGGTATTAGATTTGGTATTCGCATTGTGATTCCTGTTGAAATTAGTATGAGGTGTATATTTACCTGATACTGAAATCTGCTAATAACCTGTATGTAATCAAACATATGGCCATGTATGTGTGAAAGAAAAGTGTACGCTCTCTCTCTGAAGAGAAATAAATGGTGCATGATTTGTGTGATTAATACGTTAGGGTTTAATGCTATAAATTATACTCTAATAAAATGTAGTTGGTATTATACAGTGTGCAATATTCTTGCTTTTTATTGAATCCAGCTCTACTAAACACTGAACGATGAAGGAGGAATATCTGATAACAGTGTTGGAAAAGACAATTGAACAGGGTAATAAAGTTAGCAGATATTAGGCTGCCTAAGATAATTCTGATAGACAAAGTCTGGGTGGCAGTCAAATATCCGTAACGACTTGAGTCTCATGTTTGACAGAGCTTTTCTGTTGATGGAAATCAATGGCTTGGTGTGAGGACTAGTGGATAGATAGAAGATACTTAAAAAGACTAATTAAACACAAGTTTGGATGGATTGCTGGAAGCTGACCAGTCGTGGGTAAAAAGTATTAATCAGACTTAAGAACAGAACATGTTTTAGCACTGTTCTTTTTCACGTGAGTTCTTAAATTTCCTCTCGGAATGAGGAAGCCTAGCTAAATTCCTATATTTTGTGGGTCTGTGCAGTGTAACGCTCGTACTAATGGTTAAATTCAGAATCTGGATTAGTTCAGAAAAACTGTTCTTAATGGTTTAGCACTAGCATTTTCAGATGTGAATAGCACCTGCAAGAGAAGTCATTGCATTTTAAGTCCCCTCAATTCCCAGCAGCTGCCCTCATTTTGTACTGGCAAGGATGGTTATATGTGATTGTGGTTTCTGGGTATTTATTACTCCTAAAAATAACCCCAAACAAGACTTAACGGTAGCCTTAAATAGTGTGTCTCTAAGTATCCTTCTTGCTAGTCTCCTCACTAAATAAAAGTGTTACCTTTTTAACAGACTGCTCCTGACTTCTTCCCCGGATAGTCTGTAATCGTGTTAATAGTGCAGAGCCAGGAACATTGCGTGGTGTAGTGCTTGCTTTAGGTTATTTTGTTAATGGTTAACTGTGTTAACAATTATTTATTGAAGTCTTTGAATAGCTGCTTTGATGGTATCAGTTTATTTCAGTTGCATGGTAGCTAAAATTATGAGCTGTATTATGCAACTATTGCCGGTTTCTGGCAATTAGTTTATATTTTAGACCCCAAGCATATCTTGTATGATTGATAGCAGGGAAGGCTGTGGAGTTTCTAGGAGTCAACTACTAAGATTTTGTGTGCATGTCTTTTAAAGAATGAAGTCTTCAGCCGCTTTGATGACAGTTCTGAGTATCATAATTAGATGTCTCTGGCAAAATGCGTGTAATGCTCTTTAAGAATGTTGCTTGCAGACAGGTATGCTTTGCATCTAAGTAAGTCTTTTCTGCGTCCCTCTATCATGCCAGTTGTGCACGTACCTCACATCGTTTGCTACTGTGAAATTATTAGTGAACATTTCCTTCTGGTTTGCCCAAGGGATGTTTTAGACCAGATACAGAAAACTGGGCTGATGCGTTAATTTGATAAAAACTATCTGGGCATCCTTTTTGTGTCTTTTAATGAAGTCCTACAGCTCATGTAATTCATTCGAAGTGAAAAAGAAAGTGCTTTCCCATTGACTGTTAGGTTGAGGGAAAAAAAGCTAGTTTAGATTGTAGACTCAGAGATGTGACCTGTTATTGTAGGGAGAGATTTAAATATCTTCTCATTGCTGCAGTCTGGTATAAAGTATAGTAGAATTCAAGCCTAGTAGCTCTTACTTTGTAGCTGCTCTGAAGAAACTTTGCCTCTAGAGCTCATATACTGAAAAGAAATACTCTTTATGAGATGGAGGTTTCATATCCGTTTTCAGTTCATAGACTAATTTACCATTCATTTTTGGTTTTGTTATACTGTGAAAGGAACGTGTTTGTGAGCATTTTGGTGTATCTTTTCAGAGAGAAAGGTCAAGTAATTTTGCATGCAGTTAAAGATGCTGTGCTGCTTCTGCAAGTGTTAGGGGTACTCATGAGAAAAAGAGAAGGTGAAAACTTTGGTTATGACAAGTAGTTGATTCAATTATTAATTTTCTTGGTAAGAGATGTATTTAAAAGCAATTATTTAAAAAGCTTCATATTGAACAAGGCTCTTTGCAGGGGAGATTGGACTAGATGACCTTTAAAAGTCCCTTCCAAGCCAAAGTATTTTGTGATTCTATAAATTTTTTAAAGGCTTTTATGTTAGGCAACTTTTATTAACACTTTAATGAGAAAATGCCTTTAGATGTCCTATAGCATAAATACAGTTGGTGAAAACAAAATAGGTGATTAATTATTTGCATCACTTTTTATTAAAATACATTTGGTTCAACTGAAAGATTCGAATATGCTTAATAAATGGCATGCTTGTTCTGAGTAACTACTTGTGAACTGAGTCTGTGTTCTGGAAGTCAAAAGCAGTATTCTTTTGCATTGCTATTACTCTAGATATTGTAGGGTCGCTAGTGCTTGATTTGGTCTGTTATTTTTGAACAATGTGCTTTCCCTGAGTTTTGCAACACAAGCTGTGGTTTGGCTGTTTTTAATTTGTTCTGGTTTTTGTTGAGGTAAGGGGGACTGTGTGTGTCCCCTGGCCACTCTCTTGTTCTCTTCCTACATATATTTAACAGTTTGAGTCTACACTGTTATTTTTGTTAAGTACCTAAAAGGGTTTTATGGAGATTGAAATGTTGGAGTGTGGTGAGAGATAAGAGAGATAATAGAGGGGATTTGGGGAACCAACAAATAGAGATTAAACAGTATTAAGGGCAAGTTTAGGGATCTTGGATGTGAATTGGAGACTGGGTCAGTGCATGTTATCTTCTTGAACAGGATTTTGTGCCAAGTCCAGACTAGAAATTACATACTGTGGTCAGTGAGGTAGGAAGAAAAGAGATTGAGAAAACAGAGGGAACTGAAATGCCAATAGGAAAAAATCAAAAGTTTCCTGAAACACAGGAATAGTTATGAATATTTTATCTCACCAGTTTCTCTTCATAACCTTTACCTATACTCTGTGATGTGGATTTAGGCAACAAACAAACCTGTGTAACAACAACAAAACTCCATAAAACCAAACTACAAAAAAAACCTTCTGGACTATTCTGAAATTATCCAGGACAGTATTGCAGTTTGTCTTCCTCGTGGTTTGTGAAGTATATGTGAATGCACATGCTCCTTGAAAGTGAGATTCACATGGGTAAGACTAATGAATAATGTCTGTCATTCCAGGTTTAAAAAAGACACAATAAAATGAAGTTGTAATTTTCAGAGTCCAAATGGAATTGACTTTGTCCTGGGAACATGGGGCTCAAGTTCTCTCTGATAGAAGCATATGCAACTCTCATTTGATTCTTAAAATGACTCCTGTATGATTTCTAACTAAAGGAGTATAGAGAAGTTTCTTTTTCTTTTCTAACTACCCCAGAGTTTTTTCAAAACAAAATTGAGCAAAGTGAGAAAATTAGGCATTTTTGGTTTGTTCCAGTCATTAGACATCTAGACATAATTTTCCAGCCAGGAAGCCATTGCATTCTTTTATGGTGGCTGCCGAGAGTCCTGTTCTTACTCTTTCAGGTCTAGTGAGCCACACATTTTAGGCATTTAATAGCAGCCAGGGGATGTTCCTCCCAGCCTTTTAGATAGTATTTTTGATAAGTTTTTTCCCCATCTGAAGTTGGAAGCAATGTGTGTTAGGTAGGCATCACTTACATATTGCTAAATACTTAGAAAATGGATATTAGCAGGTTTACAGCAATCAGGTATGCTCTATCCCTCCTAGAAGGTGTAGCATTTTCATTGTATCTGGTTAGCTTTTAGGATTCTTCTGAAAAATCTAGGTGCTAATGAACTCCTGATTGTAGTACACCTGGTTGCTCAGTGCCTTTGTCTTCATAGCACTGTGGGCACTTGCAGAGGTGCTCCTGCCCTTCCGTGGTAGCTGTGCACCTTCTCAGCAGGCGCAGTCTCCAGCTGTCGTGGCACTGCTTCCCCTGCCTTGGTCTGGGGTGGTTGCTCCAGAGGTGTTATTGCCGTGGCCTTGCACCTGCACAGTGTCATTACAGCAGGTTTTCTCGGGAGTAATGGACTGCAGTGTGGGAATTGCCTCTTTTTTTCCCCCCTGCTTTGGGTGTAGCTTGTGGTTTATGGCAGGGAATCCAATAATGTGTGAGCACAGAAGTTAATGACCACCAGGAGTTGACTCAGCAGTTGCCCTGATCAGCATGTACTTTGCTGAGTGCCAACAGCACTGTAAGAAGGAATGGCTGAGAGGGCTTGAGGAGCTCCTGGTGAAATATATATTGTTAGTACAGAATCATAGAATGGTTGGGGTAGGAAGTGACCTCTGGAGATCACCTAGTCCAACTGTCCCTGCTAAAGCAGGTTCACCTGGAGCAGGTTGCACAGGATCATGTCCAGATGGGTTTTGAATATATCCAGGGAAGGAGACTGCAACCTCTCTGGGCAGCCTGTTTGAGTCTTCTGTTACCCTCAAAAAAGTTGTTCCTCATATTCAGATGCAGCTTCCTGTTTCAGTTTGTGCCTATTGCCCTTTGTCTTGTTGCTAAGCACCACTGAAAAGAGTCTGGCCCCATCCTCTTGACACTGCATTTAAAATATTTGTATGCATTGGTAAGATGCCCTCTCAGTCATCTCTTCTCCAGACTACACAGGCCCAACTCTCTTAGCCCTTGCTCATAAGAGGGATGCTCCAGTCCCCTCATCATCTTTGTAGCCCTCCACCAGACCCTCCCCAGTAGTTGCTGGTCTTTCTTGGGCTGGGGAGCCCAGAAGTGGATTGAACGCTCCAGATGTGGCCTCACCAGGGCAGAGTAAAGGGAGAGGATGACTTCCCTCAACCTGCTGACCGCACAAGAAAAATATTATGAAGGAGCCACTTGTTAGACTGGAGAGAATCCAGGGGAAGGGCACTCATCTGGGGACCCCCAGCACTTCTCTTTCCAGTTGGCTGCAAAGTAGAGTTCTTTTTTTCCTCTTTCGTTTTGTTTTTATTTCTTCCCCAAACCACTTTCACCATTGGAGTTATTTTAGTTATTATATCTACTAATAAATCTTTGCAGATGTGGACCTGTCTTAACATTCTTTGTGCAACTACCTGTTTCCTTTGAGCACTTGCAGATATGCAGCACCCTATTCCCCCCTTTTTTTTTTTTGCTTGATGTGCTAATTTGCTCATTAAGTAATTCAGGTGAGGTTACAGCCAAGATGCATGTTATATAGAGGGCTGTTTCTATAAATGAAGACCAAAGGGATAGTCATGACTTTGTACTCCTCTGGTATGCTGTTTTTAGTAACAGTTCAGTGTTCTAAGAGGACTTGGATTAAGTTTAGTAGCAGTGTGCCAACAGCTGATTATCTGTTTGTTTGTTGGGGGTTTTTCTGTCTTTAGAATGACAAGATACTTGTAGTTTTAGTTAAGACTAGAGTATGTCTTTGTCCATTCCAGAGTTGAATAACATTGAGGGGAAAACTGAGAAATGACAGTGTGGTTTGGTTTTATGAATTATGTATTGTGGAAGATATTACATGGTATTGTACCACTGCAAGCCAAGTGTAATTAGGATATGAACATGCATGCATCACCAAAATATGCACCAAGCACTCAAGGTCTGATAATTGTTGTTGATTATTCCTCTTAGTTACTTTTTTCTATTGTAAAATTGTCTGGCTTGCCTCAGAAAATAAATGTTTCTTTACAATTCTTGCAGATTCCTGCTTCAGTGTCTTGAGGACCTTGATGCCAATCTACGGAAACTGAATTCACGTTTGTTTGTTATCCGTGGACAGCCAGCAGATGTTTTCCCCAGGCTTTTTAAGGTAAGTGCCACCTTGCACTTGTTGTTTCTATCCACAAATATGGCTGACAAATTAATTTCAACTAGGAACCTTTCTTGTACTGTTTCATTCTGTACAAGTTATTCATGCAAATACTGATCTATCCTTGCAGTTTCTGCTTAACGTTGTTTGTGTTTGTTTTGAATTTTTCCTCTCTAATGTACCTATCACCAACTGAGCTGAGTAGCTTGTAGACTTTACTGGTTTTTGTTTCTTTCTCTCCAGAAATGGAACTGATTTCAAATGGTTTGCTAAGTGTAGGTACTGTATATTACTACATTTTCCTTTACAGGTTCCCTTTGTAATACTGAAATAAAATTTTGCGCACGTGAATCCATGTTCCAAGCCTGACCTGTAAAAGCAGTGTTTTATTTAGGTCAAACATCTGCTGTGATTGCTTTTTGGCCATTAAAGGTGATTTAGTAAGCTTTTTTCTAGTAGTAGGATTGTTAAAAGCGTAGTGTAACTAAAAAGCAATTTCTAGTCAAAGAAATTTAAGGCTTTTGTGGGACAGGGTCTTACTGAAAATATTAAAGCTGTGAGTGATTGTTACTGATAGTAATATGTTGTCCATGGATAATAGTGTATTTAAGGTAATAATACTATCATAGTGTAGTAAAAATGAACACTTGGCAAATTGATTTGAAGAGTTTTTTCACAATGACTGAATTGAGGTGACTGAAACAAGCAAGACTGTGGGGGCGAAAGCAGATACTCATTTTTCCAGAGGTCATATGTTCAAGATTTTTATTCCCAGGTCTTCAACACCAACCTGAAAACTCAGCCAAAACTCACATTTCCGTCTTCATTATTGTGGTTTTGTTGTGAAATGCTAGCTGGATGATACTTCTACTGGACTTTCCTTGCTTTCCCCTCAGTGAAGAGTTTCCTGGAGGAGTACTGTGGCATTAGCTGCTGCTTGCAGCCTCTCAGATATTCAAGCTTGTTGTATTTGTCTGCCAAACTTAGTTTGATTGCATTTAAATAGGAGCAAAGGTCTTGCTGTTGTGTGCGTTGCCTTCTGGATTTGAGCAACCTGTGACAAGTCTTCTTAAATACTTTAATGGCTACTTTGACAGCTCCTGTTTCAGATCTTGCTGCTAGGCTGATCTTTCAATGCCTGGCAGCATTTCATTGCCACATTTTTAGAATATTAATTTTAGTGGTGAGAAGAAAATTAAAATAATTTGTAATATAGATAGCATACAGCAATTAAAAAAGAACATTCACATCTGTCTGTGTCTTCTGGTTCTCCAAATTAAAGTGTCTTTATCATGTAGTGGCTCACTGAGGGGCTTTCAGGACATCCTCTATGCTCAAACAAGTTATTGAAGTTCTTGAGGACTTCCTCACTTTTGGCTGAAGTCTACCTGGAACATGCATCTATCTCTTATAATTGTATCTCACAGCTTCTTGTGCCAGAGCAGTAGCTGTACATCAGACACTTGCAGTGCAGTGAAGGGATTATAACACTGAACAAAGCCTTTCAGATCATCCTGGTTAAATGTCTCAAAGGTGAGCAATGATCCTGACCCTGAAGAATGAACACGTGGAAAAGATAAGCTTCAGTTAAGTTTGGAACAATAACTTTAGTTAAGTCATGGTGGGAGACAGTGGAACTTTTGTAGAGCCTGGTGTCAGGAGCTCTATCACAGATGCCAGCATCTGTGGATTTCCTGGGAATGAATGTACCACAGCTGTTTCTTGGTAAGGCTTTCCTTTTCACAGACTGAAGAACAATTCCTTCAAATGGCAGAACACTGTTCTATCTTTATCGTTACAAAAGGCCTCAAACACCTTTAGGCTCTTTCATTTCAGTTAAGTTTTGGTTTGTTCTTGCCTCATCCTCTTCAGTTTGGCCTGGTCTGCTTTCTATCTTTAGCTCTTTGGGCTTGGCTCAATAAAGAAAATAGAATTGAAACAATCCCTAATTTTTTTAATACGTCAGTGTTGCTAAGACCGTTCAGCAGTATGAGTACGTGCAAAATGATCTGTGTCCATGATTCTTCTAATTGCCTGGCTCCTGCTGATGTGATCTGGGTGTATTCACATTACACAGCAGTTGTCTCAGAGATTCTTGACTCCCTTAGGGATGTGACTCTGTGTCTTGGACATGTTTTTTTTATGGTCTTCTTTGCAAAAAGCCAGAGGAGAGAAGGGTTTAGAAAAGCATCTTTTGCAACTTGTCAGAGAGAGGTTTACGTTATGAAATGGGAAGTAAATGTTATGTGATGGTGTAGGAGGTTGCTTGAGGATTCAAGGCCTGCTGGGTTAGTCTTGGCATACTTAAGGATGGCCGGAGCCCAGCCTTGTTTTGAAGAGCAATCACTCCTTGGAATCATCTGTCCTCAGGGCTGGAAGAGAGCTGGAGTTCAGAAGTGAAATAGCACCCCAGGTGATTAGCATTGAGTGCCCTTGTCTCTGGTGTAAATCCAATTCTCTGAAATAGTATGGTGTATTAAATCAAGTCATTAAGATTCTGAGGGATTAGAAAGGTATTTCTTTGAGTTTGATTGGCATGATGGCTTTCTAGGATCATCTAGTGCGTACTACACCTTTCCAATTTCCTACTGTTGCAGAAGCCTTAGCCGTTATTGATCCCTTTGTTTGCTTCTTTTTCCTCACCTGTGACTGTGGCATCTGTGACATGAAGGGTATTAGACTTCAAGGCATAAGGTGTTCTCTTTGTAGGAGACAGCCCTTTTTTTTTTTTTTTAATTAAGAATTTGAAAATTATCTGAGTGAGGAGTAGGGATTTGGAAAAGGTAAAGAAAGTGTTTGGTGTGAGGGTGGGGCAGTATTTCCACCCCCTTCCCCGGTGGGGAGAAACTTCAGTTCTGCTGCTAAAGCTCACAGGCATATGTAAAAAGCTTTTCTGCAGAGCAAGGTACTGCTGCTGAACCATGTTCAGAAGACAGCCTTTGTCACCTTTCCCTTAGGTTGAGTCTCTTAACGTATGTGGATCCTAAAGTTAGAGATGAGCTTGCAGAATTTGCATGGAAGTTGTTCCATTACAGTGAGCACCCACAGTAATAGGACAGATGGAGGCTTTTTTATGCCCAATAGCTACTAAGCTACTCAGATACCAAAAAGTTGGACTTTATTTTTCTTATTCTGGGTGCCTAATGTATTTTGGATCTTTCTGTATCTCTGATAACTATCCACAGGTAATAGCTGGTGTTCCATTCTGCCCCTGTCCTTCCAGTTCTCCTTTCCCTGACCTTCCATCATGCAGCTGAGTTGCTAAAGGACCACACTTTTATTTTGTGTTGTAGGAATGGAACATTGCAAAACTTTCTATTGAGTATGATTCTGAACCATTTGGGAAGGAAAGAGATGCAGCTATCAAGAAGCTGGCTAGTGAAGCTGGAGTGGAGGTCATCGTTCGGATTTCCCACACATTGTATGACCTGGACAAGTGAGTTACCATTTACCTTGGATTTTAAAAAAGGAGGGAAAAAACCCCTTAGAATTTAATGTAGTATTTATTTATATATTGTGTGCTACTTTCTGCACCGAACACTTCATAGTTAGGAAAGCTATGACTTTGTTTTATGTTTCTCTTTTATCCATCCATCCAAATTTTATTACATACTGAGTAGGACTTTGGAACTCCAAAAAGTGGTATGTAACTGTATCTGAAATGCAGTTTTAATTTGGAGTTCTTTTGAAAATAATGTTCATGTTAATTAGCTGTCATTTATAGTTAAGTTACTCAAACATGCCCGTAACTTCTCCCAAATAACATCTGTTTTTGTTTAGGTGTTTTGTTAAATTGTTTTGTCTTTATTTCACTTCCTGTACACAAGTTATGAGAAAGTCCTTAATGTATTTTTAAGAACAGTTTCTTACCAATTATCTATTCAATAAGTAATTGGGGATTGTTTGCTATCCCTGTGTTGCCTTACTTAATGTCTTGTTTATATTTTTGCACAGATCTATTTAATGGATTAATATTAATTCCCTATTATAGCAACATAATCCACAAACTAGTTAGAAGTATGATTTGTCTTCTCTTAACATGGAGTGATTTATTATGGTAGCTGCTCATTTTACTCTGCTACAAGCCAGTGTATAAGAGACAGGCACATGGGAGGGCAGCAAAATTGGAAGTGTTTACTTTTTGAAACCAATAGCTGACTTTATTTTAATCCCAAATTGAAAATGCATTTTTTTCCCTCCCACCCAAACACCCCACAAAATAAGCATTTGGTTCTATCTATCACTTTGTAAATTTTTCTTTGAGGTTTTGCTTTTTTCCAAGACTTTAGATATATTTAAAATGGCAATGCAAAATATGAAACTGTATTTTTACAGCAGTCATTGTATATAAGCTACATGTTAATTTTCCCCCGTATTAAGACACTTTTAATATCAACTACTGTTCTCAATACCAGAAGGGGAAAGTGATTTTTTTGAATTGAATGCAAATACCATAGTCTTGTAGGTGACTTGGATATTTCTGTATGTAGCTAGGATCTGTGTGCTTTACTGATCTGTTCTTTTCTTTGCCTTGAGCTGTCCATGTTCATTATATCCTTGTTCATGGGGGAATTTCCTTAACCCAGGAATGAAGAAAATTGACTTGGTTATAAATAGTTAATTTATATATCTCCCTAGTGGGAAAAAAAGGATGGTATATTTAAAGTTCTATATGTCTGGATTACCATGTATATTTGGGACTCTATGTAAGCTGGAGGGAGGTAAGAAGATATTTCTGTGCATGTATAGCTGTGCATAATTTATAAGAAAAACTGTTAAATACTACTGTCTGACATGCTTCTTTTTTTTTTTTCTTTTTCTTTAATATAGAATAATAGAATTAAATGGAGGACAGCCTCCTCTTACATACAAGCGATTTCAGACCCTAATTAGTAGAATGGAACCCCTGGAGATGCCTGTGGAGACTATAACTCCAGAAGTAATGAAAAAATGTACTACTCCAGTTTCTGATGACCATGATGAGAAATACGGTGTGCCATCACTTGAAGAGCTGGGTATGTTCTGAGATTGCTTTGACATTTTGAAACAAGCATGATGCAATCTACCACTAAAAGCACAATACTTAAAACAATGAGCGAGGTCCTGCTAGTGGTTAAATGTTAACCTGATGTAATTATGGCATACAAAAGGAACAAAAAAAGATAATCAGCTCTGTAAATTTTGGTTGTTTTCTGGTAAATGATAGGTCAGGTCAAACTATACTAAGTATTGTTTGGCTTCTTGTAATACAGCATAGCCATTTTCCCAAGGCACCAAATAATCATTAAGCTACTAATTAATAGTCTTTGATGCTTCATTTTATATTAAATACACTTTATATCTTTGTGCTTCAGGTCATTAATCTGTCATTTAACAAACTAGTTTAAAAAAAAGCTCTTTCCTTGATATACCGAAAAAAGACAGTAATAAGACAATGAATTACTTTAGAAGGTTCTGGGGGGAAAAACATTTTATGTTTCTGTAAATGTAATTTTAAGGAATAGTATCAGCTATTGTCCTGTGAATCTCCTGATCTCTTTCCTGTTTCCCCACACACCTCCCAAAATACAAGCAAATATGCTATGACCTCCAAACTGATAACAAAAGAGTCTGGACAGATTTTGGTTAACCTGTGACTGCCCTGTCTAGTCCATTTGAACGCTTGCAAAACAGACCTTGGTTTCTAAAGCCTTTATAAGAAGAGATGATCTCACTATGCAGTGGTTAAACTATAGGCAGACATGTTCTCTCATGCATCTGGTGAACAATCTTGGGGCAGGTGGGAAGGTGTGGAAAAAATCTTATTACTTTCTTTTTATCTTTCTTCTGCGGCTCAAGTACGTGTTTATCATCAAATTAACAATCCCTGTATTTAAGTTGAGGTCGATGATATCTAGGAATGTTCTGAAGATGGCACTCATGCTTTTACCTTGGTGGAAAAAGTTTTTAAACATTCTGTAAATTACAATAGCAGTTGTTGGTTCTTAGTAGTAATTAAAAAAAAAGTTATGATTTTAGGATAGTCTGCATATTGCAGGTTTGGAAAATGATAGAGAGGTCACTTTATAAAAAACCCCAAAGAAACCAAAACCGGAAGAAATGGGACTGAAATAAGACCATTCAGCATCTAAAATTTGTAATGCATATTAATATAAATGTAAAAGGAAAAACTTGAGTTTTGCTGCAAGTTAGAGGTATTGGATGTGCTTTGAGAAGACTTGGTTGCATACTGTTTTAAAACGCACTTTTTCATGTGTCCAACTTAGGGTTTTTCTCAGGATGCAGTAGTCAAGTATCAATATGCTATAATTTTGTTGCCCTACAGTATAAGCAAACAAGGAATTTCCTTGTTTCAATTTGTCTTTCAGGTTTTGACACAGATGGTCTGCCTTCTGCAGTGTGGCCAGGGGGAGAAACAGAAGCTCTCACACGATTGGAAAGACATTTAGAACGAAAGGTGTGTTTCAGATCACTGCAAGTCTGACATATCTGGGAAAATAGTTACTCTTTGCTATGAAACCTAGAGAGATTTGGGCAAGTTGTGTTAAAAAAAAATCAAACCCACAAACTTGAACTCAAGGCCTCAATGATATAAATCATTAATTTGTTTTTTAAAGATGATAGCAGATTATCTTTGATATGAATTTTAGAGACAGTCTGTTTTACTCTTCTGTATTAAAAAAAATTAAATTTATTTTTGAAGTAATATTATTTGAAACATACGTTTTCTAACTTTGAAGGGGAGTTCCTCTGACAGCTAATGTATTGCTAGTTGTCTAGGTTTCCGATGTATTTAAAAGAAAGGCACAGATAGTTCTGGAAGACAGTCCAGGCCTTCTGCATTGAGCTGAATTACCTTCTAGAGGTTCTGCTGATTCAAAAGGATCACTTGAGTATCGTAGGTGACCTGACCATCTGTCCACTGTTTGCATTCAGTTACAGACAGTGTGCGATTTCTCCCTTTATAAGTTGCTATGTAGCCTGTAGTCTGATTTTGCTGTGTGGGTTTTGTTTTGTTTTGTTTTTTTAAGGCTTGGGTAGCAAACTTTGAAAGACCACGAATGAATGCAAATTCCCTTCTGGCAAGCCCTACAGGGCTTAGTCCCTACCTCCGCTTTGGCTGTTTGTCCTGTCGGCTCTTTTATTTCAAGTTAACGGATCTGTACAAAAAGGTAGGATTTCCATGTAGTCAGCTACATGTTGTTAGATGCCATGGTTTTCCCCTACTTCTCCTAATAAAATGTTTTTCTTTAATGATGATCTTCAGGTAAAAAAGAACAGCTCCCCTCCCCTCTCCCTCTATGGCCAGCTGTTATGGCGTGAATTTTTCTACACAGCGGCGACTAACAATCCACGGTTTGATAAAATGGAGGGGAATCCTATCTGTGTTCAAATTCCATGGGATAAGAATCCTGAGGCTTTGGCCAAATGGGCAGAAGGCAGGACAGGTTTTCCTTGGATTGATGCAATTATGACACAACTTCGTCAGGAAGGTTGGATTCACCATTTAGCCCGGCATGCTGTAGCATGCTTTTTGACTCGAGGTGACCTCTGGATTAGCTGGGAAGAAGGAATGAAGGTATTGTTTCTTATTCTTGAATTTCATAGAGTGCCTATTAAAGTTTCAGATAGTCATTCTAGAGTTGTTACTGTGTGGTATAAGTTGAATTTTAAACCTTAAATTGTGGGCAAAACTAAATCGGTTCTGATAAACCAGGTGTGCTGAAATTTTGCCTCTTGAGTGTCCCCTTTTACTGGAATTTTAGAGTGTTTCTTGCAGTCAGAATAGGTCTGAAATTCTTTTAAATTTGAGATTTCTTCCTAAATCTCGGCAAATAAACATGGATAACTATTCTAATTGAGATTTTTTTTCCAATCATTCTGTGTGAACAATTTCTGTTCATATCTTGCATCTGCTTCCCTGCAAAGGGGAAGTACTATGGGAATTAAAGGGACGAAACTAAAAACCGAGAATGTCCTTTCAGCAGTTTCTGTCACTTTGGCCAGTGTTAGAAGTGTGGGTAAAGGCAACATGATTTGGCTGAAGGGTCAGTGCAGTTAATTTTATGCAAGTATTGGATGCTGAAGTTCAAATTTGAAGATGTCCGGTTTTTAAAGAAAACAGTGGAATAATTTAATCTCACTAAATTAAGCCTTTGAATCAGTTTTACATTTTTAGAAGGGTAGCATAACTTTTACTGAACAATAATAATCTATGAAAAATTGAGAATCAGACAATTTTATTTTTGAAATCTAAAAAAATTTACTTGCCATCAGGATTGTGACCTCATATTTCTGTATGTATATAATCATAAGAAATTTCCTTTCTTAACAAATCAGTTGTAAGCAAACACCTTTCATTTAAAAAATGGTTACTTTTGCAGTTCGTAAATACAAACACTGAAGATGCGCATACATAGGTAACTTAGTATATTACAGATAAATTACTCTGTATATTACAGATAAATGGCAGCTTGTTCTTACTTTTGCAATAATACAGATAAATGAAGGCCCCAGACTTGTGCAGCGGAAAGATGTTCGAGTCATATGTCCATAGCTAGCAAAAGTTAATCTGGCTTCCCACATGGTGCTATTTCCAAAGTCTTACTACATGGCAGCATCTAGTGGAACAATTGTGTGCTAACACACTTAACGTCTAAAGATCTTGTTGCGTTATGAGTCACCATCTGGTTTTTGGAAGTGTTTTAAGATAAATCCTGTTTTTTCAAAACAAACATTTTTCCCAAGTAGTTGCAGACATTTAAACAAAGATACTTTTGTAACACTTATTCAGTGTATGCTGTGGAATGAATGCCTTGTTGAGTATATGGAGAAGAGAGATCAAGAGATCGTTGTTTAATGGTATTACCTTATTTAGACCTTGTATAGGAATAATATTAGTTGAAGTTGGGTGGCAGTACTACGATGTTGAGTTTTTAGTGCCTTAGGTTGAAGAAAGATGGTGGTTGCTTTGGAACATTTGGAAATTATGCAAGTCTGAGAGGAAAATCAGAACGTGCAAAAATACGTATTAAATAAGTATCTGTTCTTAAAACTACTTGTAGGTGCACTCTTTTTATAAAAGGTCCTTGAGCATTGTCCTTCACAGAATGAGGCTTTGCTCTGTTTTTTGTCAGCCTGCAGTGCTAGTGATCTGACTGAGCAGATAAACTTCTTTTTATATGAGTTAATATTGTCTGTGTTGAAGATGAAAAAACAATCAGTGCTGGAAGCTTGAATGTTTCACAACTACTGAGCTCCAGATTTAAAGTAAAACCCTCATAAACCTCAACATTTCTCTCTCTTTTTTATTTATATATAACAAAGGTAGCAAATTAGAATTAAAGTTTTTGGAAGATTTTTTTTTTGTCTTCGTCTAGAATTCATTATCTGTCACACCATCCTTCATGTTGTTGGTGGTTCATAATACCTCCAGGAATTTGAGTGTGTTCTCAAAACTGTGACTTGCTAGATTAACTACTAGCCTTCAAAAACACAACTTCTGTATATTTGTGCTACCCTGAAACTCTTGAATTCTACTCTTGGGATTCCTCACATAGTGAAAAGTGCTGTGCAAGTTGAGGTATTCAGACCAACCATTTAAGTTCAGAACGTACTTTGTATGTTCGCTGTTTTCTGGAAGTTTGCAAAGCTTACTGAACTGTGATGTGATGAAGCAATTCTTCTGAAAACAGCAATTGCCACTTGGAAACCATCAGGCTCCAGCCATCCTTTGGGGTTTTGTTTCTCAAGGATGTGTTTATGTAAGAATGTTCCTGAGATGTTTACAAGTTTGTTTACAGAATAAAAGCCTGGTTTGAATTTTTTTTTTTGTTCTTAAGTTTGGCATTAAGACATTTGCAATTGCATACTGAGCATTCTGTGAATGCTGCCAGGTAAGAAAGCTTAAATCAGAAACCCAGGAACTAATCCTGAAAAAGTAGGTGCATTGAAGGTATGCCATGTCCAGACTAACTTGTTGCACTAATTTCTTAAGGTCTTTGAAGAGCTCTTGCTTGATGCAGATTGGAGTGTGAATGCTGGAAGCTGGATGTGGCTATCCTGTAGTTCCTTCTTTCAGCAGTTTTTTCACTGCTACTGCCCAGTGGGTTTTGGCAGAAGAACTGACCCAAATGGGGATTATATCAGGTAACTCACAATCCAGAAATTGCAGTGATTGATTCATGGGTGTTGCTTAAACTACTGAGCAGCTTTATACTTAACATGGCCTTTTTACCTTTTTGTTATTTTTTTAAAGACGTTATTTGCCAGTACTTAGAGGTTTCCCTGCAAAATACATCTATGATCCTTGGAATGCCCCAGAGAGCATTCAGAAGGCTGCAAAATGTGTTATAGGAGTCAATTATCCCAAACCAATGGTAAACCATGCAGAAGCAAGCCGTCTGAATATTGAGAGGATGAAACAGATCTACCAGCAGCTTTCACGATACAGAGGACTGGGTATGATTATAGATTATTTGCTTTATTTATTTATTTATTTAAAACTTCTCTCGTCTTCTAGCAATTAATAGTTTAGTCCCATAGCAGTGAGAGTTAGGTGTAAGCTCAGGGTGGTGACCAGGGCTTGTATCCAAGTAAATGGAAATAATATATGTAACTGAGAAAGGAAAGAGTTTGAGGGGAGTGCCTCTCCAAATACTGCCTGGATTTCTTTTTCTGTGGATTTTTGGAAGTGTTTTTGTTTAACTGGGCCTTTTGTGCATTCTAATACTCTCGACAGATAGGTTTTAGTACCAGTGATTAGGAATTTAATGTGGTTCATAACTTCAGTGATACAGTATTTGCGAATGCTGTTGCAGAAGTAGGCACCAACCCAGCCCCTGGTAGCATTCTTCCCCTTTGCTCCGAGAGGTAAACCAGGTGCATTGCACTGCTCAGGAAGGCGTGAGCAGTCAGTATGTTCAGATGCTGGATATGGAATCAGGGTATGTTGCACTTAAACCCAACACATTGGATACGTGTAACTTAAGGAATATTGGAAAAGTTACGCAGAATATTATGTAGAAAAATTTAAGTTAAGTAAATGTGAACTAAAACAGTTTGGCAAGAAGTAGGCAAGACAGAGAGGTGTTCTCCTGTCATAAAAGTAAACCGCTCAAGGTGAGGGTGGAGAATTGGCTATCACAAGGGAAACAGAATGCTGCATTTAATTTTTTTTTCTTTCTATCTTTCTTTATGTATTTTATTTTGTTTTTTAGGTCTTCTTGCAACAGTGCCTTCTAATCCAAATGGAAATGGAAATGGTGGCCTAATGGGCTATTCACCAGGAGAAAGCATTTCTGGTTGTGGTAGTACAGGAGGTCAGTCAAATTCTTTCAATACATGGAATTATTGGAACTAAACTGCATGAACTTATTTTATAATGCCCTTGCCGTTTTGTATTATAAGAAAGAACTGCTTTCATAAGACAATTTTGAATGCAAGTCACAAAGATTTTCAAATTTATTCACTGTTTGATAGTATTTGTATATAGACATATTCAAATTATTAATCTCAAATATGGAAATATTTTTAACCTGTGGTTTTTTGCCCTCCAAAAATTAGTTACTAACTTGTATCAAACAGTTTGACTTCAAAAGCATTTGAATATGATTTTCTCCTAGCAGTGTTTAAGCATCCTGATATTTATAATAAGGAGTGACTTGTGAACTTTCAAGTGAGAATTGTTAACTTGTAAAGTTTTCTAGTGCTGGTATTAGATTGCTTACTGGAATTTATTGGTACTAAGAAAAAATAAGAACAGTATTAAGATTGTATTAACCCATGGTGTATCTTAAATACTATATATGTACAATATACACCTTAGACTCTTCAGTGTAAAAGGATATAGCTGAACTGGAAATCTGCTGGCTTTATGTTCTTCATAGGCTTTAGTCAAGGTTAGAAGCAGATTGTGGAGGAAGATAGACCTGATAGTTCTTAGCCAGTACAGTTCTCTTAAAGATTTTAAATGTAAACTCCTTAAAACTGTGTGCTTGAGCTTTTATTTCTTGTAAGTTTAGGACACTTATAAGACTAGAAGGGTTTATTTTTAAAAAGTTAACATTATTTGCACTCTTTTCTCCTTAAAATGTATTCATATATACATGTACTTACACTTTTCACATCAGAAATGTATTCCTTTTGTAGGAGGTTCAGTGAATTTGGAAAGACAAAAACGATTAGAGCTTTGGACGTGTAATGAGGTGGTTTGAAAAAAAAAATTTAAAAGCCACAATTAAAAGCCTATCTCTTGAAGAGGGGGTAAACCCTCCACGTTTTAAATTCCCAAACTGGAATTGTACCTTCTGTTATGTTTGTCTTCTCCCTGCCTCTCCAGGAGCTCAGCTGGGAACTGGTGATGGTCATACTGTTGTTCAGTCATGTGCCCTGGGAGACTCTCATACAGGAACAAGTGGAATTCAGCAGCAAGGTATTATGGCAGTGCCTGTCTGTAGAGGATCTCCAAATCCTTGCAACTATGGAAAACCAGACTAAACATCAAAATAGCATGGATAGATTTTGGGTGACAGCTGCTGCCTACAACGTGAACTGACCCTCTTTCTGTTCTTGAAACATAGAAATTATTTCTTAGAGTAAACTTGCTTGTCTTGTCATTTTTATCTCTAAAATGCTCATCTAGAGCAATATTTGTATGTTTTGAGTGGGAGGGATCACAGGTGCAACTAAACAAAAATTAATAAACATTATTCTAGGCTACTTTAAATGCAACTGAAAATCAGAAGTTCACCTTGTGTATTGGATAGCAAAATTTGTATTTTATCTTTTCCCTGATTTCACTACCACTCTTTCCATATATAATTTATTTCCACATATTTGTGTGGATAGCCTCTTGTTGTGGAAGCAAATTTTTGTTACTTTAACTATACAGAACCTTAGGCTGTGGTTTGTGATAGATCCAAGTTGCCATCAAATTTAACCCAACTGTTTGTTTCTTTGCAGTCTTAACACAGGTGGTGTGTTTACTGGTCATGAAGGGCTGTAATCTGTGTTTTGTTTAAGCACCCAGGACATAACCGGAACACCGCAGCTGTTCAGAACAAGAAACCTTGCAACTGCTTCTGCTGATTGCACTATTCATGCAGAACACTCAGTTTCAAGGTTGCCAGTAGATAGTTTACACGAATCAGAAGAAAGTTTGCATCTTTCTTTCAAGTTACTTGCTTTTTTTTGTTTTTCCACAACTAAGTTATGCTAGGGATTCATTAGCATTGCTGTAAGAAAATAATAAAAAGGATGAGGAGACTTGGCAGAAGTAATGTTAAAATTTATAACAACTTATAATTAAAGTGTTTGGATATATAAACATTCTGCTTGTTGCAAATATGCATAAATATGTAGGCACTTAATGTTGTTCACTCTGCATGTATAAGTGCATATATGTTTAACTGCTGTAGACTACCATGAGGCTTATTTTTCTTTTGCATAAGAACTCTTCTGCATTCAGGATAGTTTCTGGCAGGATTTTTCTTGATGATGGAAAATAAATCAATTGGCTCCTTTTTGTTGTTGTAAAGAACATAATTTTACACTTGCTTGCAGCTCTAAATTTTATGCAGTATAATAAATATCTACTGTATCTGAACAGGTTACTGTCAAGCAAGTAGTATCTTGCACTATGCTCATGGAGACAATCAGCAATCACATTTATTGCAAGCAGGTAATTTAAACAACAACAAAAAAAAACCCCAAACACTTTTCCTGAGTATATAAGGATGCAATAGAGTCTTAATGTAAATACTGATTTTAAATTATCAGGAAGAACGGCCCTTGGTACTGGCATTAGTGCAGGGAAACGCCCAAATCCAGAAGAAGAAACTCAGAGCGTTGGACCAAAAGTCCAGCGACAGAGCACAAATTAAACTGGTAAGATCTGAGGCACCTTAAAGTTATCAAATTTCTGTACAAATTTTGTGTCTGTGATAACATTCATGTCACTGCAATGCAAAGGATCCTAAGCTATTGCTGTAAATACTTGTTTTCCAGGGACTGTACAAACAGACAGTACAAAATTCTGGCTCTAAGAGTTTGTGAAGTATGAGATAGGAAGTAGTTGCAAAAATAGAGCCAGACTGAAGATTATCAGGCGCAGATCCAGGTGTTAAGGAAAGAGAGATAGATAAACTGTGGGTTTTAATACATTAGCAGAGCTGCTTAGGTAGCTTCAGTTACTCTCTGCTCCCACATCACCTGAAGTTGTGCCAGTAACATTGTTTGTGTTAATGTATGGTGACCTGAATCAGGAGACTTAAGACAACTTACAAGGAAAAGCTCAGGACCTGGATTAGTTTAGACATACAAGTGGACGAAATAGAACGTGTTTTAGAGAGAGACTGCCAAAAACCTGCAAAATGCTGATGTAGTTATTGAGTGTGAAGAGGTAGGGACAAAAAAGATTTGAAGATGTGAGCCTTTGTCACTGGTCCTTAATTGAGGCAGGTTACTCAGACTGCCTGAGTTTGTCAAGCTGTGGTGAAAAAGACTTGACTTTGGAGAAGGAAGCACTGTAGAGAGATACACACAAACAGGTGTGAATATGTATAGAGAGAAGCAGAAATTTGGAGAAGAAATTTTGTATGTGTAAAATCATCAACATGGAGCTAAGTTGATTTTGATTTTCGGATGAAGTTGGGAACAGGATAGAGGAAGGAGAAGGCCAAAATTGTAATACCTCTTCCCCCTGTAAGCTTGATTTGAGAGGAACAAGGAAGATGACCTGAAAAGAATTAAGACTAAATTAAGTTAAAGAGTAATTACTGAGGAGGAAAGCCAAATAATGGAGGACTGTCTGAAAGAAGAGGAGACAGAATTTCAAGACTGGCAGTGTGGCTGCAAAGATTAAAGGTGATTGAGATGTTTAAAAAAAACATCAAGTGGAGCATTGGTCATTATGGAGTTTGAAGAATAAGTAAGAATAGCACAACAAGTGAGATAATAGCACATGGAGAGACTTTGTTGGAACTGGAAAACAGGGATTCTGTACAGCAAGTGTAGGAGATACATTCATCATCTCTAGAGATAAAAAGGGAAATTCAGTCTCCTTCATTTGGATTTGACAGCAAGATCGAATTTTGCTTGTTATGCAGTGGCAGCACTTTGTCAAAGTTACTGCGGTGTATTATGAACCATTGTGTCGTACTGATTTGATTCAGTGCAGAACCACAGCATTGTTTCCATAATGCTGTCAATTGAGGAAGCGAGCTGAGACCTTAGTGAGTGATCTATCTGCTATTTTCTCACATACTGGAAGCGCTGTAAGCTGCTTCTGTGTTCTCAAACTGATTTCTGTTACTTGGATGGGCCTGAGTGGAACATAATTCCAAGAGAGTCTGTGTTTCAGTAGCTGTCTAATCCTTAGTATGTGTAGATTCATTCAGCATCCATGTTTTGTATTGCAGAATTCCTTAGGTGCTCGTGTCTGTGTAGAAGAAGTACCTGCAGAGCGAACGTCTGGTTCCTGTCTAAGCTCTTTTTCAATTGAGAGACAGGTTGGAGGGGTTTCTAGTTTGGCAGAGAAGACTGATTTTGTTAGGGGTGTTCAAAGCATGCTGCAAAAGCATTATAGTCAATACAAGTATCAGCCAAGATCATATGCAAGAACACTGCTGGCAAAAGGTTGTGTACTTCTGAATAGCACTAAAGTACAGAGTACGGAGGCTTTTGTTGGATTTCTCTCATTTTTTTTCCTTCCCCTTTTAGCTGCTAAGGTGAGAAATAAGAATTCTGAGTATTTGGGCCAATACAGATGGGGACAGGGCTTCCTACACTGAGAAGGGGGGAAACAATATTGGTCTCTTGAATGACTTCTTTCTTCTTCAAAGACTCACACTGAACTGCTTAAGAATATTTTTTTTCTTTTCTTCTTGCAGCTTGATTGGAAGAGAAGTTTGCCACTCAAAGAACACATGGGACAAAATTCCTGCTACTCTATATTGGAACTAAAGTGTTGTGAGAGTTCATGTTCTAAAATTACATACTTTTTCATAAATTATTTTCAATTGTTCTCAGTTGTTGTAAACAAGTCCAATTTTTGGAATGCATTATTTCTAACTGGCATTTCTATGGTTTTTAACTTTTTAATGACTCTTTCACAAAGGGCAAATTGAGTTTTGTATATAAAGTATTTGGTGAAGAATTTGCTAACTTATTGTAAATATAAATATTCATGATTAGTGATAGACCCATCAATATATTTTTGATAATCTTCATGTATATGGTAGAAGGAAAAGCTATAGTACTGTTCTGAAAAACAGATGAACATAGAAAGTTTGGAAGTTTTTAAATTGTTATTATTTTTAGATTCCATACTTGAGGTCTGTATGATCAACTTCGTATTTTCATAATGTAAGTGCTTAGGACTGTGTTTAATCAAATACAGTAGAGTTGTAACCGTAATTAATCACATCTGTATATAAAACATATGCCAATTTTAGTCGAGTTGTAAAATTTTCATGTATATGTCCAGTCCTTGTATTTCCCAGTTGCCTTGTTCAGTAATGACATACCTTGTTAATAAAAGAAAATTGTATATATAGATACGTATGTTTGTCTTTTGTGTACTCTCTTGGTCCTGCGTATATTTCCAAACACAACTGTTTCAGGAAAGAAGAGAAATACTCTTTATAGACTTAGTCTGGAAGGCACAAACAATGTTAGCTTTCACTTCCAAGTTTCATGATACTGAAGAAAAACAATATTCAAATTATCCAGGCTTTTTTGTTGAAACTGCATGTATGTATGCTGACTATTAAATGTTTTTCACCAGTATATTTATTAAGTGTTTCTTCACAATCTAGATGTTTGAGTGTTTTTTTTTTTTCCTGCTATAATTACAATTTGCTTGATAGCTGGGAAGTCTTTTCTGCAATGCATTTTATTTGCTGCTTTTTGAGGATGTTGATTTCAGACTTTACTGAATGCTCAGTCAATACTGTCTCAAATGTTTAGAGAAATTGTATCTAAATGTTTTCTCAGATCATTAAGATCTCTGAAGAAGCAGTATGAATTTGCATATGACTAGGTTAGTTTCCTACTTGAATAGGTGCCCAGATTAGAATCCTAGAATATCCTGAGTTGGATGGGACCCAGAAAGATCACCGAGTCCAACTTCTGGCCCTGCACAGCACCATCCCCAAGAATCTCAGGTACCATGTAGCTGGGAGCATTGTCCAAATGCTTCTTGAACTCTGTCAGGTTTGGTGCTGTGAGCACTTCCCTGGGGCACCTGTTCCAGTTCCCAACCACCCTCTGGTGAAGAACCTTTTCCTGATACCTAACCTAAATCTCCCCTGACACATCTTTAGGCTGTTCCGTGGGATCCTGTCACTAATCACCACAGAGAAGAGATCAGTGTCTGCCCCTCCTCTTCCCCTCATGAGGAAGTTGTAGACTGCAGTGGTCTCTCCCCTCAAGTTTCTTCTTATCCAGGCTGAAAAAACCAAGTGCCCTCAGCTGCTCCTCATACAGCTCCCCCTCCAGACCCTTCACCATCCTTATTGCCTTCCTTTGGACACTCTGAGAGCTTTAGATCCTTCCTATATTGTGGCACCCAAAACTGCCCCCAGCACTCGAGGTGAGGCTGCCCCAGTACGGAGTACAGCAGGACAATCCTCTCCCTTGCCCGGCTGGTGATGCTGTGCCTGATGCCCCCCTGGACACAGCTGGCCCTCCTGGCTGACAGGGCACTGCTGGCTCGTGTTCAACTTTCAATTGACCAGAACCCCCAGGTCCCTTTCCACGGCACTGCTTTCCAGCATCTCATTCCCCACTCTGTCTGTGTATCCAGGGTTGCCCCATCCCAGGTGCAGAATCCAGGACTTGTCTTTGTTAAACTTCATACGGTTGGTATTAATTACTAATTAATTTTAAAGTGAGAGGAGTTAACGATCTTGTTCTTAGTATCATGGTGGCTTCTAGACAGGGGGCACTTCTGTGCGTCGGTTTAAAATTCGGGTTAGGTTGTTGGGTTAACAACATATGCAGCAGGGCTCTTGTGGCAGAATAAATTACCATGGTACTAGATTTTAGATTTTAATTGTTAATGTAAATATCTCTGCATACTGATTTGTATCCAATGGCAAAATCAAAAGCAGTACTAAGAAAATAGAGGCATACTTATAAATAAATAAATAAATTAAATTAATTAAATACTGTCTTAAGGCAGAGAATGTTTGAAATAGAAGAAAAAACTTAGTGGTGAGAATAGAGAAGCAGATGCTAAATATTTTCCACAGATCAGTCAAAGTAAAATGGAGGGGTTCCCTAGGGACATACATAATAAGGAGAATAAACAATTCTTTTTTTTGTTTAGGTAGTCTGAAAATAGAAAAAAATAATACAGGCCTAGACTGCCTTAAGACATGTTTTACTCTGTCAAGATCATGCTGAATTTTTCTGCTAACCTTATATTAAAAAAAACATACTATCTAAATTAAATATTCCACCTAGATTTTCTGAATGATTAGGCCATGAAACTCCCACAGAGAAACTTCATCAAGGTAAGAACATCTGCTTAAATATCACCTTCCCCCCAAGCAGTCTGGAAGTTCAGTAGGTGAAAGAAGAAATTTCCCAAGGAGTATATTTCTACAGTAAGGTAATTCCCCCCCTTCTCAAAAGCTGAAAGGAGTATTCCTCTTCTTGGTGTAGGCAAATCCTTGGATTTGCAAAGGAAAATCTGTGGAGATGCTGTTTCACTTGTGTGCTGGCTTGAAGGAGTTCTGGTGTCAGGACTGTGGTGGAAGAAATGGTCTGTGATGAGTTTAGTGTGAGAGAGGGGAGAAGTTGCCTTCAGAGTAGCCTCATAAAAGCCCTTTGGCTCATGTTTTTCCTCTCCAACCTACTAAGTGCTGTGACCACAAAAATAAGTAAGAAAAGGTGAAGGCATTGGTTGCACATTAAAAAGTGACTAAAACCATTGTAACGTAGGGTTTTTCTCCCCACACCCCCACAAATCCCTTGTGATTTTTCAAGGAGTTGGACATGTGCTATAAATCCAGTATGGAATAAGGGCCAGGATATTGTTTCTTATTAGATTTCTCCTCAAGAAAAGGAGCTTAAGATGTTCCTCAAAAAAGTTCTGTTCCCAAGGGGTTTAGCTGGCCCTTCCCTGGGCTGGTAGGAGAGGAGAGCTGCAGACTTGTGGTCTTTGGGAAACCAAAAAATGTACTCTGGAAGCATGCAGGAACAACTTTAGGGGATATTTGGGATGGAAAAAAATTAGCTTTTAAGTGCCTTTGAGTGTTCAGAGCCTGAATGTTTGCGAAGGAACTTTGTGTGACCCCTCTTGTACTGGTGCTACCTGCTTACAGAGGTCTTTGAAAGGAGGGGAACAAAAGGAGTTAGAACACAAAGCGCTTGCCGATCCCGGTGTGTGTTTGTGCCGGTGCTGGCCGGGGCAGAGTTGTCTTTTTTCAGAGTACCTGGCACGGAGCTGTGTTGGGTTGGTGCTGGAAGCAGTGGCTTGTTGTGCCTGAGCGGCGCTGGCCCCGCTCCCGGCCCGCAGGGGGCGCTGTGAGCGCGGCCCTGAGGCAGAACCTGGCGTTTGGGAGGGAGCGAAACCAGCTCCTCGTCATCCCAAGTGTTCTGGTAACAAAGTACTCCGGAGAAGGGAAAATACGGGGAAATTATACAATGGCTGCGTAATAGTTATCCTGTGCTTTCCAGCCAGAAACCAAACCTCCTCTGTTACTATGAAAGTTGCTTTTCAGGAACGCTGCCGTGTGTGCTTGCCTGCACAGACATACGCTCTCTTTTTCAAATGCACTTTGCCTAGAGATTGTTTCCAAAAGCCGGTTTTTAAGTATTGTGAAGTTTTTACCTATTCGAAATGTTTACTGGGCTGTTACTGGCCCCGAGGAGCCTTTTTGGACCAGATGATGGAGCCAGGACGCCTGAGTTCCCGGTTCTTGTCTCTGCTCCATCACAGAGCTGCTGAACAGCCTCACGTAAAGCTCTCGCCGTTCCCAAAGCCTTCCTGCACAGGCGCTTGCTGGCAGCCTTGTTGTTCTGCTTTATTTTAGATTAGATTAGATTAGATTAAGCAGGCTACAAAGAGAACCTCCTTTCTCTTCTCCGTGCTCCTTATTTCCAATAGAAAAGTGTTTTTTGGGCAAGAATTCCCGCTCTTAAAGGACTAAGCGATTGAAATTTTCCCACTTCACTCGCTACCTCAGCTTTCAACTCGAACGCTTATTGCAGTTTTTTCCCCAGTTTAGAGTTTCAAAAGTGGTGAAAATTTCTGGGTAGAGGAGAAATTTGCATTGATCCAAAAAGCACAGGGAAATCTAAAGCAGACACAGAGAAATAATTTTAATGTTGATTTCAAGGGATCTAAGTTCCTGGTTTTGAATAGTGTGCACTGCAAATGCAAAATTAATTCAACATTAAACTAAAGAATGCAAATAGAGTTGATTTCAATTTTTTTTTACAAAATTGCCCGCAGAACAGAAAGATGGAAGAGGCATAAAAGAAATGGGAAAGAGACCCAAAAGGAGATTCTTTCCTTGAGATGCTGTTGGTTCGCTTGCTTGCAAGAGGTCTTAGTGCAAATATCAAAACCCAAAACTCTTAAAGAAAAGCTGCAAAATGCCAAAGTGCAGCCAGTGTGCAGGACTGCATCCAAGAATCTGTGGTTAGTGGAAGCTTGTGCACCTAATGCAAGGTAAATTATACTTTTCTCTGCTTTTCTTACCCCTGCTAATTACACAAAACACAAGAAGATAATCTTATTAACTATGATTATTCTGACTGGGAGTAACCAATAAGCACATTAGCTAAAAATAAGAGCAATTCATAAGCAGCAATTACAGAGAGGGAGAATTTTCTTCAGGTGTGTTTGGCTTTGTAGAGCTTCAGACCATGTGGTCATCATGATGTCTTTAATTATCTGGACCATACTTTTTTCTCAAGTGCCTTTTACCCTGACCAAGCTAGGAATATTTTTAAGCAAAGTCATCTTTACCTGACAGTAGTTGAAACACATCCCTGTTCTGAGGAATGGCTTGCACCAACAAACATCAATAATGTTGCATTCAGACTTCAAGGTGGCTGCTACACACCCAAGAACAGGGGATTTCAAGAAAGCTTGGCAAATGGATGGAAGGAAGATGATGGAAGTAGGGAAGGATTTTCGCAGAAGCCTTAAGGAAGGAAGAAGGAAAATTAAAGGGATGGCACAAGTAGCCAGCTGAAGGAAAGAAGAAAAAAAGCAGGTAAGAAATGGAAGTCCATTGGTAGATAAGGGTTTATGGAAACATTTAGCATCCATTGTGTCTTGGCTAACTGGGTAATCGTTCTGTTATAATATAAGCCTTTTCTAAAGAGGGTGAAGAACGGGAGGAAATGATCCTTGCAGATATTTTAGGTGCTACGCGGTGCTACAGTTTTCTGAAATACTTGCGTTGCATAGGGTTTGGTTCCCAAATGCTTGTGGATTTTGATGGATTTGGTCGCAGTTCTACTGCCAGCCCCTCCAGGGAAGAGTTCTGGGGTAGCACACCTGGCTTTTCTCCCTCCTGCAGGGCAGCTGCCCCGGGTGCTTCAGCATCCCTCTTGTGTGCTCAGCAAAGCGTGGCTGGGACTTAAGGGACTGTCTTGCCTCATGCAAAATGTTTGCATATGTGTATTTTTTTGTAATTAGCGCAGTCAGGCCTTGATTTTATTTGTGACCTCAAATGCTGCTAATTACAGCACTTACTAATGAGGGGTCTCCTCCTCTGCTGTGGCTCCTGTTGCTAGACTTCTGCCTGAGAAGCTGGAGCTCATCAGAGACTTTTTCTCCATGTCACATGTGTGTTGAGGGTGAAAAAGCTGGCGTTTTAGATGCTTGTAGAGGCTGTGGTGTTGTGTGGTTTTGGCAAAGTTCGATATAAATACATTATCCAGCTCTGCTCCTGGGTAGCAAGGGGAGCACTGAGGCGGCTGTGCAACAAAAGCCACTTGCAGGGCACAAACACCTAGCAGTCACTCAGAGTAACCCAGCCTGCCCCACTGTGGCCCAGGTCATCTAGGGAGAATTAAGAACCATTCCCTAGTTTCTTGTAGCTGCCTGGCCTTGAGCAAACAGCAGCTTGCTGGGAGACACCTTCCATCAATAGACTTCTTAGTGGGCTCCAGACAAGACTTAGAAGCCTGTAAATGGTCCCACTTCGGAAAGCACTGGTTTAATCCTCTGATTTAATGCCAAAAGTGTTACATAAACGTGTAAAAAACCCAAGTCAACTCAAAACTGGTAATGGCAAAATCACCTTAGTGCAAGTTTGAAGGTACTATCTGGAATATTTATTACAATTGTACGCTCCATACCATAAAATGTCCCCAAAAGAAATGAAGTCTGTAGATAGAAGAAAAATTATTGCAATGTCATCTTTATGAATGTGTAGCATTTGTACTGCAAGGCACTTTGTCGTGTACTTACAGGCCTAATCCAACCTGTGTTTGTGGATCCAGATAAAAAATAATGCAATTTGAAACCCCTGAAAACAGCACTGCTTGATGAGCTCTCATTTAATTCACAGTTTACAAATGCCAAAAAATTCCTGAGCTGGTTCTCAGGCTACATGTGCACATCTCTTGGAATTGGTGGGCTGGGAGAATGGGCACTAGTGAAAGAAGGCACTCTCCTCTTACTGCTGTTGTTAATATATGTGGAAAATCCTGACAGAAATGAAGCCATGGGAGATGGGAATATGCCATGACTTTCAAATTTGAATACCTGACCTCAGGATCTAAATTAGATTTAGATGGTTTCTAAATAATTGATGACAGCCAAATGTAGTCAGAGTCTTGATTTTGAACTAACTATTTCTCATCTGACACTGATAGGCACGTAGCCTTTTTCACGCAGGTGCCATGAATGTGTAGCTCCTGCCCAAATTTAATCTAGTACTCTTTACCTGTGCCTCTGCTGACACACTGAGTGCTAACAATCTCCCCATGAGCAGGATAGCAATAAAATACATGAGAGTGTGAGTTTTCTGTGAAGGCTGCATCCCAGGTTTGTGTCTTCCTCCCCATGATGTGAGCAGAGCCTGGAGTCTCTCCTCTGGCTGCCCTAGCAAATGCTCCAACTTTAGAGACAGTTCTCTGCACGCAGAGCCAAGCCTGTCTGTAGCCATTTTGCATTGTTTGGTGGGTGCTGTTACAAGTTAGTGTGATTTATGTTTTACTATCGCTCCTGCGAGAGCTGGCATCATTGTACGGAGCATATTTACAATGGAAAGAGATTCCTGTGGCTTCACCAGGGTGGTGGTGGATTCCATTCCCCATGTAACTATTTTTATCAGATGATCTGGGGTGGGTTTCTGTCTCTACAGCTATCATGACATGATGCATTTGAGTGTGGTAAATATGATCCATAAGTTTCTTTCAGCATCCAGTGCCTCCAAAAGGAAACAGAGGCCCACCCCCACCCAAGGAAATCTTTCTTGTATGCAAGAGCACTCATTTTCAAGCCAATCTCTTCTCCCGGGACAAGTATAAATGAATGGGTCCTTTTTTCTCCAATGCTAACTGCAGTCTGAGTTGTGGCGTCTCCACTGGATGCTGGAGGCAGGCAGGGGTGGGATCTCTTCCCGCTGGAATCCCTGCTGTGCTGTGTCTTATGATGAGAACTCACTGGCTGAGTTTCCCTCCAATCTCCCTCTCTAATTTCAATCTCTAGTTCTTGTGCCCATCTACACACAGCAGACTGTGCTGCTTCTAATTAAGAAGATAATTCAAAATATCTCTTGAACCCTTGACCTTCACAATTCCCTCAGACTACATCCATCTGATCTACGGAGAGCTCTCTCATGGGTTGCCACTCTTCATGCAAAAATAGGTAGGGTGTAATTTGCAAATATTTATAAAGTTCTATTCTGGATAATTGAAACTACTGTTAATTGCTCATGATTTCAATCCAGACAGCTGGTTTGTTTTTCTGCACCGCTCCCACAGGAGAAGTTGCATTTCTCCCTGCCTCAAACCCCCAAAGGCCTGATGGTTTGCATAGCATATTGTCTCTCTACTGTGTTCTCAGTAACACTTGACTGAGTAGTAAAGGCGACCATGGCTTGTTCCAGGCATTGAGATGGAGAAGAGACAATATGTAAAGCTTTTTGGCTTTGAAACTTCTGGAGTGACTGCACTGGGAGCTGAGTGAGCATGAAGAGAGGAAGCAGAGCTGTCTGCTGGGGCTCTGAGCAACGTGGTAGACCTTGTTAGGAGGGTAGATGTTATAAAGCCTCCTAAATGGTAATCTGATGTTAGTAAGAATTCACCTTTGACTCAAACTAACTCTCCAAAGGTCAGAATGGATATACCTCACTGCTGCAGAGCACATTTCACCAGAGAATTATGCATGAGTAGATAGATCCCACTGGAAGCTAGCAAGCAGGAAAGCCATTGCAAGGGAATAACAGGAAAGGTGGTTAATACTTTTCGTGAGAGACATGTAAGAGAGAGAGTTAGGGACAATAAATCAGTAAGATAATCAAAGACCAGGTAATTACAAGAATGCTGCAAACAAGTAAAACACAGCAAAGAACAAAAAGACAGAAAGAAAGAAATCTTTTCTATACACACATACATATGAGTGTGTGTGTATGGCCTTGTATATGAAAGGAATAGAGGATCAGGAAAAGCAGCAGTGCTCTTGAAAGGAAAGACTGATGAGCTGGATATTGCTGTGGAACTGAATGTCTCATTACAGATAGCGAATGAAAAATGGTCTCTGAAAATGGGAAAAAAATTAGAAGGAACTGAACTAAAATCCAGGCAGCAAGAAAGTCAAAGCACCTACATGTAAGTGAAGAAACTACTCCAGCTGCATCTGTGGAACCACAGCACTCAACAGTGGCCTCTTCCAGCTCCATGACCCTCCTCAAGGGAGCAGCCTCTCCCACAGAGCTGAGGCTCGGGTCCTGGAGGAATGTCTGAACTTGGCTGCAACACAGGTGAATATGGACTGTGGCATTCAACATGCAGGGTCTAGAAACCCCAGAATGGCTGCCTTTGTTGCTTTCCAGGGGTTTCACTCTCAGACCTTTGTTTTAGCTTAAGATAGGCAGGATGCAGCTGGAGGCACTGTGTGATGGAGTCTTCCAAAGGGTAGTCAGTCATGCCTGGGTGACCTGATGGCTTCTTTATGTTAGGATGTCGTTTTGTGAGCAGAGTGAACCAGGAGGTCTCAGTCTCCCCACTTCACACCAGGGCTTTACAAGCCCTGCCTGGCCAGCAAGCCTGGCAGCTCCCAGCCCTCAGCTGTGTCTGGGGAAACAGGGAATAATTAGGGCGTGAGGAATAATTCAAACGAAGAAAAACCTAAGTAGTCTACAGCAGGAGCCAGCAGTGTGGTCCCTTTCGGTGAATTTGTGAATGAAGGAACGTGCGTGTCAGACCCAAAGTCCGTGCAGCAAGAGGAGATGCCCAGTGGTTTGACCTTTTGGTTACACACTCATGGCTGCACAAACTTTAGTGCATTGTGGTGTCTTAGGCACATGCTAAGTGTGCCATACACGATTTAAGTTACTTTTTGTTTCTAAGAACTGCTCATTTCAAGATGCACTTAGGAGAAACACAGTAGGTTAAGCTAAAAAAGAAAGTCTATCCCAGAAGGAGGGCTATTTCTAAAGGAAGCTGGGAAAAAATGGACAGATCAACAGTAGTGCTGATAAGTTTTAATTGTAACAAACAGAAAATATGGAATGAAAATGCTTCAGATAGAAAAAGAGTTTATTTGGATAGTTCTTACTAATATTCACCCTGTGCCTCTTTATATTTCATATATTATACAGGGTGAAATGTCCTCATTTAATTTTTAAAAAGTGGCTTCATGCACATAAAGTGTACCATCCACCCATTTGTCTAAAAAATAAAAAAGGCTTTTGTAGCTAGTGGTTGTATTAATTAAGGAAAGATGGTGGGAGTCAGGGGAAGAGGCAAATATGTCCATCTGCTATGTATGAAAATCATTGTGTTGTCCATTCTCATTTATTGCCATCTCACTGTCTTTAATGGCAAAAGCTAATGACTGCACAACTACAGAAAACACCAAGGAGACAGAGTACACCCAGTAAGACCCTCCAGCCAAACTGAAACTCCCCATAAGATGTCCATTAATTAAAATCTCTACAGATGGGTTCCCTTAATTGTAGGAAATAGAATACAATCCCTATAATTAGCTCTCAATTCAAAGGCTTTCCCCTCGCCCCAGCATCTGGAAGAAGCAGCAGTGATTGTTTGGCACCTCGTTGCTGGAGGGTGCGGCTAACTCTCCAGAGCTTCCCACTGCCCAGGGCCCCACACCAAAACCAGTCTCATCTCTTCTCCTGGACTCCTCCACAACCCACCACACTGCACCGAGAGGTTTTTGCCTGTGCATGGGTCACGACACCAGTATCCACTAGCACAATGCCTATTTCTCCTTGCCTCGGAGGGAAATGTTGGTACTTCTCTAAAGTCTTTTCTACAGACTGTGTGTACTTTCTGCTGTGTGGTACCAGCAGTACACAAGGAATGTCAGCCAATCCTGTGAGAATTTCTGCCTCTGTTTCCTGAGCTTATTGTTTCTTCCAGCACAGCTCTGATGTGTTGCGTTTTTTCTCTGCTCTGTAATTAAAAGCCTTTGTCCAAATCATCAGATCTCTGTCCTGGTTACTACCTCTTTCTCCTCTTCCATCCCACTATCCTTTAGCTATCGCCCTCCTTTGCACACTCCACATCCTATAATCATCTCAGTCTTCTTACACAGAGAGTTGTTTTCCCTCCATTAGCTGATCCACTATCCAGCACTGAATCCCATCTGCTGTTCTGCCTTTCTTCTTCCATCTCCTTGAGTCAGCGTGCCAAAGCAGGGCACAAAATGCCTTCTCCCTGTGTCAGCTGTAAGACTGTGCGTCTTGTTTCTCTCTTTTTCTTTCTGCTGCACTGTGAGGCTCTGTGCACAGTGAAGAAAACTTGACAAGAAGTGTAAGGTGATGCCAGGCAAAGTGAAAATTGTTCTCTGGCTTCAGGCTGCCCAGCATCCCCAGTCTTCTGGGACACTTTGTGTGTACTGCTGGTGGTAACACAAACCAAGGCACTGGGCATGGACAGGCCCTGGTCCCTAAGGGAACAGTATTACCAGGAGCAGCTGCTGCAGAGAGCACTTACCCACGTGCCTTAGCTGAGAGTTGAATCATCATCGCTGGTGTTAAATGTCCTTGGGCTCTGCCAAAGGTGAACCCCACCTGTGGAAGAAGTGGTGGCGCCTGGCACATGGTGGTTTTCAGCACCAAAGAAATGTGTTTCTGGCCATGTACCCACTCACCTGAGGAAATGTTCTACTTTTCGGGACAGTCAGGGGACACCAGCTGGAGAGAGGTAACATGGTAGGAGGGTTCCAGGGGACCTGTGAGCCTGGAAGTAACGCAAATACTTGGGGTCACTCTGCAGATTTCAGTCCTTCCTAATATCACTGTGGAACCTGGAGGATCTACAGCTCTCCTGAATACAGGGCAGTTTTTTAGAGCTACTTTTTGCCTCCTATGGCTAGCATGGATTCTGGTGTCTTGTCTTGGAGCAGCTGCCACAGAGATCCTTGTTCTTGGGGCTCCCAGGTGTGTCAAAACTGTTCTCCAGGGAGCCATGGGAGCATGGGACCGGTTGCAAAGCTGATGTGCATGGTGGCTGCAAAGGCTTCCCCAGGAAGTTGCAGCTCCTGCATGAGAGGAGTGTGGAATGCAGAGGGCTGCCTTCCTCCCTGCCAAAATTACCGAGATGAAAGCCTCTGCTGCAAGTTCAGAGCACATCTAGCTCACAACTGT
Source organism: Rhagologus leucostigma (assembly GCA_013397725.1). Taxonomy (NCBI): domain Eukaryota; kingdom Metazoa; phylum Chordata; class Aves; order Passeriformes; genus Rhagologus; species Rhagologus leucostigma. Next base: position 563,347 of record VZTD01005021.1, read on the forward strand.
CGCAGAAAAAACAATCCGAGAGAAGACACGGTCACACATGAAACTGAGGTAGGTGCTGTGAAATGACCTGGTGTCTTGCTTATGGACTTGACTAGGGAAATGTATGTCATGTGGGCTCTCCAAGCCAGCCCTGACCAGGAGCAGCACATTCAAAAGGGAAGAATATGTACACAGAAGATGGGCAATATGAAAAAAGCCATCCAATTTCCCTTTCTGCCACTCAGTATTTATTTTACTGCAGTGTGTGGGTACCCACACAGTACAAGTCACTGGACGCTAGTACCAAAGGCATTTCCATGCTACGCAGCACAGCACTGTTTTGCTGCTGCTCCCCATGCAAGAAAGCCAGTCACTGAAATACTGATGGTTTAACGCTCATATGCCTTTGCTTTGGTCTGCAGCAGCAGAGTTTTCAATCCATGGCACTTGGGTATTTTCCTGATATTTGGGCTGAGTATGTTATAGGAACCCAAGTCTGCTTTTAATCAGTGTTTTATAAAACAGGGTTGTTTTCCCTTGGAAATAAGTCAGGCATTGGTATCACTGAAGTCGCTTGCTCCCTGAGATGAGCTGTCAGCTGCTGTGAAACGCTAGGGTCTGCTGACTACTCTGCAGACAGTTTCAGGCAATAAAGAATTACACCTTTTGCTCTTTGTAGACAAGCTAGACATCCTTCAAACTGCAAAGGTCCACCTTCGGGATGGGCAGCACTTTCCTGAATTGAAGCAGGATGCCTGTGCTTGTGCCCACATAAGGCACTAACCTGCATCCAGAGGCCTGTGTCCAGTTCTCTACGTATTCTAGGGCAATTCAGTTCACATAAAATATCAAAAATGATGGAGTCCTCAGACTAAATCCTCAAAAATTACATAGCTACTGTAAAAGGCTTTCACTGCAAGTCAATTTTGAAAATACATGCCTGAGAAAATAAGAAAAGGTAAGCGTATTTGTGCCTTGTAAAGCCATAGGACATCATGCAGTGCTGCCATACACGGCCTTGAGATGTTCCTTTGTCACACTCCTTGAAGATGATGTACCACCCTTTTTGCTCTTGTGCACAGTATTTACTTTCTGCTATACTCTCATCTCCTCTGGGATGGCTCCACCCAGTCCTTCTCTCTGAGAGCCCGTAGGAAGAGCAGTCCAGTCTAAACCATTGCTTCTGGATGCAGCATTCTTAAAAAAATGAGTTCATTCACCTGGCACAGGGATTTGTAGAAAAGTGTAGAACAGCATGTGGGCTGCAGCAGAACAGGTGCATGATTTACTAGAGACAAATCTAGGCATGTGTTTAAGGGCTAAGGGCACTGCTGGGTTGCTGCTGTAACCCCTCAGTCACCAACAGACATGCAGCTAGATAATTTAACACCAGTCTTAATTGTACATAATATGGGATAAACAAGACAAAAATTGCTTGTTTTTTCTCACTAGCATTGAGCTGGCTGTGAGCTGAGTCCTACATTGTTTCCTGCAGTCTGCAGCAGCCCAAGGGTGCCACAGCCTCCTTTACCCTGCATCGAGCCAGAAAGTGGTATAGAAGCACAGGTTACCTTCTCCAGAGGGCAAGCCCTGCCGTCACTGGAGGGCCTGTTCTCTGAAAGGCTTGAACTGCTCAACGGGCAGGCTTGCTTTTCACTGACCTAAGGAGTGCTTCTGCACATGCTTAAAGCTGGGGATGTGGCATGGGAGGACTTTTCTTCATTCACTGCTTGCAAGAAGACTGATTTGAATTTTTAAAATGCTTCTCCTTCTACCAAGTGTATTTAATCTGCAGGGATATACCCAGCAAGTGATTTTTCTTTATAGAGTTTTTCTAGCTATTTCAAGAGACTGCTTCATGAAAATTGCTATCTCAGTGAATGTAGCTTGTAAACCTTTCTGATGACCTAATTAATTTTGCTAAAGTCTCTTTAGTAGAAGCATTTCTTACATAAAGGCAAGGTACCCACTGTCACCCAATGAATTTTTAAATGCCTCTGTCTTTTTTTCATTTTTCTTTAATGGTCTTTGTTGTTGAGCCATCAGATACCATGATTGGAATACAAACTTTACCATCCACTGCATGTGTAAGAGTGTAAAACTGAAAGTATTGATTCAGTTGTACATTCAGCTTGTGAGAGGCTGTCTAGTAGCTGCTGCTTTTCTACTGCTTACTGAGTGAAAAGCAATTCCCCTTAGCTTTTCCTGCAGAAGGTATCCTGCTGGCTTTTCACACCACAGGCTTGTTCTCAAGCCTCCAGAGTCTCAAGGGTTTCATCACTGATTTAATTAATTTTTTTAACTCTTTATTTTGTAAGGTAAGTTATAGGCAGTAAGGTGATATAGAGTCTGATCCTGTCTGTGCTAAAGTCAGTATGAAATTCTAATGGATTTTTATATCGCTGGATTAACTTTCCATTGTAACTGTATTTGCAGGGCGAGGAGGACTGTGAAACACACCTGTCATACCTGCCCTGGCATAGGCATAGACAGAGATTCTAGTCTGAAATCCTTATCCATAATCACGTGGGAGATCACTAGATTTAATAGACTTACCAACTCCACAAAACCAAAGCACAGCCTGCCAGTTCTCATATCAGTCATTTGAGGAGTGATCTGCGCACGCCCAGGCATCTCCACCCAGAATAATTTCTTAGGTGTAAAATGGCAGGCTGAAATCATCCAACATAAAACATGGTGTGTCAAAATACAATAATCTTTGGACAGTTAACTTATCAGTTACTGGGATGGATACCTGTCCTTTCCACTGATCTCTCTGGCAAATGGAAACTACTGCTTTTTTTCCTCAGCTTTGTCCCATGCAATGCCATAGTCGAAGGTAAATACAAATGAAATATATTCACTTCTCATTTGAGCAATGTCAACTTTAACTGCTTTTCATATACCAAACTCATTTCATATATTTAAATCTGCTTTCTGTTTTGTTTTCTACCATTGATGTGTTGCAGTAGGCATGAGCCTGGCATAGAAATGCAAGGAAAAAGAACCTCGAAGGGGCTGGTGCTTCTGGCTTGTCTGATTTGTTGATGTCTTTCTTCATCTTGACTTGCTTTCCCTCTGACAATACCTAATGTCTCTCATATGAGACTTCTTCCTTTTTGTAGTCTTGCTAGGGAGAATTGTGTGCAATGGCATTTTTTAGGAGGGCATTTTTATAAATGTTCATGTATGCTAAATGAGTCATTCTGAAACACAGGCCATTTGGTCTGCGAGGGGAATTTAAACTTGGGAAGAAACAATGGGACTAGAAACACTGGAGAACAGCAGTACTTGCCACTAGCTGAATGTAGCTGGAAAGATAAAATAATTTTGTGAAAATAACTCCACTCTACTTAACTTTTTTCAAAACTTCTGGGGCCAAATCTGACCCATTAATATTTTTAATTTTGTGAACTTCCAGTAGAAATATTGATGCATGGGAAGGCACAAACTGACAGTCAGTGACTCATCAGTCTTATTTTATAGATTGCTTCTGCCTCTCAGCTCTTCTAATCATATATTCATTGCTTGGAAATGCCCTCCCTGTGCATCCTTGCTGGTTAATCAGAATCCCCTCACTGTGACTCTGAAACCTCTCCCACAGATCGAATGGAGCAGACTTCTGCTTCTTACCCAGGCAAATCTTCCAGCAGCTCCCTGGGTTTGTGCCGGGAGCTTTGAGCCCAAGGTGCTGCTGAGACCCTGCTGGCTCTGCTGGCAGCCACAGGGAAGCCATAGCAGCTTCTGCTTGGAGAAATCCCTCTGTCTTCATCAGTGCTCAGAGTCTCAGCCTGCAAACTCAGTGAAAGTTGTTGTTGAAATTGGAAGAGGACTAGTCTTCTGTTGGAGTGAACTGGAGCAATGGCAGTCAATTAGAAAACAAACAAGCAAACACACGTCACCAAACCACAAACATAAAACAACTCACGTCTTCTCCAGCTCCATTGATAACTTTCCCTGTGGGCCTAAGTCAAATGTAAGCAAAGTCCAAAGATTAGATCTACCACTTTTCTCTGATCAAGGCAAGCACCTATCCAAACAAGTTTAGTCTAATGTGATCTGTCTTGCCTAAAATCACATTGCCTTTTGGCCTCCTTCTGTTTCTGCATCTTGATTATTATTTTCTTCAATATCTGTTTGAAAAAGTTGTACATGATAGAGGTCAGACTAATGAACTGTACTGTTTAAACTATTTCTTTTCCCAGCTCAAGATCTGACCCCAAATCTTTAAAATTGTTTCCATCATTTAGGTGCCTACACAATTTCGACTACTTCTTATATGTTAACATACATTGCAATACCTGTGGAAGATATGCATAACCTTGTACTGTCAGTATGCACAAGTTTTCTGGCTGTTCAACATCAAATAAGGTTTTCAAGAAGTTGAACCAGATGCAGTTTAAAACTCTATCACCATCCTTACATTTGTACATATGACTACATCTGCTCAGTACTGCCATTTTATCAATAGTTAACAAATACAGGCAAAAATTTGAATCTGTTTCATTCGAGTCTTTCAGATCAATAGAAACAGTGTCTTTGGGATTTTTTTCATTCCTATGCAAAAATGTCATCAATTATTTATCAAAGCAGACTAGATTTCATTGAGGATCTGACTTCCTGCAGCACGATACAGTATACTTAAATGTTAAAGGTGCATTCTTTCTTAAAAGGCTGCATACTAGAGTAGCTTTTAATTGCAATATGAAATGGATCCCCTGGTAAAGCCTAAATGAGTGTGAGTGTAAAATGTGGGCTGCAATGTTTTCACATGCAAGGAGCTTTAGCATAAGTACGGAAACTGTGCAGAACAGACTACACAAATGGTCCTGTGGGACTTCAGCAGAAAACCTGTAGGATTGCTCTGCTTCTCTGGGGGTGGGGCACAGCAGGGATGTTCACCCCTGTACAAAGGGCAAATAGGCCCCCAAATCCAGAATGGCTTTGGAAGAAGAAGTGGGAGCATGACAAAAGCTAATTTCAAGGCTGAGTGTTTCTTTTCTGCAGACATTTCTGATGACCCTCACCCTGGCTAACAAAGAATCCTCAGCCTGCCAGGCCATACCAGGACTGGGGTTACTGAGGGAAATGGGGATGTTTGCCAGATTGGGACTCAGACCTTGCATCAACGTTGAGCAAGCAGCTTCCAGTATTTATTTTAAAGTTCTGTTGGCTCAGTTGAAGCCATGCCTGTCATGATAATTATGTTCAGATGCAAGCTAAAATGACTTAAAGACACACTTAGAAGGACTGTGAACCCTGTCAGAATCGATAACGGAGGCCTCACTTTCTTTATTGTTTTCACATGCTCAGTTTATTGAATATGTACAGAGAATGAATTGAAAACCAAGCGCTGTATTTTTGAGACATTTAAATTATGTATTAGTAGCTCGAGACACTGTGGTTAGCCATTAAATAAATAATTGTAAACAGACCAATTCAGAACGATCTATTTCTATATTTATGTTTGTGGCCGAAGAGAGGAAATGGATGCTTTTCATGGAGAGGAAAAAAATCCATCCATCATGGGATCCTCCAACTAAGGTATCCAGCGCTAGTAAAAATGGTATTTTAAAACATAGTATCAGATAGGTTTCTAGCATCTCCTAGGAGTGGAAGGCAGCCAAGTTTCTTTGTATCACCTTTTTGTTTTCTATATGATGTATATAATCATTTTGAGAGAACCGTAGGAACAGTTTGTTGTCTGGGCTTTTTTTTTCTTCTTTAAGAAAATTGTTTTCTGTTAATTAAATTGGAATTCATCCCACTGAAACTCACCTGCCACAGAGCTCAGCAGGCAGGAAAAGGCAGTCCTGCTGGCCTTGGAAAACAGTAGCAATGCTCCAATTAATTGCAGTTGGACCAGAAAAAAATGACACTTCTCACAATGACCTCATGGTTTCAATGTGTGCACTCAATTGTTTGTGCATTTCTTTTCACAGCGGCAGCTCCTGCAGTCATGAGAGCCCTGCTGCATTTCAGTTGTCCTTGTCACAAGGAAAAGAGGGAGAAGTTTCTCTCTCTACCTGTGGATGAGAATGAAAAAGGGGACCCTTAGGACTCAGGCATGAGAAGGTATGTAAAGGCGTCTCAGGTTTTCATACTAAACTTACTCCACAAATGCTTTTTTTGAGTCCTTGCATCATAAATTTGAGAGACCAGAGGTTGGTTATGCTGCAGCAGAATCAGGCCCTGTTGTTCCGAGCTGTCAGTTCAGTTACACAGGTGACTTTCACAGCTGATGAGAAGTTAAATGCACACCTGGAATGTACAATCCTCAAGCACGTGACTGACATGGGACCTAACTTTCTTGAAGTATCCTACACCAGGGTCTGTTTGGGCAAAATATCCTGTCTATCAGAACACATTTATGTAAGTAAAATGTAAGTTAGCAAAGATTAGGTGATATTTTGGATTCTGCTTTGCGTTTTGATAATTGTGTTATTTATCTAATTTACATCTCAGTTTGGTTGAGAAAAGTAAATTTCAAGCATTTTTTGTTTTTTTTTTTTCTTCAGATCTTCTGGCTAATTTAAGGTTTCCATTCTCAGTCCTTGGCTATAATTACAGTGCTGCTGCTATACAGTGCTGTAATAGCAGCAGTAGGTGCTCTAAGGGAGTCCTTGGCTTTGGGGGTTATCTTTCTAGGGGAATATGTGCATAGAAGCATTTTTGTTGTTTAGAGAAAAGGATCTTAACCTGCTAATTTCCCTCCAATTTTATGTGCTGACCTCACTGAGTTACGCCAGCAGAGATCTGAACCCATGTGGGAAACCTGAGAAGCTGTATCCGAGTGTCAGGAATAGGAACTCCTATATTAATACCTTGTAAATAGGGGAACAAGCTGTTCTTTGGAAGGAAGAAAAATTGCACAGCTCTGTATGTGAATGATGGATCTGTTACATTTGCACAATTTCAGTAAAAATTCTCCTGGCAAGAAAAATGCTCTGGGAAAGCATCCCTAAAAAATCCAACACTGCCAATAGTGTCAGCCATGCAAACACCACCTCTGTGTATGTCATCAAATGTAAATCCTGCATAAATGTTTTACTGAGATAAATGTTTAACTGAATATTTCTGCTATTTTCCTCTCACCCTGAGAGCTGTTTGCATTAGTAAACAAATTCTAATGTTTATGTGCACCGACACCCACTCCGTCTCGCTCCATCATTTAGCTTTTATTCTGCAGAATTATTCTCTCTGTTGATGCAAGGCTGCTGTAATAGCTCCACTGAGGAATCCTGCCTCCCAAAAGAGAGCTGTACCAGTGGGGTCAAACGATAAAAACTGGGTCAGTGCACCTTAATGGATACCTGAAGTTCTTTTAATCAAAAGCAAAAGGCACTGCCATGGTCTGTCTATGATTGGAAGAGATACAGACAAGGATAGAAAGCAGGTCCCTCACTTTCTCCGAAAGTTAATCCAGGTAGAACAAGAATTGCCTTTACAAAAGAGGAAAAATACTTCAATTAGGCACTTGGCATCCACGTAGTCCTGGTGAGCAGAGGAGTCCACAGTGGCTCATGCAGGTCGGTACTGTGTTTGTTCCCGGAGGCAAAGCCATGGCATGGAGGTGAGAAGTTTCTTCGAGGCTGGAGAGATTCTGGAGTAGAAACAGGGAGAAAAAGAATATTTTGTGATGCCATACTTGCTGCTGTGTCCTCTGGAGCCCTGCACATGGAACAGAGGAAGCTGTGAGATGCTGACTGAAGCTTCAACAATTTTCTCCTCTGACTGGTGAGTCCTGTTGTTAAAATAAACTCTTTCCAGCCATCCTCCTCATTGCTCCTACAAACCACAATAGTAAAAGTGGCAGGGATTGCCTTCCTCTGCCTGTGAGTTACTAGGAAACATTATGTGTACCCTTAATTACTGTCTAGTCCTTTGTTGCCTATAAATTATTTTCCTTGACCCCAAAGGAGAGCACTGCACTGGGTCTGCAGCACACACTATGTCTAGTCTTGTGCTCAGATGTTGTAGTGATGGGCTGTATTTTAAAACTCGGTGGATAGAAGAAGCAGGCTACATAAATACCTTAGAAAACCTGCAGAGTGTGTTTGTTGTTTGTAGCTGAGTTAGGGTTGTTTGCAAGAGAGTGTTTCTGTGCTGTGGAATGTCGTACTTTGTGCTGAAGGACATGGAACGTGGAGGGTGGGGGCTGGCGTTCATCAGATTTTGCTGGAAAAGACTTACCTTGGTGCGATTGTGGATGACAAACCTGCCACAGAGACCTTCATGCAGCTGTCAGCAGGCAAGTTGTGAAGAGGAAAAAGCAGTCACTGGAGGATGCTGCCTGATGTTGGTATGTGTCCACTCAGCTTCAGCCCTGCTCACTCCAGCCTGGTTTGGAGGCTGAGACAGGTGATGGAAACCAGCCCAAAAGCAGCTCAGGCGGTGGCAAGAGCAGTCTCATCCCTAGATGAGAAAACCCACCAAAGCACAGTCCCTGTGAGCAAAAGCATAACTAATCTTACATAGCAGGGGCCCCGTGGGGTGGCAGGGTGCTGGGGGAGTCAGCAAGGTGACCATGTGTGTCAGGCAGTGGGAAGAAAACTCTCTTGGAGCAGTTTTGCCACTGATTTCAGCAGAGCTGGGATTTCGGCATTGGTGGTGCCACACAAAGGAGAACGCTCCCATCCTACACGAGCTCGGCTGCTCTGAGAGACGGGTGTCCTACCACAGTTTGGAGCAAAAACTTGAGAACTGGAGATAGCAGACAAAGAACAGAGTCATGGTGAAACAGAGCTCTGTTCTTCCATCTTTACACAAACAAAAGTCCCATTGAAAGCTGTAAGACATTGAGTCCTCTGATTGAAATATATATATATAAATACATGTAAAAATTTTGTGTTACAGTTTCAGCTCTACATTTTCCCTTGATTTTAATTTTCTCTGTGGAGTTCAAATACAGAGTTCTTCTTCACAGCTTATTTTCAAAGCCTTTTTTTTGACTTTCATATTTAAACTTATTTAAGGCCCTTAGATTTTTCTCCCAGCTGTGGAAGGCAAAGACAGGAAGATATAGAAAAGTCAAAGACTCTTTAACAGTCCTGGAACCTTTGAAGAGCATCTTTGAAATACAGAAAAAAAACCCACAATAAATAATGCTTCAATTTTTTTTAAAGGAAGTTATCTTTTTGAATCTAGCCTTTTCCCATTTTAAGGGTATGAAATAATTAAAGTGTGTATATGCATAATTATGCATTGTCTCTATACCTGCAAGTATTGTGGGTTTTTTTTTTCTCACTTTTGCTCTTGTTTTCTCTCTCTTATGTTACCAGTCAGGCCCTGCTTCCCAAGCATGTGCCCTTGGAAAGGAGAAATCCCTGAGCTTATGCCAGAATCATTGTCCTTGTTCTTTGGCAAAAACAGGTTTCTGACATGTGTCACATGCAGCACATGCCCTTCCCAGGCAGGAGATTATCTCAGAGATCTGATTCAGCAAGGATGGGTGTTGCTGTCTGAGGTTTTCTTCCCATCCTTCCCTGTAGCTGATGTGACCGCTTCAAATTTTCTTTGCTTGTTCTGGGGAGAAAACAGCAAGGTTTGGCATTCAAGCAGATTTGTGCAGAAATAAGCGTGTGTGTCCGGGTGCCTCTCGGACATCTGAGCATCCCTGCGTGACTGAAGCTCTCATTGATGGGGCTGCAGTCTTGGTCTCGCCCCTTTGCAGGTCTTAGGAGCCCAAGGTGCCTGGACCAGCTTGTCGAGCACAGCTGGCAGAGGCAGCTGGCAGATGCAGCAGTTTGTGCAGCAGTTTTTGGGCTCTAAATCTGAGACTGGGCAGGGGGAGGCTCTTGGGAGCCCTTTGCAGACTGTGAGGTGAGGGGGCCATGTCCACTAGAGAGCTCTGGTAGCCTAGAGCTCATCTGCCCTCTGCAACTTGTATTGCTGTAAGACACCGATTCACTGAAACGCTTTGCAGACATTTGCCCGTTTTGGTAACCATTTGCTTGAGTGACCAGTGGTGAGAGCACTCAGCCCTGACCTGTATTGGGCAGACTATGATTGTGCCCTCCAAACCTATGCCCAGGTAAGGCTTTTGCTTGCTCTCCCAAATACCTCAAGAATTTTGATGTGCCTAACCTCATCCTGGGCAGGGATTGGTAATGTCTGAAACTACACCTTTCTTTTTCCCTCTCAGACAGCAAAGCTTAATTTCTTTATCTGCCAAAAAAATCTGAGAATTTTCGTATTGCAAAACTCGATTTATTGTAGCACATTTCTCCTGTACTGTTCTTCCTCCTCCAAAAGCCTCTTTCTCTATAGTTCTTCAGATGACTCATTATATTTGTATCTGTCTGTATGACATTTAGAAGCTCAGTGGCTAGAGAAGAAGGCAGGGAAAGACACCACATTCCCCCAGGAGAGACACAAAGCAGTTTGGTGCTGGAGCCATTCAGCCTTATGGGGTGGGCTCTCTCCTGAATTGCTTTTCAAATGCTGGAAGCTTTGTGCTCTAGCAGGAGCAGTTGGCTTTGCTTTTTCAAGAGTAAAGTAAATTATTAACAACCCTAGGGGGTGTCTCTTAAATATTGAGGTGCAGGGTTATCAATCAGACAACCTAGGGAGCATGGAGGTCATCCTGGAGGGCTACCTTCAAGGTGAGTTTCTCACAAACCCTTCTCACTCTGGATAAGAGGAAGATTTTCTTCCCATGGACAAGGTCCTCTAACCAAAGCTGAGCAGGACAGCTTTCCACTTAAAAAGCTTGGAGCATCACAAGGTGCTGCCTGCTGCTTCCTGTCAGCAGCTGTGTAGCCTCCAGGTCATACACAGGTAACTTTATTGGGTGTCTCTCCTGAAGCTTGGGAGCATTGCCAGGGATGCTGTGTTTCTAAAATACTCTGTTAATAAAGCTGGGAAGGATGATGAGTTAATTCCTTCCTCCTTTATTTTCTCTGGATGAAGCATTTATTTGTGCAGTGTAATTAGTAGGGGTTTGTGCAGGTGTCTGCCACCTGGAGCACACCCAATTAAGTCAGGAGACTCAAAAACGGGCTGTGAGACTCACAGAGAGCATGAGAGGGAAGGGCATACTGAGTGGGAATAGCACTTCAAGGAAGATTTCCACTGCCATCCTGCTCACAGCTTGCCCCGAGTCCTCCTTGCTTCCCAGAAACAGTTGTTGCAGTAGCAGTGTAACCCACTGAGTGAGGAGGGATGGTAGAAGGAGATGAAGGGATGTGGGCACCGTGGAGGAGTTTGCCCGTCATTCGTGGAATGGACACCTTTTCCAGCCCCCAGTGTCAGGATAATGACGCTTAGCTGTTTGTCACTGCCATTAAATTTTGATCCCACTGGCCAAATTCACCAAAGTTTGAGAGAAATTTAGGAATCTCAAAGTTAATTATATGTTTTCAGCAGATCTGTGAAAAGGCTCGTTAAATCAAGAAGTTGGGCCCAGCCAGGGATCCATTAAGGGAGTCCATGCTCATAGCTCAGTCTACCTGATGCTGATGCAGCATCTTGCCCATCCATACGTCAGTGGAAGCAGAGGGTGGGAGCTGATTATTGCTGGGATAGTGAGGATTGTTGGAGAACAGAAAATGTAAATCTGTGGAAGCACAGGCTCTAATTATTTCACTGCTCTTTAAATGAGTGTGGGGGAGAAGGAGGAAGAGCTATGGTTACTAGGATGCTTGTGATTGTTAGGACAAATCCATTAGAGCCATGAAATTAATATTCTTAAGTATGTTGAGTCTCTGGATGTTCTTATTCATAAGTCACTTTCTTTTTCCTCTCAGATCTTTTGCTAGATTTTTAAAAAATAATTAGAGGCCCAGTTAGAGCTCAGGGTGGCCAACCATGTGAATAGGACTGTACGTGAGCAGAAGCTCATCAGATAAAAGCTGAAGAAGTAGAAGGAAAATCCCAGACAGGTCTAAAGAAAGTGTTTCCAGAGCCCAGGAAGGGGAGAGAAGCTGGATGTGTATGTATAGCTGCCTGTATATGAAATACATCTCTCCAGTTAGATCTTTCAGAGATTATCCTGAAGGGGCTGTTGTGACTTTATTTCTTAAATGTGTCAGAGAGACACTTCTAAGATAGTACGTGTATTTCAACTCCCTTTTGTGACAGTTGCAGATTCTCAGCAATGCTTGTTATGAAGTCTTGTTCTCAAGTGCCTTTTAAAAATCCTGTAGAGCCACACTTATCTCAATTTCTATGGGAACTTGATAGATTTTTTGCATGTTATACGACTCTCAGCATCTCATGAACAACTCAAGTATTTTCTATTTAAAAATGGCACAAACTCACTTCTCAAATCAGAGATTGAAACATGACATTGAAAATGTTTGTTCTTTATATTTTAAAAACAATTAAACACATTCTGCTCCTGCAAATGCAGGCCACTCAGACCTGCCTAGACTATAGGCTGCAGGACAGGACTCGGGTGTTAGGGTCTTTTTCTACATCACTTTAAGTTGGGATCATTCATAATAGGCTGTGTAGCAGCACATGGGGGCTCCATTTGAAACTGGGATTCCTTGGAAGCACTATCAGTCAGCTTCATATTAAAGGCACTGTCTGACTTGAGGATCTTCTCCCACAGATATATAAGGTGAAGGGTGGTGGGGGTAAGGAAGTGCCCCCAGGTGCTGGTGAGCCTGGGTAGTGGAAGCAGGGACAACACCAGGGATTTCCTTGGTCCCAGCCTGACATCTCTGCTAGAGTTGCCCTCCTGCGGAGCCCCTGTCTCGCTGTGGTTCAGCCAGTGGTGGCAGGCACAGGAGCTCTTGCTCAGCCTCTTGCTGGTAGAAAGTTGCTCTTTCTGCAGAGCTTTGGTGCTCAGGCAGAAGAGGCTGACTTGCTAATTGGAGAGCATTGCTTTTGCGGACAGACATGCCTCGGGAGCTGCTCAGCTGGTGGCACTTGCTTCCCTGAAGCAACGTAAAACACTGTGCCAAACTCTGCCACAACCCTGCACATTTGCCAGGCATTATAATTAGAAATAATCAGGCACTGGTACCCATCCAGGCCAGCTCCACATCTGGGGTACTGCTTTGCTGCCAGCACAGCTGAAATCAACCCCTGAGCGTGATGTTGTCCGGGCAGCAACATTGCTGTGTGGCTGCACAGGCTGGGCGAGCAGGCAGTGAGTCCAATTGGTTGTGTAGGTGCTGCCCATGATGCACTAGATTTGATACTTTGCCATAATGTCCTTTTGGTGCGATTTGGTGGGTGAAAGTAATGGGTGTAGAAAGCATCACAGTCAATCCCAAAAGATTGAAAGCAGCTGCCAATGCAAGCCAGAGCAAACCTGTCATGTTGTCCAAAGCCGTTTTGATATAAGGCTCTTTGGTGCCTCTGGTTCCATATGCAGCAAGCCTTTGGCTGCTCTGGTCTCTAGTTTGCTGGATGAGCATGAGCTGGCTTTGTTACATGGCACCGTTGTGACTGCTGGCAGAGCTCTCATTCACTTTGATAAATGACGTACTGAAACATGATTGCCATTCTTCCATGTGCTTTCACAGCACAAAGGTGTTATTTTCAATTCTTGGGCAACTTTCTGTATCCACATAGGAAAAAAAAACGAGGAGTTTATTGTCCACAACTTGTGAAACAAATCAGTCTTCCTCCTGTACAAAATCCCCACAGTAAAAGTGCCGTAAGACAGAATTCAGAATCCCTTGGGCCATACTTGGCACATCTTATGCTAGAGAAATCCCCAAGCCTTTTACTGCTTTTTGGAATAGGAAGAGGGATTTAAATAGGACTCATGAAAATGTTTCCTTTGTGCTTTCAGTTTCGAGCTGGTGCTCCTTGTCTCGTCATCTCAATCTCTTTACTGATTTGTCTCTTCTTTCCTTCATATCCTTATCTCTGAAATTGTTTGGACAATTAGCTGTTTCTTGTCACCTTTGGTCCTTTTTCTTAAAATTGGGAATGTTAAGATACCTGGCAGTACTCGTGCATAGCTCCTTCTCATCTTTTCCTTGCTCTGACAGCATTTCTTAGGTCTGTCTCACACTCAGACCCACTGGCTTTGTAATACTGGAATACAGCTAATAAGCAGTATGATTTTTATCCAGATTAGCGTAAATCATTATGATTTATTTTTACCACAAAAGTGGCATGATTTTGGGAGCAGGGATGCTGACCTTGCTGTGGCCAGGAAGGGAGAGGCGCTCTCTGCTGCCTAGCAGAGAGGAAGGGAAGCAGCACTAGAAGCACAGAGCAGTGGCATTCTCTTCCCTGCCTTGTCTTTAGTGGCTCTGTGAACTCATTCAAATTGTTTTCCCAGTTAAACTGAGCAGTAAGAATTAATAATAATCTAGAAGAATTGTAATTACTTCTCCTGCTCTTCCTGGAAGTTAGGAGTCCTGCTAGCCATGTTTACCTCAGAGCATTAAGATTTCTTTTTTGTTCCTCAGTAAAAGTGCACAGACAACCGCGTCTCTGTTCTGGCGTGACAACGCAATTAGAAAATTGTATCTTTAAATACCAACTTAATCTAATCTGGGACAAAGACAATAAAAGGCTTTAATCATAATTGCATGGTGCCTGCAGGCTGTCACCAGAGGGCAGAGACAAGGTTGCTCATTGCCACGTGTGGATAGTTTAGAAATTAAATCCCCTTTTCACAAAGGCAATAAATTCTGTTCTCACTTGTGTCCTTTCCAAATATTTCAACTCTGTAACCAGATAGCTCATTTCACCGGCATCTGTGAGAGACTTTCTCTTGCTTCTGTCAAGCTATGTACAAAGGGGCAAGGAGAAATGTCTTTATAAAACTACACACACTTGACTTTGTAACATCACAGCTTACATGAAATACTAGCTCTAAATATAAACAGGGTACTAACTTTTCCTTCATGGGGATTTTTCCACTGTTTTGTATTTATAGTGCACGCAGTCTGAGGATTCATCCCACCCTGGGTATCCACATCAAGTATGGGGGGGGATTTACTGGGAATGCGTCTTTGATCAAGAACTGCCCTCACACAGTACACATAGAAAACTCGAATGGTTTCAGCTGAGAAGAATAAGGGTTTTAAATCCCAAACCAGTAAGGTACAATTTGTACATTGCCTACCCTGCGTAGGAAAGGCAAATTCTGAGAACTTCTCCGTTTTCCATTACCTAAGTTGGAAAGACAGCGAGGGTTTTGAGAGCATCAGTGGCAGCCTATGAATTAATTTCTGTTCTGGTGAATACTGAGGGTTTTGGCACCAGGAAACCAGCTCAGTCTTAGGCATTGAAGCAAGGCACATCAAGGCACACCGCACCCCATCAAGGCACACCCCACCTTGGCAAAATCCCTGGCAGCAACTGGTAGTCACTGATTTGAAATAGCTCTGTCAGTGTTTCCACTTGAGGACTGGCACATGGAAAATCCTAGTACAGAGGGAATGGGCAAAAGTGCCACAGGCTGACTGTTTTAAAGAGAAATGCCTTCCACCAAGGAACAGGCACTCTCTGGAGTAAGAGGCAGAAGTAGGAGACTTGGAGTCCCTGGGTTTCCTGCAAATATCAGGGACCTGATGGCAGCATGGGTACCTGGTGGGAGACAGATGTGCTCAGTGTTCTGCTTTTCCGTGACTGCACACCTCCTTGTTGTAATTTATAAGCAACTTGGTTTTGTTTAGGAAGAGGCTTTTAAAAGTCCTTGCATTTCTCCCTGGTTGTTTCCTGGATAGCTAAACTGAAAATGAACATCTAAGGATTCTGCACCTTGGGGAGGCTGAAGCTCCTGGATCCAACGATGCTAGGCAGGAAACATGTGCAAGAGACCAGAATTACATACAGGACCTGAGTGCTGCTTATAGCCTTGGAAGGAACAAGACAGGCTGGCTCCTAAGGACAGCATAGGAGTAAAATGGAATCCATGAATCCTAGAGCACAGATTAAGTAAATATAATCCAATGTACTTTTTGTTTTAGCATATAATAAAACATTCAGCTCTGTATGTATTCCTCTCTGAAGAGTGAAAAGAGATTAGAAGAATCCATAGCTTGGAAGGGATTTCTCCTATGTCTGAACTCCAGCGATGCAGAATGATGCTGGGTACTATTCACAGTATTCCCAGATCTTAAAATCCACCACTCTGCACAATGAAAACAAAGTTAAGCTGAAATAGGACGATGTCCTAAATGTGACACAGAGGCCTTGTAGGAGGCTAAGTGGGTATGCAACAAGCAGATTCAGCATCACCAGCGTTGACCATGTTGGTACAGCTGTGGTCAACTTTTTTTTCCATCAAGTTCCCTCTTGCTCCCATCTCCTGCAGGTTTGATGATGAGTGAAGGCATCAGCGTGTGCAGAAGCTCGGCACACATGAGAGTTTGGCAAAAAGGAAGAACAGCAAAAAGAACAAGGGAGCTGTGGTTCTTTCAGCACGTCTGGTTTTAAGGAGCTACTGGTGCAGGGTGCACTTGAGAACTTGAGAGGCAACACTTGCAATTACTTGCACTCTTGCCATTCAGGTAGTGATGTTTCCCTCTCCTTTCTCTCTCCACACTACTGCTGGCCATGGCAGTAGTGCCATCTCCAGGGAATATGTTTTTTCATGGACATCTCTTTGCTGCCAGCTTCCAAGACAACTCCATAGTTGCTCCTCAAGTAAGAGGCAGAGGCTCAATCCTGCTCTCTCCTTTCCATCCGTCCTGTTGTTTAGATAGCTAATATGATGAGGGATCAGATACTTATGTATTTCTGAACTTATATTTGAGATCAAGACTAGAATAAAATATATAGGAAAGCAGACTTGCTCTTTCACCCGCCCCCTTTTCCCGATCTCCTAAGGACTTAATCAGAATCCAGTTTTTCCCCACCTTACACCAGGATATTTAATTTTTTAATTAGAAAAATATTTATACACTAGCTCAGGCAATAGAACAAGGGAAGAGGGAAGAGGCTTGTCAAAACACGTTACAAATATATTGTAGGATAATGTTGCTTTTTCCTGCCAGCTAATGTTTGGGGTCTGCATTTTATTTATTTATTTTTACATGTTTAAACCTTAAAATTTTGTAAAATAATCAGACTATAACTCTGATCACACTTACCTGCCCACAGTTTTAGATTAGTTTCATGGTCATGGTATTGAACCACCTTAAAACAGAGGCAAGATAGTTTGACTGCAGTAATTATTTCAGTGCTCAGCCAGGCTTGTGTTATTTCTCAGTGCATTTTTCATGCTGAACATCTAATACTTAGATTTTGGATTATTGCAGTGTCTGTAGCTTTTTACCCCAAAATGCTATTTTGAACTGTCTCACTTCAGCTATACCTTAGTGCAACTTTGTTTTGGGAGAAGTTTTGTTACACAGAGCAACGCTGCCAGGCTACATGATGAACTGCAAGAAGACTGAAGAATGTTGCTTATTTTGTTTTTGCTTATTTTAGTAGAACTGAGCCCAGTTTTTCACCTCATGCCTATGGAAACTGAATTTCTGACCCAGCTTGCTGCTCCCACACTCTTGGGACAACCAGTGCCTCCAGAAAATTGCTATCTGTCTTCTGAGGTGAATCCAGAGAGGTAGGCAGCAGACAGCTGCTGCCAGTGAAGTCGATTTGTGCCAAGTACCACTAAACAACCAGATCTGGAATCTATAAATGATCTCTTGGGTCTGCTGTTCATCACTTCAGTGCAACGGCTTAACTGGAGTTAAGCCTTCACTCAGCAAGTGTGGAAACACTTTTAATCAGAAGCAGGAATCGTTGGACCAGCTTGCCAAATCAGATTAGGAGCAGTTTATATGACCATTGTAAGTATCATAAAGTGCCTGGACATGGGAAACATCAATATATAAACAGGACACCCCCTGATTTTTTTATTATTTTGGCCTGTAACAGTGAAAAGCATTTGAAAGGCCAGATCCTTTGTTGTGCTGAATATCCTCAACTCCAGCTGCACTCCTTGAAAGCCAGTGTGCTCAGTGACTCTCCAGAAGGCCCATCTGGTAACAGCCCCATGCTGCTCTCCCTGCCAGGGAGCAGCCACTATCACCCCAAGAATGGAAATTAAAAGAGCAACCTGACTCCACTGAGAACCGCAAGACATTCCTTGTATGTGAAATTACTTCATATTCAAGGTTTCTGCATAGCTGTGCTGCCACTTACAGAAACATGTTTTCACAGCTTAAATGCATTCACCTCTACTGAACCTCAGATCTCTATCTAGGATTTGACATGTCTTCAGGAGATCTTCAGGACCAACATAGGAATATATGTGAATTAAGCAGTGACAGGAAGAAAAAAAGCCACTTCTGGAAATTAAAAAATAACTGAATTTAGATCAAACACATGGAAAGTCTGGCTTTTGCCCTAGAAGGTTAATCACTATTTGGAATTTTTTGCCGTGGGAGATTCCTTGTGTAATTGTTGAAAGGCGAGATCAAAACCCAACATCATCTTTTGAGTGCCAGTGTCATGCCTGGATAAAAACAAGCTGGATCAGCCCTAATGATATTTGCTCCCAGACATGCTGCTGAAGCTCTGACTACATTTGGGATAGGAAGGAATTTCCTCATGTGGTGAATTGGCAAAACCTTGGGGTTTGTCTTGTTCTTGTGCATTGCTCAAGGACCACTTTTTGGAGTCTTGTTTCACATTCTTTGACTTTCTGTAGCCTTGTGATCAGAGCTGAATATTTGGCTTTCCCCACCACTGGGCCCTGCTTTGTTTCTAAAGTTTTCCGCTGCTTTACCAAACAGGTATGGATGGATCTCATTTTTCTGCATTACAAAGATAACTCTAGCAATGGCAAAAATAATCTACATTATTGCTTACCTGGAAATAAGATACAGGGAAAGGTGAAAGGGCAAAGGGAATAATAAGCTGCACAGTCAGCTACAACCATCACTTTGTTCTCTGGAAAACGAATGAATTGCAGAATGCTCTAGTGTACAGAAGTATGGTCAAAGTACCCATTGTGGTGGGGCAGCACCACATGTAAGGAGCAACCTCTCTGCTTTCATGTGTGACTAAATCATTGTCAGGCCTAGTATGAAACAAAGGAAATATTTGCTAAATCTCACAGTTAATGACAAAATTCTTTTATTATTCTCTTGCTGTTACGTATATGAAAATGGTCTGCAGGTCTGATAGATACTTACAGCACACTTGGTTACTCTTGTTATTTTAGGCACGTTAGTTACAGGTCTTTGTGAGCATCCCCAGTCCTTTCTTTTGGTGTTCTTAACAACCTTTGTGTACTTGAGCTTTGTTCGAAGCCAGTGTGAGGCTTTGTACTGGACTTGCTGAGAGTGACCTTTGACTTAGGTCGAGTAGGGCCAACAGCTCGATCCAGCAACAGCTACTCAAGCCCCTGTTTCTCTAGCTGGTTTTTTCTGTTCTACAAAAGTACTCTTGTTTTAAATAGCAGTCCCTGGTTTGTTATATACCTCTCTCACAAAAACCTGTGGTTTGAAACCTACCAAAACCAGACAGCTATGTAAAGCTTGTCTTGTGAGCACGTGAGCATGTGAGGAAAGTGAAAATTGGAGCACGAAAAGAAGAGTAAATTGAATCATTCCTCCCAAAGCAATATTAACTTTAGCATGTTGTAATAGTAAGCAATGTTTACATTAGTTCAACACCTAATTCCATTAGCTACAGTTACACTAGTCCATTCTGAGGGGTACTGGAGGACTTTTCCCAGATAGAGCACTGCCATCATCCCTTCCCCCTATTGCCTTGGCAGTGCATGTTTGAGTTTAATATCAACTCTGTTGTTCATGGGCTGCCCCATGGATCAGAGGCTGATGAGGATGCTGGTGCAGGACAGTAGCCTCCGTACACATCCGACAGGCATGACCACAACTACGTGACCAACAAAGTGCTCATTGCTGCTGTCGGCTCCAGCTTCACCCGGCACGCAAAGCTTAAAGGGCTCTTTGAGGGGCCCCAGATCATACTGAAATCCTTTCACTTAGCTCTGCTTTGCCTCTGTCCTGCTGCTGCTGAAGTCCATAGCACAAGCGCTCTGCCCTCAGTCGTGCTGGAATATGTGTCCTGCTTGGTCAAAAAAAGGAGTAAGCTGTGATGGTGCATAAAATGCAAGTGGAGAGGCAGGAACTACTGCTCCTTTCATTGTTTTATTGTTGTTCATCATTTATCATAACTGTTGTTTCACTGTTAATTGCTGTTCATCTGAGGAATGCACATGGAACATGTTTCCTATTTGGAACTGACAGAGAGGGAGCATATCAAAAAACCCCTGAGGACTTTTGAGATCACAAACCTTAGAAAGATAACAAAATTAGCACACATAATTCCCCTTGATTTTCTTTATGCCTGCAGACAAGGTTAGCAGCAACCCTTATTTCTGAGTTTGTTTTGTCTCCTCAACCAAAAAATCCAGAATGGTAAGTGTTAGGTCTGATTTATTATTGTATATCTTGTTTTTCTTATGGAAAAGGTGGCAAAATTAGAAACAAATTACATGAAAACATCATAAATTACAAAAGCTGAATACTGAGAGAAATTAATAAAAACCATTTTTTTTGTTTCCTTCATCATTATCTAAATGTGAGACCTGAAGACTGTCCCTAACTGACTCCTTTTTAATACACCTCCCCTTTAACTTGAATTGGGGGAAGGGTTTAAGCAGCTCCCTTGTGAGGTGAACGATGAAGCCCCAGCTTGGTGAAACTGCACAGTGTGGTCTCTGAGTGCGGTCTGCAATAGAGCTGTCTGTCCTCAGATGAATTCTTCTTGAGTTACAGTAACTCAAGCCATTCTGACTGCCTCCTAGATGCCAGCTCTCATCTATTCCTGGAATTAAATTCTAGACTAGTAGCACACATTTTAATAGCAAAACATCTATTCGATCTCCAGTTTTTTCATTCTCATGAAGAAATGTTAATTTCTCTAATTTCTGTTCATTTTTCCCATGTACCCCCTGCTTCTTCCACACGTTCCAGCTTGTGACAGAGGTGCTTCTGTGATGAAAGAAAGTAGGACCTACTCCTGGGAAGAGGCAGGCATGATCTGGATGCTTCAGAAGATCGTCTTGTAAGTAGCTTTGTTGTCTCATGGTATGAACATGAGTCGTAGCTTTGTTGTCTCATGGTATGAACATGAGTCCCTGTCCTTGTTAATCTGGTTGAGTCAAGTGGTAGGAATGGAGTACACTGATATCAATGGGTTATCCCTAGGGCTAAAGAATGAGACTACCCATCACATGTATTTGAAAATCTCAGTTACTTATGTTCTCAGCAAAAGATCCTAATTTTCTCAGCTCTTTCTGTATACTCAGCATAAAAGGATTGCATAATGGACACAGCGACTCCCACAACTATTGTTTACATCTGTCAGCTAATCCTTTCTGTGACTCAGGCGGTGCCTACTGGGTTGGGCACTTGACTGGGATTAGAAACTCGTTATTATGGTGATGCATAATGCAGTGCTGCCTGGAGGCCTCAGCAGGATTATAGCCACATTGTGCTAGGCAGCATGCAGACCTAGAGCTTGTAGCCTATTGTTAGAGCACCCTCACTCTAATTCTGAATTAGACCCCATTTCTTCTCATGGCCCTTGGGGTAAAACATCTAATCCTGTTCTGTTTCCATACCTTTTCAGGGGAGATGATAACTCATTTCCTACCATCAGTCAATGTCTGTAACTACCTGCTTTTGGAGGAGAATGCCAGGATGATGTCACCCAAAGGCCGCAGGTAAATGCTGCAGCGCAGGTGGGAAACAGCATTTTCCCTGTTTGAGTGCCTCTGCTATTCAGTGGAATGGTTTTTCAATGAGAATTTGAGCCTTTTCCAGCAGTGCTGCTGCACCCAGAGAGGTGCAAGTATGCAAGGAGAAAAGCACAGCAAGTCTTGAGTTGCACCAAGGCTGTTTGCAGCCATGCATTGCTCGCTGAGCCCAGGGCTCAGTAAGTGGTGTTAGAGTCTTCCTTCTCCCCTCTCAGGGCTGCACATGTCTCCATCCTAGTGAGTGGCCCTTGTTGGGTAGCAGGCAGACTCTCCTCCTCCCTGTCCCTTCAGGCTCTAGGTGTTTGTGCTGCTGCTGTTCCAGGTGCCAGCACACCCTGTTTGTACTCCATCTGTGCACTGCCACAGCCACGGACCTAAGCTAAGCCTGTGACTGCAGCTAAGTCTGAGCCTGGTCTGTGCCTGCCCTTCACTCACTGGCACCTACTGCTCTACAATGTTGCTTAAGTGTGAGTGTTATACTGTACTTACACTGTACTTATAGTTGCTGACTGGCCTTATAGTTTCAGGTCAGGGTGAACTTGACTGGATTTCATCACCCCTTAGAAGCTGCTTCTTGTCTGTCCTGGGTGGTTTGCTGAGGCGGCCATACAAATAGCTTGGGAAAACGGAGATGAGTTATGTACAGGTGAACCCTTTGAGCATTGTCCGCTACCCCATCTCCCTTGCTAGGAATACTGCTGGTCAGTGGGGCCACTCTACAAGATGCTCCTAAGGAAGAACAAAGTTGTCTGAGACATCTTTCAAAGACAGGAGCAAGGCTGGTGCTTGCTGAGGAATTACTGAACAGCTTCCGCTTCCTCTCCCTTCTTTTTAAGCCTAGAGTTCTTCTCTACAGGCTATAACAATGTGCTGACATTGTTACAGCCATCACAGGCTGGAGCTGGCACACACAGAGTTATCCTGTTGTAAACTTTTTTGTCTTATGGGAAATTTGAGACTTAAACACTCACTTGGTCTGCACCTCTTTATTTGAGACTGACCAGTCTGAATCACTTTTGATAAACTATCAGTAGGAGTCTCAACCTTAGTTAAGTTCCTATCAGCTTAACTAAAGAAGATCACTGGAGAGAGAACCCCTGTGAAATGCTCCCATAGTGTAGAAAGCTACACTGTGAGTGCTCCCCTGAGTAATCACCAGAGGCTGCTATCAGCAATGTGATCAGAAATGACTGAAGAGCTTAAGTTGAAACTTAGAAAACACTTGGCAAAGAAAAGATGAGACAACAGCGACTGAGAACTAATCGCATCCACTGTATCTTGAGAGTAGCAGAAAAGTAAATAAAGAAGTCACTGTAAAGTGGTCTGAGACACAGGTCAGTAGAAAACCGGGCTTCATTAGGTTTTTTTATACAATATGGTCAAGGTTTCTACATACTACTCTTATACTATTATAGGCACAAGGTCAGTCAGTAAAAACCTTGTTAACCAAAGCAAAGTTATATTTAAAGACTTTCTTTACCTATTGCATTCTAGCTCTTTCCTTCAGTAGCTTTTGAGGATGTGGTACCACGTGAATGAAGCTGGAT
The DNA here is from genome assembly GCA_013397725.1 of Rhagologus leucostigma. Taxonomy (NCBI): domain Eukaryota; kingdom Metazoa; phylum Chordata; class Aves; order Passeriformes; genus Rhagologus; species Rhagologus leucostigma. The sequence continues at coordinate 586,531 of VZTD01005021.1, forward strand.
ATGAGAAGCTGGAAAAAGACAGCAGGGAGAAGAAAGCATCTAGGGTCAGCATGGAGTTTACTTCTTGCTTATTCTTCACTTGTGAGTTAATGGTACTGGCCACAGCGGTATGCACTATACCAGGTCACCTTTGGGGACCAAAATGCATTCGATAGATACATCTTCTGTAGTTTTTGTTTTGTCTTCACAAATTAGTGTTTATAGAAACTAACCAGAGATTAGATTAGTGCACTGCTCCCGTGGGATGCAGACTTTGGGGTTCAGGCAATGTTCTGTGGCTAACAAGAGCCAACATGTTATACCTGAGTCATTCACCTTGGTGAAACATGCCTTGGACTGACGATGACAGGAGCCAGCTGAGCATCCTCACAGAAGATGACAAGTGTCGACATAAGGGCTGTCATCTCCCATTGTGTCTAACTCAGCAGAACTTGCAGTGGAAGAGCCACTGAGGTGACTGATCTTAACATTTATCCTAGTGGTGATATCAGGCTGCCAATGAGATTAGAAGGACACTTAATGTAGTTTTTTGGCAGTGGGGCAAGACTTATATTCTTAGCAAAAGCTGCTTAGGAAAAGCTTCTTTTGCTTAGCATTTATCACTTGTTACTGATGTTTTATTACATTGATAGCCATCCCCCAAAAATATTTTAACAGCCTTACCTGTTTCATACATAGACATATTCCCTTCAACACCAAACATATTTTGAGAGAACAAAACTGTAGACAAACTGAGTTAGACCTGTTTAGTTATGCTGACATAAACTTAGTGAAGCTTCCTTTTTGACCAACAAAACAGGGCCTAATGTGCTTTCTGAGTTGCTGTGTTTCTTCCTTGTGGAAGCCGTATCCAGCATATGGTGACCACAGATCTGTAGACCTTACTCAGGAGAAGCTTACACTGAGCCTAGCAGGATCTCTGGCTTGAGCAAGAAATGCCAAATTTGATCATTTTTTTGTGGTAAAACACACTGCATTTCCTCAAGTATTTCTTTGGTCCACTCCCTTCCCTCCCAGATGAGCCAAGCCAGACACATTCCTTCTAGCTGAAATAGACCTTTTTTTCCTTTTTTTTTCCCCCACAAGCTTCTCAGGTATACAAAAGGATAATGCAGTGTACAGCATTGTCACCTAACGGTGACTGTAATGTGCACTGTACAGAAGAGTCTCAGGACTTGTACAATGAAATTCTAAAATAATCTTAGTAACGAAGAGCAATTAAGAGAAGCAGTTAACCTATATTTTTCTACCCTACTTTAGGGTAGAAATATTTCAGGATTTCAAATACTAGTTGGCAGAGCATCGCATTGTCCAGAGGCATAATTACAGAGAACTGTAGTTGTCTTTATCACAAAGTTTTAATTAGCAGGACACATTAAATAACCAGCTGATACAGATCTTAATGAATCATTTATAGGCCTACATCTAAGACAATTATATACGTAGCTGGTCTTACACAATCATTCGTGTACTTCTGGGCTTATGTCAAATGGAATATGCATTGTCCTCATGTGATGTAAAGGTGAAAGGGACAGGACAAAACTGGGGCAACAGCCTACTTTAACCAAATAGCTTGTGCCTGCACCGTTGTTGACAAGACTAGGCAGGAAATATGAATAGCTGGCTTCAAAAGAAATCCACCTTGAGGAAAAGTAGGAGCTCTGGGTTGCTGAATTGTTGACTGGTTTGGGTTTTGTGTTTTTAAATCAAGGTGGTTGTCCCACATGGACACTTTATGTGGTGCTGCTCAGGAATGAGGACAGATGCACACTAGGCGAAGAACAGGATTTCTGGGGCAGGCTGGGACTCTGGTGTCTGCAAGCCATGTCATGCCACTCTTGCTGTGGCTCCCTAACAGCCTAGCCTGCCCTAGATGTGTCTCTTTTTTCTCTAGCACTGCCTGCCCAAAAGCGTGGAGAAGCTCCTCCAGAGCAACCACTGCAGACCCCCAGCAGCCAGATCTTTGCTCCACTGGAGATGTTCCCAGCTCTCTGGTTCTACCAGCTTTCTCGCTGCTTAGCATGTCTAGATGAAAAAGCGGGAACCACACCCAAACATCCAATTGCTCTAGGAGTAATTTTTGCTCTGAGCACTGTTTCAGGGCCAGATTTTCATGGCATTTGTTTGTGACTGCTCCTTGATAATTAAAAAGAAGTATATGTCGTCTGTTTGGCCAAGTGAAGGAGGCATGGGAGCAGCTGGCTGTGAAAGCGCATTTATTGTCACTGCTGATGTCTGCAGAGCTCAGTCAGAGTATGCACACGGCGTGGTGGAAGACATGGCAACAAATCAGTTGTGGTGTAAAAGGTGTAACATGCACCTCTTCCTCCCCTTTTCCTAGAAGATGCAGATGATCACAGGCAGGCTGCTCTCCTTAATCAGTGCCAGTGGCAGGATGGTCCAACTGACGTAGCATCGCTTGTGAAACTTGTTTTTAGGGGAAGCCTGCCATGCTCCGGGATGCATATATTGGGCATGGTGCCAGTCCTGGATATTTCAGAAGGTTTATCCCTCTCATCTACTGTGCTGACCTCTATAGTGTACTTGCTTCTTCCTCTCCCTGCCCTTTGGGCTCTCTTGGTATCCGCCTCAGGTCCTTGCACAATTTTGAGCTATTTGTTCTTCTCCTGTTTTTTTAACAAGTAGTACTTTACTGACACATTGTAGGTAATACAATATGACCAAAACCATCTCCCCGAAGCCCCCCAAACTTACTGCATCAAGTAGATGCATTTGTCTATGGTCTTTCTTGCCGTGTCTGACTTGGCTTACTCTGCTTATTTGGAGCTCCAGTTGGAGCAAAGCCTGTGTTTATCTGATTGCAAGGCAAAACCTAGCAATAAACAAACCACTGCAAACGTATACTTGAAAAGATTAGGTGAAAAGTATTACCAACCTATGCAATATTGTAACCCAAAGTACTTTAAAAGTAGCATTGAATAATTTTCTCAATTATCCATAGAGTCTGCTGTTAACAGGTTTCCCTGGTACCCTAGCATTAGAGGAACTCTGCTGATCCCTGCAAAACTTCTTTCAGTTTAAGTACAGAGTTCTTGTTAAAATTAGACGGCTTTTAAGAGTTAGTATGTTAATCTCCTGATGTACCGCAGCAGGCGTCTGGAATAGATCTTACTAGACTGTTTACACTGTGCTTCCTTTCAGGGTGGTTAGAAGCGAGGGAGCACTTGTGCCAAGAACTGATGTGGTGTAGGGTTTGACAGCATCTTTCCACACCTAGCTGTTGCTTTTGTGGAGGAGGGAGGAGCAGAGGCTTCCAGTATGGCTCTCAGTACGGCTTCTCAGCTTCTTCCCCTTAGGGGAGGAGGCTGTCATAGAGCAGGGTGTGATCCCATGCTCAGTTTTCCCCAGCATGTCCAAGGTGGCAGGGGTTTCCTTTGCTGCCTTCTCCTGGAAGAAAATAAGAAACCTAATGAAAGAGGTTTACTTTCTCTCTCTGAGGCAGAATATACTTAGTATGAGGTTCAACCCTCTGAGCCTAGGGGCACCTATATCAGAGAAGCATGACACGAGCTCCATCCAACAGGGCAGCTGCTGGGAATGCTCTTGGCACCATGTCTGAGGGCAGCCTACGTACTGAAGCTGACAGTCACTCTGGATGGATGGCTGTAATAACTTCGCGCTTTGTGGCTGTCGCTGTTTTTATCCTCCCAATTCCCCCGGGAGGTAGGGAAGTGCTGTTAGTCATTTTATAGGGAGAAATTGAGCCATGGTGTGATGAGGCCACACAGGGAGTCAGCGGCAGAGACACTGTGCTATCAGACCCTCCTCTCCTTCCTTATCAGCTCTGCCTGATCCATGTGCACAAGTAGGATTTGTGGAAATAGCTACTGAGTGACTGTGAAGAGTGGGAAGGAGCCATGGAAATGGGAAGAGCAGTGCCTGCTCCTGACACCAAAACTAGGCTGCCTGAAAGCCCTCAGTACACTGAAAGATGACAGGTTTGCTCCAGTGCCATGTTTTCAGTAGAGCAGATTTTTTGCCAGTTCTCGTTAGACTTTCAGTATTGGTTTTCTAGCCACCGCCAACACTGTCTGGGCACAGGTCCATGTTTACTCGAGCTCCACAGCCAGAAATATGGTGAGCTCTGGTTCATGCTAGTGTGTGGTTGTGCTGAATGCATCAAAATGCGTCATCAAGACTCACCAGCTACATAAAGTATGCGCCATGGCAGGGAAATCACAGAGTGTATAACACAACATTGAGGAGAGTAACAGCTCTGGAAGTCAGAAATTCATATAAAACACTCTGAATTTTAAAAACACTTTATCAGAAGGCCAGATCCTAAAGTAAAATGCTTTGCTTTCTTTTTTCTTTTCTTTTTTTTTTTTAATGCCATGTTTTGATTTCTGAGCTGGATCAGAAGCACAGTTTATTTTACAAGAGCCAGTGGTACCAATTACAGCCTGAGACTTTCAAAGCAGCACACAGGACTCAACTACACATCTTCCATTAATTATCTCTTGGCCAAGTTAACTCTGCACAAATAATATGTCACAAGCTCATTTTCTGTCATTAAATTCAGCAGATGTGACCTTGATCCTTTCTGGGAGCACACCTTCTCAGTAAGAAGATGCTGTTTTATTGCAGGCACTTTTCGAAGAATGCCATTTTAATGTCAGGTTATGCTGAAGAAGGGTCCAGCTCCTGCTTTTTCAGAGCTCCTGAAGCAGGAAAGAACTAACAGCCTGCACTAGACCTCTTAACAGTGCAGAGCCTGGACTAAATGTGTCTTTGTTGACCTTCTCCTCCTCTTGGTACAGCAAAGAAATTACCTTAGTTTCAAGAAGGCTGACACGTAGGTACAGCTGGTGCGTATTAGCACTTCAGTTGTATATTGCTGGAACGCAAATAATTTGCCAGCTGTGATTTTACTTGCTTGACTCCTTGATGTACGTGCTTAAAAAGTTCCGGAAGCGAGTACTCTGGATTCCAAATCCAGCATTTTGACCTCCATGGTGAGGCAGACTTGCCCTGGGAAAGGGTGTCCTCTGCCCCTACAGCCATGGTCTGGGATCAGACTATTGAACTAGGGCTTGCCACTGTTTTCCACCTTCAGAAATTGTTTCAGGTTTTTATGCTCCTGTTCCCTCTCCCATCCTTCCATATAAACTTCAGGGGCTAAAAGGCACCTATTTCCAGTGCCCACCTTTATGCATTAAAACACAGCAATGCATTAACTGCCAGCAACGACAATTTATGCAGCAGCTTGCTCTGCCACAAGTTTTTTCTGAGAAGGAAAAACAAAAAATGTTCAGGTTGGAATAAACCCATGACATGTGTGGGGTTGCCATTTTAAGAAGAAAAGATGGAAAAAACCAGCCACTGGTGTTTGCCATATCCTTGTCTTACCCTTCACCAAAAGCAGTGCTGACGGAGCACAGTGTCCAACAGGCGAGTACATTGTTCAGTCCATCTGGCTGTCCGGTGCCTCTGAAGACAACAGCTGGCCTGAAAATGGGAAGGAGGCAACCTGCTGAGTGAAGGTGTCCAGATAATAAATTAGCCCCCAAAAACTGAGAACAACAAGAAAGAAATTACTGTCCAAAAATATAAGATAAAGGGCTGAGGATTATGCCATGTTAAGCAGCCTCTTGTGTGGCAATTATCACCAGGCATCAGCAGCAACACAGCAGGTTTTCTACCAGCTCCTGGGAGGTCCTCCAGCAGGATGGACATAGAGAGTGTGAGGCAGTGAGAAGCACCTGAGCCTCAGCATTTTAGAGGTGATAGTACCTGTGTGGGTTTGTCCTGACAGACATCAGCTGCAGAAGATGCCACATGACTCAGATGGGGTCTGCAGTCCTGTTGAGATGCTATGCTAATTCAGGCAGTATTAATGGAAGGCTGCAGTTAGAATTTCTTTATGTGAGTACCAGAGTGTTTACTGTAGATTTTTATTTTTATTATTATTATTAAAATTGTCACTGCTTGTGAAGAGTCTGCTTTTTCTTTTACAGCAGCTATTTGGAGACTAGGAAAAAGTTTACTTGGAAGACTTGCTCCTCTTGCTGTGCATGCACTGACCCAAGAAGAGCTGGATGCAGATGAAGCCCAGCTGAAGCCAGAGGTGTGTGTAAGTGTCGAGTATGCTCCTCTCCTGGAGTCACAGTAAGATCAGAGGTGGGATTGTGTGCCAGTGCCTGCAACCTAATTTCAACTGCTTGGTTATAAATATGCACTGGACTTTTGTGTGTATCTATGTGGCACCGGAGCTCTGAAGCACCCCACTGAATTGCTGTCACAGCATGGAGGATCTCTACCCCCACATCCATCCACAGCTACAGGCACAGAAAAACAATCAATCTCTTGGACTGACAAAGCTGCAGAGGCTAAAAGCTTCTGTTTCAAAGCTATCAAGGATACATATTGCACTTTGCTTCCTCCACATCCTAGAGAGCCTTTCCTAGAAGGGCTCTGTGACGCGTCGCAGCAGGGCTCTGGACCTGATTTCCCACAGGCATAAATGTGAGTGCAGGTGAGCAAAGGCTGATAACGTCTCAACCAAACCCACAGGTGAAGAAATAGCTACTTGACAGGAACATCTTAAAGTGAAACACACTAAATATTCTGATGAGCTGAAACACTGCAGCACGGGGAACTATATACATTTGCAATGGACTGTATCCAGTGAGAATTAGAAGAAAGTCAAGATTTTGGGAATAAGCGGAAACTATTTTTAAGATGATTTCTAGTAAAATAAGGCTTACACAGTCATATTATCTCTCTCTGTGCCGGCTTATACCCTCCCCATTCTCCACAGTAACTTTTGCCTCTATTAGGGTCTCTGTTCACTATCAAAGACAGCAATGATCCTACGAAGTCTGTAAATGCCAGCAGTGCGTCTGGGGAGAGATTTGGGGAGATGCTGCCTGTGGACGGTCAGCATTCACACACTTCCAAGTTCTGCTAGAGCCAGTGGCCGTGGACAACCTCCCTTCAGCTGCCCCAGCTGCTGGCTGATGTAAACTTTCAGTGATGGTTCTCAACCTTTTCCCAGGGGAATAAACTCTGGTTTTCTCTGCTTCCTTGTGAATAAGAGAATAATCTTCAAAGTCTAAGACATAGGTCGGCTTTCACATGTCTCCCAGGCTTATCTTAGTGTCTGTTTTAAGCCAGGAGAAATATTGGTAGAGTCTGAGGCTGGCATGGTTTCGCCTGGCTGTCATGCTCTCGGGAAACCAGTTATCAGACAGAATTTTAATGGCTCTTATGGGTCATATGAAAGATCACAGATATCAGAGGGAATTCTTAAACAGACTTGTTTTGAGCTTTACACAATGTTTTTTGCCTGCAGTAGAAATGTAAGCTCTTGCATGCTGCAAAACAATTTGGGTGATGGATGGTCTGGGAAGATGGTGCTGGGAAAAGCTATCTCTGTTGCTGGTTCTTTCCAAGGGTGGGTTTGCATTTTTTGCCAGTGAAGACAACCTGGCTCAAGGGTTGTGCTCCCATCCTGTGAAAGAAAGGGCTGCACATCACACTACCCCTTGTCCTTCTGGATGGAGCCATCTCTGGATTTGTGGCTTAAAAGCTGAGTGCTGGCAAGGGGACAGAGGAAGGTCAATGATCATTGAAGGGATAAGTAAGACAGTAGCTTAAGGTAAAACTTCAGAGAGCTCACAGTTAGCATTAGGAGGGACAGTGATGTCTTATTGGCATATCTAATTAGAAATTGCTGGAAGCTACTGGACTGGACAGTTACTTCAAATGACAGCAACCCCGCGGGAGCTGGATGTAAATGTTGTAATTGATATAAAGATGGAAGCTGCTCCGCTACAAAGTGACATTTCAGGTATTGTGGGAATGGATGATCTGAAACATCCTCAATGAAATCTGTTTCCCTCAACTCTTTTGACTCCTGTCAGAGGTGCATGTTCAAGCTTTTCTCTGGGCAGATGGCTTCTGCAAATAGAACTGGCTTTGAAATATAAAGTTTTGCTGAATTCATTATGCCTTCTGACTTCAAAGCTTTGTACTTCCCTCTTTAGTTTTAAATAGAGTCACTTGGCTGCTTTCAGGCCTGTTACATTGGAGGCAGGTGCAGTGGATGTCACTGGTGAGGCATAGCAGCGGTGCTTATTTAGGGTGCACTGAGCAGTGGTATGCCTGCCTCACCTCTGCCCATATCCAGCCAGGAGGTACATTATTCCTACAGTTAGATGGGTCTTAGGGAGCTCTCCCTGCCAGGGACTTTTCTGTTTTTCCCGTTCCTCAGGGAGAGGGGTGGCTGCACTAGCCTGGCCCTGCACCTCCTGCTCTCCCTGGGTGCAAGGAGCTGTGCAAGGAGGAGGATGAGATGGAGTGGGTATGGTGTCTGCAACAGGAATTGTTCTGCCCATTTAGGGGTAAGTTCTCTTCATTGAGGACTTCACAAGAAGCTTCATTCTGGGAACGGAGGATTTTTATGAATTAAACTTTATAGAACCTTATCTTGAACTGACCTGGATGTAAGGGACAGGCGAACGGA
>VZTD01005024.1:0-119602 GCA_013397725.1 Rhagologus leucostigma
CAGAATCATTTAGATTGGAAAAGTGCCGTTCTCGCCTTTTCTCTGTGAGAATCCTTTAGTCAGTTCTGCCAAGGAAACGGTGAAATACACGTCTCTCACAGAGTCACACAGAATCACAGAATCATGAACCAGATTAGAAAAGACCTTTAAGATCATCTAGTCCAATCTATGACCTAACACTTCCTCATCAACTAAACCATGGCACTGAGTGCCACATCCAATCTTTTTTTAAACATGTCCAGGGACGGTGACTCCACCTCCTCCCTGGGCAGACGATTCCCAATCACTCTTTCTGTGAAGAATTTTTTTCTAACATCTAACCTAAACTTCCCTTGGCGCAGCTTAAGGCTGTGTCCTCTTGTTCTGTCAGTTGTTGCCTGGGAGAAGAGCCCGACCCCCACCTGACTACAACCACTTTTCAGGGAGTTATAGAGCGAGATAAGGTCACCCTCGAGGCTTCTTTTTCCAGCTAAACAGCCCCAGCTCCCTCAGCTGTTCTTCACAGGGCTTTTGTTCCAGGCCTCATTGCCCTCCTCTGAACATGTTCAAACATCTCAAAATCCTTCCTGAACTGAGGGGCCCAGAACTAGACACTGCGCTCCAGGTGCGGCATCACCAGTGCCAAATGCAGGGGAAGAATGACTTCCCTGGTCCTGCTGTCCGCGCCATTCCTGATACAGGCCAGGTGCCACTGGCCTTTTTGGCCATCTGGGCATACTGCTGGCTCATGTCCAGCCAGTTGTCGACCAGTACCCCTAGGTCCCTCTTTACTTTGACTCGCCACAGCAAATTTTCCAGCTATACTGTTGGTCTCTTCCTTTCAATTTTGCCGTTACAGTTAAAATGTAATAAGCCAACAAATATCTAGTTTTGTTACGATGGCAGCAAGAAAAAATAAGCATATGATAAGCCATGCCTCAGTCTCTTTAAGATTAACTTTTGTTTGAATTCAGAGTTTGTTCTTGCAATCTGACATCAGCCATTTAAAGAGTCCAGAACTGGGTCTGATAAATGAAAAAATCAATAACAGGTTTCCTGCTTTTACTGTATGAGACATTTAATTCATCTGTTTAATTCAGTTTAATTTATAACATTAATGAGGCAATTTCTGAATGACTACAGGAAAAGGGGATGATTTGCATTTTTATTTACTTGACAAGTTATAGTCTTTATCCTCTTCAAATACGTTTCCCACTTGAGAATATCAACCCTTAATTACACATCTAGCTAATAAAGAAGGTAAAATCAGGTGTAGAAGACTCATGTCTTATGGAAATGTGGAGAGTTTACCACCACTACCACTAGATAGTATTTGGCAGTCTGTTTATTAAAACTTATTAAAACATTCTATAAAACCTCTTTGCAAAAAACAGAGGTCAGTTAAAGATGTTACTAGGGCAGCTCAAAATTATTTTTTTACTCCTTGATCCTCTTAAACAAACTTAATAACTTTAAGTGAATTAATCACTCTTACTACTGATGATCTAAGAACTGAGGTACACTTAGATTCTTTTAGATGGTCCTAATCTTTAGAAGCAGCATCATATTTCCTAATTTCTCTGATATTTTCTGCCAATTGCTGCAAAATATTTAATATTTTGTCCAAATAATTAAAAAGAAAATATTCTGCTTTCGTTAGATTTTAAGTCAGAAATTAATTTCCTAAAAAAATTTCTATAGAGAATCCATTATATAACTCTTTTTATAGTGGGGTAAACTATGATGGGTAAGATAGTACTTAAATAGTTGCTTAAACTAAAGTGGTTTTGATGTGAATGGAAAAGTGGAAGTTGCAAAAATTGCATTTGTAAGTACACTACAGTTTCTCATGTTAATTCCTAAGACAAAAATATTTTGACACTTCCAGAATAAAGAAATTTTATCTTTTGCTACTCTTTCAAAGAGTTTAAAGAGACTTTTGGTTTTGTTCTTAAACTGGTCTGGTCTTTTATTTGAAATGTAAATTAATTAGATATTTACTTAAGGAACCTAAGCAAATACTGGCTGTGTTGTGCAGCAATTAGGAGGCTAGTTTCATTAGGTATATCTCACCTGTAGTGAATTATTATTACTATATTTATGTCATTTTTTCCTTCATTTTAATAGAAAAAATTTCTTCAGACCCCAGAATATAAGATTAAACTCTGGCTTTAGTCACAGAGGCAGCAACAGTGTAAGCAGTGATAATTATCTTGCCAAAAATGGTCACCAAAGGCAAATGAAGACATTTTGCTAATAACTGGATTTACAGATCTAACTTCCTGTTGGTGGAATATCGTGGTGTTTCAGGTCAATGTGAAATAGAGATAATTATCTTTAGCCCCATATTTTTAATTAGAACAAGTCAAGCACAGATGCAATGCCAAGGATATATCCTGTATTCAGGTACATAAATTATACAGGTTGATTTAAAAAAGCACATTAAAAAATCTCAAGATATGCCATATTTAGATTTAGGGTTTTTTTCTTATTTTAATTTAACAAATATTAATTTCTGAGATCAATATTTGCTCTTATTTTCGTATTCTACTTTAATAGTTTTTCCACTCGAAGCAGAAAAAGATCATCGATTTTTTTCCAATATTAATTTTTTCCAATATTATAACTTTGAAGCATTGATTCATTTCCAATAACTTTTTAAAGTTAAATTAGAGATTTTTCAAGATTTTGATAAAGTGAGAAACAAGAAAATTATCTGAAAACAAACAAACAAACAGAACAACCCAAACCCCAAGTTATATATCAAGCATTACATTGTTATCAACTCTAAATAAGGCAACCGATTTTGAAATCTCACAGTCTAATGACTTAGTGGGAACAAAACCCTCAGGATTTTGTGACTGGTTGGTTCACAAGGCTTTTATTTCTGAGACTGTAATTTTCTGAAGAACGTTAAACTCTCTACTGCTCATTACTTGGTCTTAAATTTGACACACATGGTATGTATTATAGTGTGATTTCTCCTTATTTATAATTTGCTCATGTGACTGCCACTGGATTTCTGAACTGAGTCCAGATCCACTGTAAATGAATCTATTTATAAAAAGATAAGTTTAGCTCTCAAAGTCTGCGCAGCAGGATGTGACTGAAAAATTACTTTCATGGAGTCATTAGCAGTAATATTTCTGATAATCTGTTGTGACTTAATATTTTCTTGGCCAATGATGTACTAAATAAAGCAACATAAACTCATTAATAAGAAAACAATCTTTGGATTTCATGTATTTCTAAGAGTTGAAAAAATACGCCACTGATATCTCATTCAAAAACCAAATTTTAGCTCCTAAATTTGGCTAGAAGATAGAATAACTTAAATTTTTCCAAGAGAAAGGCTTTTCATTTTTTTTTCCCTCCAGTAAAGATGTGTTTTAGAAAAAGGATATTTTTCTCTGAATTTTTGCTTAGTCCATTAATTTTGCATTTAAGTAAAGACAAAACCTATGTGATTACCTTTCAGATTTTGGAGATTTACTGATATTAAGAATGATTGCCAGGACATTTACTCTGAGATTTGTTTTTCCACATAAGAGTCAGACTTCATTTTTAATGAGTGACTGATAGATACATGTGTGATCACTTCCTGGGGTTTCACTGGTTATTTCTTGTGTACATGGAGAAGAATGGGAAAACTAATTGGGATTCACCTAAAAATGGACATCTGAACATTTATCTGAAATGTGGGGATGGATTTTGATTGCCTTCTGAAGAGCATGCATTTGGATTATCACCTCGTGCTCAAAATACAATATCTTGCTATTTGGATAAGAAAATTGTTCCTCTGGTTTTCATGATAAAAATAAGAAAGGCTAGATGTACAGATGTCATAGGGAACATTCCTTATTAGCTGTCCTGACAGATGTAAAACCAGTTCACTGTTGTCTCTAGGAGATAAGTTCTAACTTGAAATTGCCTGATTCCTCACTGGTTCCAAGAGTCACTTATTGCTACAGGGAATACCTCATTTTACATCTTTCTTATTACATTATATAATTATTCTATTTTTTTTTAAGTATGGTGGGCCAGTACTGGTCATCAATTTTCTCTTGAGTCTCAAATATATCTTGTTTTGAAGAAGAAAGTGTTGGGTTTTAGGGTTGTGAATGCACCCCTATGTCTTAACTGCCCTTGACCTTTAGGTTCTTTCTCATAGGAATGATTTATTTTTCTGTCTGAATTATTAAGCTGCTGATCGTATTTTTACCTTTGCTGAAAAATGCCAAAGGTGAGAATGATAACTCTTCATGGAGATTTTTTTGCTTGTCACTTTTTTTTTCTTAATTGTTTATTACATAAAAACGTACCTCTTAAAAGTTTATATGGAAAAAAATTATTTAAGATATTTCAAACCAAACTGCCAAAAAAGACCATTTCTCTAAGGCCTTAGCTGGCGTCCTAGGAATGGTAAGAAGGCAATCATAGTAAAAAATGCTTTCTAGACCTCTTAATGTTTTACATAACACAAAAATTACATATTTTCAAACCTAGGTGTACATATTTGTATGGATAGATAAATCTTGCAATGCCTTTGGAACACTAAAGTAGGGCTTAGAGGTATACTGCTACACCATCTAACACTGCATTTTTAAATCTGGATGTGACAATGGCACATAGTGACATAACTAGGTATCATCTGTGAAATTGTTCACTCTTCTATCATGAAAAAAAAAGATCATTTCAGAGCACAAAGAGAGAACAACTTTTCGGGGGGGGGGGAAGAAAATTTTGGCCTTCTTTAAAGATAATTCAAATAACTAACTTGAAACTGAAATGAATGATGCTTTAAAATTACGGTTGAATCATTCTGAAAACAAAATTATCTAGCAAAATTTAAGGTTGGACAAAAAGTTAAAGCTTTTCCTCTGCCACGCTAGAAAGTCAATGTGCAGTATAATTTAAACAGGTATAAGACTGAACATGGGTTTTTTTCAGAGAATATTGTTTTCCCATAGAAAACAGAATTTTCTCTGCTGTTTGAAAACACAGCAGCACTGTCCCTTCCCGAAACAAAAAACTAATGATGTCTGGGTGCAGACATTACTGCACATCAGCAGGAGATTGTGACATAGGCATTGCACAACTACCGTGAGTGAATAAGGAGAAGACACATTTTTGGTTTCAAACCTCCTTCCTCAAGATGTTTCTGTAAAAAGTAGACTCAGAACAGGGTAAAAAAGCAGATTTAGCTGTTTAAATTTCGAGACAATAACTGGAAAAGTTGCCTAGAGTTCAGTAAATCACTCTATCTAGCTCTGTGCTTGCATGTAAAATGAGGGTTGAGAATAATTCCCAATAAAGATTTGTTTTGCTTTTTTACATTTCCCCAGAAGAATAGTTCTTAAACTCTTAGTAATTGCATTAAAAAAAACCAAAACAAACAAAACAACAAACAAAGCCTTTTTATTCAACTGAACTTCTTTTCTCTGGGGAAATATTGTTGTAAACTTGTATCCAAGGTTTGGAGGCTTTCACACAAGACTCTCTGAAAATTATTATTGACATTGGGTATGGACACAGAGTTATGACCATTTCTCATCACTTGAGTTTTTATGCCTATTGCAAAACAGGTCTTGGGGTGGGTCATCCATGTAGAAGTATATTTTATTTATAGCTCAAAAAAATAACTAGTTTCACTGTATTGGGGGATAATCTTAATAATTTTTATGACCTTTGAAAATGTGGTGGTTTCCAAGCCTCAGTTAGATATATTCATGAGTAGTGGCCCAAAGGAGGTCATGCTCCAGATCACTGTAAGTCATGGTTGAACAATGACAAAAATGTCTGAAATACATGAGAAAAGTACTGTTGTGCCACTAAAAGCATTTTTCTTAACTGAAGAAATAAAACCGTAATTGTCTAAAAGAATAGGAAGGGATATACTTATGCACATGAGCACAGAGAAAATGTGTAAAGAACAGTGGGAAAAAAAGTTGATTCGTCAACAGTGTGTATGTATGGAACAGTGAAAGGCCACTGAGCTGTAATAAAACATTTTTATCTTTATTTAACTGTAAGATCTGTTGCCATAAACAGCTGGGAAAAACTTTTTTGACAGCAGTGTACAGATAATTGTAAAGGAAATTGTGTTTAACCAGCAATCTACACTGATTATCAAAATTGCTAGTGTGGATTGTATCTCCTAGATAGAAGATATGTTGGTTTTTTCTGTATAGGAATACCTTGATTTATTTTAGCATTTTGCTTGAAATCCTAAAGTACTATTAAATTCATATTTCATAATAAAATAATGCCACTTTGAACACAAATTTTAATTTCAAAAGTATTAAAACACACAGCATGACAAACAGTTTTGAAATTCCAAGTCCGTTCTCCGAAAAAATTCATAGCCAATTTTTTTTTTTTCAACCGTAGATTTTAATTATGGTGCAGCAAAACAATTCTTCAAAAAAAAGGTTTCAGATACTTCTTTCTGGCCAATTTTTACCAGTAGAAAACTACTTCCTGTAATCCCTGAGGTGCAAGGAGGACCTGGGAAGTGGAATGTGTTAAAATTTGGCTGGTTGATGGCAGCAGCACAGATGCGGTGCCCATGTCTCAGTGCTGCTGATTTTCTCTGTGACTGTCACCTCTTTCTCCCTCACGCAGAAGCCAAGGTTTGTGCCCTGATACCTACAGCTGGAACTGGAGTTATAAGAGGATGGCAATTTCTCCTCTTTATCGGATCACAGAATCCCAGAATGGTTTGGGTTGAAAGGGGCCCTAAACCCCATCCAGTGCCACCCCTGCCATGGGCAGGCACACCTCCCACTGTCCCAGGCTGCTCCAAGCCCCAGTGTCCAGCCTGGCCTTGGACACTGCCAGGGATCCAGGGGCAGCCACAGCTGCTCTGGGCACCCTGTGCCGGGGCCTGCCCACCCTCACAGGGAACAATTCCTTCCCAATATCTCATCCAGCCCTGCCCCCTGGCAGTGGGAAGCCATTCCCTGTGTCCTGTCCCTCCAGCCCTTGTCAATTGTCTCTCTCCATCTTTCCTGCAGCTCCTTCAGGCCCTGCAAGGCCACACTGAGCTCACCCCAGAGCTTCTCCTCTCCGGGCTGAACAATCCCAGCTCTCCCAGCCTTTCCTGCCAGCAGAGCTGCTCCATCCCTCTGCTCATCCTGGTGCCTCCCCTGGCCTGGCTCCAGCAGCTCCAGGTCCCTCCTGTGCTGGGCCCTGGGGCTGGAACCCTTAATCCTTTTTCCCAGAGCGAGTTAAGCAGGGGCATTGCCTCTTCTGCAGCCTTGGGTGAGTGTCACAGCAGGTATTTGCCACAATTTCTTCTAAATGCCTGGATATGTATGAAAAAAAATCCTCAACCCATTAACACCAGAGAAGGGGGTAAAAAAGAAGCCAAAGAGGGCCAGGCCACTCAATCATGCAAACATACACGCAGTAAGACTTTTGTTTGCTGAAGGGAACAATTTAGCCTGGTTTCCGAGCCACGGAAAGCTGCCTGACAACTTTAATTGTGCTGCCTGAGGTGAGAGCAATAAAGAATAAGTGCTAAAGCCAAAGTTTTCAGCATTATTTCTTGAGTAAAAGTTTATAATACTGTTTTTCTTTCTTCTTTTTTCTTTTTCTTTCTTTTTTTTGTAATTTCATTTTGCTAAAAAGGAAAAAATGCCTCAGTTTAAACAGAGAATATTATCTGGAGACTGCAGTGTTTCCCTGCTGTTAAATACAAGCTGCTTTTCAAATTCGTCATAGAAGCTTTCTGCAGTTACAATTGTGAAATAATAAACATATGTTTTCTGTGCTGAATCCCTTTAAGTAAATTGTTTTAAACATCAAACCATGTTATTTTACATTTGCATGCCCACATTTTTCACCCACACCGCCGAATTAAAATCTGAATTCAAACCCTGAGACTTAATAAAACAAACTTGATAAAGAAATTAATTTCAAGATAATTCATTAATTAAGTAAGAATAATAAATGTAATAAATTAACCATTTCTTCAAGGTTAATTAGACTAGGTTAATTGATTGTAAGGCCATTTACTCTGACTGTAGGGTGTCTGCTATGATTCACTTTAAAAAATCCGACAACCAGATTGACTTTCAGGAGTAGAAAATGTCCTTTCAGTCTTTGGGTTCTGCTTTACCTATTTGTAAGAAACAACTTTTCTAATTTTGCTTAATGCTTCACCTTCAATCCCAACAGATTCTGTGATATGATTAATTTCAAACTTCAGGCAGTTTACTTCTTTCTCTCTTTCTGTCTCCAAGGATCTTATTACTCATTTCTCTAAAAAGAAAAATTGACAAAATGTAATATTAAGTCTTTTCCCATCAATATCCTCAGCCACATCCTCATGTCTTCCTTTTTCTGAGCTGTTATTGCACTTCTCTTATCTTTCAACACCAATGCAGTATTTGTCATTTATGCCTTTTTAAGTTTTTTCGCTTACGCTAATGCCTTTTTGAACCATTTTATCAGTGATTTGGATGAATACCATAAAGTTACATCCTTTCTGCTTCTGTGTGCAGAGGAAAAATATCAACCTCTTGACACTTTCTATACACCTGAAAACCTACCAAGTCTGACCCACAAGCAGAACTGAAATAAAATATCTTTATGCTCCTTGTGTCCAGGACAATTCTGCTTCTATATAACAAAAGCTTCTTTGTGGTTCCCATTATTTGTTGCTGCTTGGTAATTAGCAACATCGTTTAATGGGTAATGGTTTTAAATTAAAAAAGGATAGGTTTAGGTTAGATATTGGTACGGAATTCTTCGCAAGGTGGACAAGGCTTGGAGCAGTCTGGTCTAGTGGGAGATGTCTCAATCAGTGGCAGGGGGTGGAACAAGTTGAGTTTTGAGGTCCTTTCCGACCCAAACCACTCTGTGATTCTGTGATTTTACAGTTTAAAAGTACAAGTGCATATTCAAGCACTTCTTTCACTGACTGCCCTGCAGCAGAACGCCTTTTTCATTTTCTGAAGCACTACAAAGTCTTGGAGTTACAAAAGTATCCACAAAAGTTAGATGGATCCTAGAGTAGTCCTCTTGTGTGTTTTACTACTGAGAAACATCCTGGACATCCATCAGTATTTAGTGAGGCAGATTGCTGATATTCTTACTCATAATTACTTAAGGGATAGATTTTTTTCCTGCTCTCTTGAGATTAATGGTGCTTCTACAGTTCGTCTGCTTTTTCTCTGATAACCATGTCTCCACATGTTTAAGGGAGAAACTGTATATTTTAGTCTATATTTCTCTGTTTTCACCACTCTTTCTCGATTTTTACACAATCATCAGGATTGGAAGGGACCTCTGGAACTCACCCAGTCCCACCCCCTGCCCAGGCAGGGTCCCCTGGAGCAGTGGCACAGGAACGTGTCCAGCTGGGGCTGGGATGTCTCCAGAGAGGGACACTCCAGGCCCTCCCTGGGCAGCAGCTCAGGGCTCTGCCCCTGCATGGACAGAAGTTCTTCCTCCTGCTGGGGTGGAACTCGTTCTGGTTTATTTTATGGCCTCTGCTCCTCATCCTGTCACTGGCACCACTGAACAGAGCCTGGCCCCATCCTCTGGCACCCCTCGGAGGTGTTTGTATGGATTGATGGGATCCCTTCTCAGCCTTCCCTTCTCCAGACCGACCAGGCCCAGCTCCCACGGTCTCTGCTCATCACAGAGATGGTCCAGACCCCAAATCATCTCTGTGGCCTTGCTTGGACCCCCTCCAGTAGCTCCTGGTCTTTCTTGAACTCTGGAGCCCAGAATTGAACTTGAACACAACAGGATCATCAGCAAGATATACTCTTAGTTTATCTTAAATTTCAGTTTGATTTTCTACCCGCAAATCCTTCTAAATCCCTGGGAAACCTCTTTGCTGCCTGTTTTCACCAATAACCATGCACTGAATTTTCTAACCTCATAAAAAATAGATCTTCTGGTATAAGTAAAGAGCTTTCTACAATTATGCTACCATTCTCTGAAAATATCCTTCCATCACATTTTAATCTCAAAAATCCGTACTCATCAAACACTAGAAGATCCAGGGAATAGAAAACATATTTAGTTCAAAGACAAGAATCTAGCTGATTTGACACATTTTTGTGCTTTTAGATTTAAACGAGTATTTCCCTACGATTACTCAGTCTGCAATGTTTTACTTTTTGCTGCCTTCACCTCATCACTCCTAAATTCTTTGTCTGGTGTCCAAAATACTGGTTAAATACATGTCAGAGGAATATGTCTTCTGTAAATCAGAACTTGCTCTTGAGAAAATCCATGGAAATAAATGGATTTTCAATGTCAAGGGTTCATCCAATTCACATGGAGCTGACATATCCTTTTTCCACAGATAGGTGTGTGTGTACAGATATGGATGTGTAACCTTGCGCATAAACACTACACTTATCACTAATTTGTTCCCAAAAATATTAAAATAATTTCTCTGAGTACTCAAGAATAGAAACTTTAAAGTTTCAGTTTAAATATTGAGTACGTTATGAAGTCATAAACTCCTTGTGAAATTCTGCTCTGGCTCCAGCTGGTCGTTAAATGCAGTGAACATTCCACAAATCACAGATTTTGCCATTTTTATGTAGGGTAGATCCATTCCATTTTCTCACACCTGGGCACGGCAGGTGCTCCTGGTTTTGGGTCTCTCAGACAAGCAGGTGACAGGTCACAAAGCGACGCAGTTCACAGCTGTGGTCACCAGGGTATTCCTGAAGGACTAACAGAGGTTTACACTTTGTTTAATGGATTCCATCCAGTTTTTAAATTTTCCCAGCCTCCCTTACCTAAGGAAGACTGGGAGCTACCCTAAGGTGGATTTGTAGCCTGCAAACTTTAGGTCTTCCTGTTCTAGAAGGAAAGAAAATCCACTCTTAAGGTTGCAGTAAAGCCCACTTTACTTTGACCTTTTTGTCTTTTCCACCATGAATCCCAGCCACAAAATTACACACTGGTGCGATACAAGCAGCACTTTTTGAGCATTTTAAGACCTGACATGGCATCTTCTCAGTGGTCAAAGCAGAAATGCTCGTGCTTCTCTCATTATGCCTCATTCACAGGCTTGTACCTCTCAGCCATAAGGATATATGCAAGGAAAAAAACACAGAAACAGTGCAACCCAGGGGCACCCTGTAGCAGTATAACTCTGATCCCACCTGGAATCCACCCTCATAAACGCAGAGATAATGTGCTTTTCATACTGTTGTGAAGGGAGGTTCTTCTCGGTCTTGTACTTAATGTGATAATTAAGTGAAAACTTAACCTAGTTAAATTTGACACCTTTTTTTTTCTCGCGTAGTATAATAAATATAAAAAAAGACAACTCTTAAACAAAAACATTCGCTTGATGAGACAGTTTGAAGTGAAGGGACTTAAAAAATAACTTTTCTTCTGTGCCTTGGTCTTGTCCCCTTTTGTGACTGCACTAACCTTCAGCAGTTTCTTGAACAGCAATACTTTATCACCACTGCTCACTCAGATATTTCTTAATCCTGCTTGTGGAGCTGTGTCTTGCTGCCAGTATTGTCTGCTTTTAGTGTTATACACATGAACATTAAACCCAAAGAAAGCAAAGATCTTCTCTAAGGGCTGTAATGGCTGTTCCTCTGTAAACAAGAGAGATGCAACTTGTTTTTTTGCAAATAAGCAACACTGGGTGCTTGTTTGATATACCTTGATGTGATGGGTTTGAAGTCACTAGATGCAATTGGAAAACAATCTCTGTCTTAGGACAGATTGTGCGTATCAGAACCATTGTCTCTGCATTGCACAGATATCAAAAGGTAAGATTATACTGTTTTTCCTTTACTTTCCTTTGTGAAATTTTTTTTACTCTCAGTCAGAAGATTCAGTGGCTCTGCTGAAGGGGTCTGTCTGCTCTGCTCTGCAAGGGTCATGTGTTTTATAATTTTAGGACTTCAGAAGCTCCCTAGGTGTTAATTTATCTCTGACTTCCAAGCCTCTGAGCATTCTTGTGTTGCTTATGAAACAACAGAGATACCGCTTCAGCCTGATGAATTTTTTTTCCTGCAGTTTTTATCATATTTTTCATTTGTTTCATATTCGCATAAGCAGGACCCTTATGAATCTACCTTAAGTGATTTTCAAGAAGATTTATACTGCTCATTTGTATTTCCATATCACTGCTGAGACGAGGTAATTTGCCTGAGGTAAACAACAAGGGTATGTAATAGATTGTTCCTAATTATTACAGACAAACAAAGTGCGTAAAAAGAACACAGAATAAATGAAAATGATGAAAGAGAGCTGGCAGAATTCATTGAAACCCACTGATTTCTTTTGTCTCAACAATAATACTAATCTTCCATTATGAAAAGTGTAGGTGTGGGTAGATGTATACACAATAATTTTCCTATTATCTTTTTCATTATTTCAGCAGAAAGTTGTCCCATTGCAATATGATGAGCGTTTTTATCTCTGTCTCCTCATCATCTTTTAAGGATAACCTGTAGGCTAAAAACAAAGCAATTTAGAATCTTTGTAATATTCTTTGTAATATTCTATGGCTTCCTAAACTTTTTAGGATTACTCTGAAATCAAGGACTACAGCAAGATCAGATACCCCACGCTCATGTCTGATTTTCTGGATGTGCATGACATGCTCTGGAATATTTAACCTGGTTTACATAACTGTAGAGGTACAAAAGGCATTATTTCAACGTACTTTTAGTTGAGCCTGGGAAGAAGAGACTCGTGGGGCAAAGGTATTTTAAGATTTCAGTTGTTACTTCTCATTGCCCTACTTAGATCCGATTGATAATTAATTAATTTCCCCAGGTGGATTTCCTTTTTTCTTTTTTTTTTGCTTGTGATGATAACTGCACAGAGACTGACCTCTCCCTGGTGTTACCTAAACCCACAAGCCTTTTGTTGTATTTTCTCTTGAAAAATTGAAGAGGGGAGAGATACAGTCGGGGTCAACCCACCACAGTATGGGATACTCTTGGAACAAACTTAGAGAGAGGCTTATTCCTAATTATGAAGTTTATTAATGTTAGTAAAATAAATACATGCTGTTCTGTTCGTGTCTAGCCCCAAAACAACTCTTTTTAGTAAGGTACATATGTGAAATAGAACAGTAAACTGGAAGAGTAGAGAAGTTGCATATTTCTATATTACTTTGAAATAAAGCTTGAATTTTTTTGTGTTGACATGACATTTTGACATATGCTATCTAAGGTCTTATTTGATATGTAGTGATATTTTCTCCTTTCAGATGAAGAATTCCAGTAAATCCCTGAAGAACTAGGTGTTATCAGTTTAGAATAACAGTACAGTTAGAAAAGAGTTGGTGTGCAAGTCTGAAAATTAAAAGTTCATTGTTTATGACACAAAGTTTTACCTTGCTTACTCTGAAAGTTTTTAATTTATTAGACCAGAGGTGGAGGAGTCCAATAGCTAGTTACACTTTTCGTGCACTAAAACGTGTCTGTCCCAGTACTCAGTACGTCAAATATTTAAAATACAACCAAAGTGAAACCGAATTATGTCATTATTACAGGATACTCCCAATAATAATACAGCTGAATTTATTGTAAGCAGATTTCTCAGTTTCTACCTCAGTTATCTTTGTGTAGTGCTTATTTTTCTGGCATTCCTTGAGGTCCAGGGGTCAAGAGTTTTGGTCTTCCTAAAGAAGGGTGAGGATGGAGGAGTCACGGTGAGTTACTGCGGTCTTTTATCAGCAAGAGCATGCACAGTGCCCAAGTTAATTCAAGTTAAATGTCAAAAAATTTCCTTGTAATTGAGTGAAATCACAGCCTAAAGCAGTTCAGGCCAAGGCAGGTCTTGAGACCCCGAATTATGTTTTCTGCAATGGTGTAAAATCTTAATTCAGCCTAAATAACTTATTTTGCTTATTTGATTGACAATCTCTCATGCTTCCTTTGATTAAATCATGGAAGTGTATTGATTCTTTAAAAGATATCAGTCCGTCAGGTGCCCTGCAGTCTAAAACCTGTGTTCCATTTTATTTCCTCTCCCCAAACACTTAAGGCCTGTGTGTCTCCTGAGTATTCCAGTTTTCACTGTTTTAATGGCACAATTATTAAAAGAGCTGAATTTCTACATTAGAGAAGGGCACTGCAGTGTCTTTCACTCAGACTGACATGGCAGACCCCTTAAAAAGGAATCCCACTTGCCTCTCCTTACACTGCTCATGAAATGAACAAAAATAATCAGGGAGGACAATTGCAAAAGTTGCTGAAATTCGTAAAGTTCTTTATCACGATGTTCCTCAAACACTCACAACACTATTTTTGACTAGTTATAAACACAAGCCAAACAACTTGGAGGAAAAATAAAATTCAGAAGTGATGTACATTTGAAGCAGCGTTACGTAACTTGGGCTGCAGAAGCGCAGTTTTCCTAATAACCCCTTGCAATGTTTAGCTAAAGTTTATCTGGATGCAGTGGCATACATCTTGGCAGGAGGCATCTCACTGCTGTGTGAAGCCTTGGAGTGAAACATTTAATAATATCCTTCCATAAACTGGGAACAAAGCTGCTCTGGAGATGGCTCCAGAGCAGCCCTGCCAGGCTGTAATGCCGCAGGATTAAGGAGACTGACACTTGGCACAAAGGAAACCAAATAAAAGAAATGTTAAGCTAGAGAAAGTTTATTGTATAGATGCATTGTGAGAGAAGCATAAAGGTAAATCTTCATTTCTTCTTTATTGATCTTTTCAGAAACTTACAGAATGCACTGCTTTTCCTGGTGTGTATCCACCTCACTAGTCACAAGTTTCTAAGGCAGTGCGCTGATTTTCTGTGGAGGTCTCTGGTAACTTGTCACTTGTCCCAAACTTAAAGAGGCAAAAATGGAAGGAAGAATTCTGACCATCTGTAAAGGCAGCTGGAATTCATCAAACTCAGATCAGTATGAAAGTTCAGGCTTGAACTCTGCACTAAAAATAATTTTAAAATTCCCAACCAAACCCCCACAGATTTCCACGATGAATTTTCTCTTTCCTGAAACACCAGCCTTCACCCACTTGCAAAGGGAATATGCAACCCCTGCATGTTTTGTGGTTGAAAGAAGAGGTGCAGATTTGAAGCAGTGGCAGAAGGTTTTGTGGTAGGTAATATATGTACCCACTGCATAGGGAGAGCTGTTTTCACAGTGAGGCATAAAACCTGCGGAATACTGCCAATTAGTTTTGGCTTTGCACTTTAAGGGAACAGATTTAAGTAGCTCATCTCTCTCCGTAAGGCCTCACTTAATTTGCTGCTGGAACCTTGCCAGTAAGTTCTTTCATCCTGCTTTTCCCCGCTGTCCTTGTACAGTGGGGTTGGTGGGAGGTTCCTTCTTTCAGCCTTCACAGCAGCAAAACATCTGTCAAGCGTGTTGTGTCCCCATCCCAGGCACCAAAAGGTTTTTGAAGGGTGTCCTAAATGCAGGATCTGTAGATGATAATCCCTTCTGAGCCCACACTTCTCCAAGTCATACATAACACAACTCATTAGAGAGGGTGCTTACCATCCTATTTACCATTGCTGCTGAATCTGAAATTTATTTTCCAAGAGATGTCGTCAATACATGAGGTGGACAGATCCCCAGTGCCACGGGTCTTTAATCTGTACTTTCTAAACCTCATTAATAATGCAAAGAGAATTGAATCCTGGGTTCTGAAAGCATAACGGCCAGAGAAGATGCTTCAAAACATTAACTTTTCCCTTAACTTGTACATGAAAACAGACTTCGGGGTTTTTGCACTGTGTAGGTTTAGGCTATTAAACAAAGATAAACCCTATAAATATTTGAATGTTCTTAAAGGAAGAAACTTTAATAATGGTTCCAGACACTGTGTTCAGCAATTTGTCTCCATGCACCACAAAATTAAAAGTATTGATTCTTCAAGTCGTTGTACCACGACAAAGGTCGGAATCTGACCTCTTTCAGTCTGGTCCAGCCCCTTTCTTTGTAAATGTTCAGTTCTGTCAGCAACTGTTTATAAAAATAGACTTTACTGAGTTATAATACTCAATAGAAGGATGTCATTAGTGTTTGTGGAGGTAGGGTCAGTTTGCACTTCAGACTTTCTACAGTCTTTTTAATGGATTTTTTTTCTCTTTGTTGAGAAGGGGAATTTAATCCCAGTGCCTGTTGGCTCAGAATTTATATTTTGACTGTAACAATTGTCAGGATAGTTTATTAATTGTGCTTAGAGTTGATTCTGAGGCAAGAAGAAAGTGAAAATATTCATTTATGTAGATTTATGCTCCCCAGCGGGTACTAAAGGAACTCTGGACAAATGTGTCACTAATCCTCCAGCCTGGCACTTTTGCCTGCAGCCCTGGCTCTGAAGGGGTGGCAGGAAAGGCTGTTCCTCTTGATGCTGTGTGTGGTTGCATCAGAGCAGACAGGGCCTGTTTTCTGCTGCTTTTTGATTTGCAGCTGCTGCGCTCCCTTTGCCAAGGGGGCTTGGAACAGCCAAAGCGTGTTGAGAGAGTTAGTGGCTGAATTTAAAACTTATTATCTCAGAATTCACAATTTGTTATCTGTGCGTCATTCCTAAATAGAATCAAGCTCTTTAACTGTTCTCCATCATTTTTCATCAGGAGTTTTTTTTGTGTTGTTGGGGTTTGTTCATCTGTTTGTTTCCTTGTTTTGCTTTTGTTTTGTTTCATTTTGCCCTGTTTCCTGGAAAATCTTCTAGAAACCAAATTCATTGCTATGTTGCACTCTTCTGACTGAAGGTGTCCAGACTCATGGGTATGTGGGGTAAAGGTGTTCTGTTCCTATTTGGTTTAAGTGTGTTTTTTATTTCAGTGCAGTTTTCAACTTTATTCTATGGTATTTTGGGAAATCATCTCCACCAATAACAAAATTATTGTTTCTGGAATTAAGCTACATACAGAAAAGCTGACTCTCAAAGGTTTAATATGAGTCTGAGGAATATTAGAACAATGGCTCTACCACGAAAGACGTAGTTCGTGATTTTTAGGTTATTTTTTGTTCTTGTCATACTTATTTTAAGTTCCTTTTAGTCAGATACCAGCAATTTTCTGGGAAAAAAAAAAGTGAGCCAACATGATTAAAAAGTGACAAATGTGACTGGATATAGTGTTATGAGTATTATATTCCCATTGATTGATGGGAGATCAATACTTTCAGATTTTTCTGCACGGAATACCTAGAAAACCCAGCAGATTAGAAACTTTTGCTAATCCTTCTTTTCAGTGGTATCTGTACAACAGTTACCTTTACAACCCAATATTTTTCTATTTTTTTTTCCTTTCTGGCACTTGTGTGTCTTGCATTGATTTGGAATGTTATTTAAATGTGAGATTTATTTCATTTGCTTGAATTCTGATGCTTATGAGATGCACATAAATATTGCATGGCTGTGCTGGTAGTAACCTGCTTCTGTGAAGATTTTAACACCATTTTATCTCATTTTTATGCTAATCATGTCAACTCTGCTGCCAGTTTCTGTGACTGACACCTAAAATTAGAATTCCTTGAGTTCTCTAACTTCCAAATTTTTTTTTTTTTTTGCATTTCACACTCCTTCTTCAAAGGTTAGTTTACTTATTAATAAATAAAGGAAAAAGAGGTTAGATCCAATAGGAGTGTGCTAAGTTTATAGTGTAAGACATAGATACGTTTTAAATGTTTTACTTGAAAGTCAAAATCACAACACCTTCTCTTTTTCTGCCAGACCCTTTTCAGTTTCCTAGCTACATCATGAGCAAAAAGTGGTTTCTAAGCTTGCATCCAAAAGGACTGACTGGGCTCCACAGCCTTTGGAGTGCAAGGCAGGGAAGGAAAATGGAAGTTTTAATCCTGCCTCTCCTATCCCGAGGCAAAAACCGAGCTGATTAAATAAATCTCTCCTCCGATAAAACTGGACCACTGTGTATAAAGATGTAATTATACTTTTTTTTTGTATACTGTGAACATTTTATGTGGCTACAGCCAAGCATGTAAGGCCTGGCAGGTAAGAAGAAAGCTCAGAAGAATCTTTTATTCCTGTGACTGTGTGTGCTTTCTCAGGTGGTTCGTAGATAAAAAAGAAAACTGATAGTGTGGGGAGCAGGGAGCCTGACCCAAACCCAGATCTTCAGACCTGAATATTTTTAACCAGTTACTTATTTTCCTCTAGGCTGCACAGCAGTGCAGGTCCATGAGAAACTTACTGACTGCAGCTGAGTGAGAATCCTCCTCTGAAAGAGCAGCAGGAAGCTCAGAATGCCCACAAGTTAACACACGATCTCTGCTGGGTCCCAGCCAGACAGCTCTGACAAAAAAGACTTTAAAAAAAAAAAAAAAAAAAAGGCAGAAACAAAATCACCAATTTTTTTCCTATTTATAAAATTACCTGAAGGCTGCTGTGTGAGTCCAAGCTGGGAGCTCCACTTGCTTCCAAACTGGTAGAGCTGTAGTTTACAGACTGCTGAGAGCTTCTTTTTCGAGACTGGGTCAATTAAATGCTTGCGCTGGACCCTAGCTTTGAACTGGAAAAGCAAGATTTATGGAGAAATATACCTTCTCCTTAAATTTTGTTACAGATGCTGTTTCAGTGCTATTTTTCCATGCAGCCTGGACTGTTTTTATGCATGCGTTATTATTATTTTTTAATATATTGATATCTACATATTTATATCAATTATAAAAATAAATTGTAAATATAATATATTTACACTTTCGAACATATACGTTGTATTTCTTTTTATAGTTTGGATGGGATTGGACTCTGCTACAGATCGTGGAATACACTTATTTTTCTCTCCTCTTCAGTTCTAGTCAAAGTCATTCAAACACTGGGTTTCCCATATTATTAATAAATATTTTCACAGTTCCACACCAGTTTTCCAGAAGATTTATCTTTTCCATGGAAGCCTTTCAAGACTAAGTTGGACTTTAGATAAAGATGTATGCCTGCACCTATTAAAAGTTCAGCTACCTGAACATTTTCTCCATCTGCATACTGAAGGCCTGTTTTCTGTGAAACTTAGACTTTTCCAGTCTTCTACAAAGCCGGTTTCAGTACAGATGAAAAATTAAAGACGAGGCTTGAAAATCTCAGTGGATCTCAGTTGGGTTGGCCATAGTGCAGCATTCACAGTCCTGTCTTAATATTCCTACAGACACATGTTACCATCAGTACAGATGATGCATCCCACATCACTGATCCCATCCTGAAACCCCGTTAAAGTCCATAGGAGGTAGTTCCACACTGGCTCCACCAATTCCAAAAGTGACAAATCATTGAACGTTTTACTATTTCCAGGCAGATTGCCATTAAGATTTCTTTAGTGATAAAATTCTTTGTAAGGACTGGAAATTAAAGCCCTCCTCTCACAAGAGCAAGGCATTGAAATTAGAGAGCTACGGTGCAAGGTTCTAAGAATTAAGATAAGCACCGCAAGTTAAAAATGGAGAACAGCACTATCTGAATATCTTTTATAAGGAGAGAAAGCTCCAAATTCAATTGCACCTTACAATGTACTGTACAGACAGGATTTTGAGGGTTTGTTCTCAAAGTTTTGGGGGTTGTTAATGGAAGAGTTTTATGTCAGCAAGGATACTGTGTCAAACACAGAGTGGTACTTCTGCATTTTGAAAAGGAAATGTAAAATATTACTACATCTGTGGCACAGAACCATTTTAGTATGTTAGATTTAATGGTGCCAGCTTTACTGCACTGGACTATTAAGAGAAACTATAGCCTGATGACTTATCATTCACCTTTTATTAGCTAATGGCTGATACTTCCAAACTGTACCAGTGTGAAAAAGGGAATAACTCGCTGTTTTTAAAAGAGTTCATGAGCTTCTGAAATCACTTCAGCGAAATGTTCTCCATAGCTGATCGAATTAGTTACCAAGGCCAGAGTTTATTACCGTTAATTATATCACCAGCACTCATGAAGGACACCTGTGGGTAACTCCATCATGGCTTCAAGTAGCAGCAGAAGATCAATATTCTGTTTATACATCTGATTTTCTGCTGCTGGGTATGCATGATTAATTAACCTTTGTATCACATAATTTAATTTAATGGATTTAAAACAGGACAACTTCGGGTCATGAGGAACGCAGCAGTTTCACAGTTCAGAGATTGTCATTAATGGAATTCAGTTAATATATTAAAATTGGTAAGTAATAGAGAGGAGTCTGCCCTGGGTGAACAATCTGCCCACTCTTTACTCTTGACAGATGAGTCTTCTAAAAATACGAATCGATAACCCCAAAAACCCCCAAAACTCTCTGTGTGCACAACAGAGGCTGTGCTGTATCAGACACCTGAGAGATCTTGCCCCTCACCTCCAAAGCTGGAAACAATGCTGCATCTACAGGTAATAACCATTCCAGGTTTTAACTAAAATAATGTATTTGCACTAAAAAACACTGCTTAATGAGCAAGTGCTAGTAAGTGTTGCGATGGTTTGTTTTTTTTTTTTATTTTCAACCACATGTGTTAGAGAAACTATTTTGCTTCCACAGCAGAGGTGTTGAGGCAGTTTGGGGCAATGAATACGAGTGGCTGTGGCTGGCAGTGGGTGCAGTGCTGTGGGTGTTCAGCTGCACAGCACTTTCTGAGGGGTTAATTAACACCTGGGGCTGCAGAAGCACCACTGAAGTTTCACCTGAATGTGCTTCAAGGAAATTCCAGCAGCCAGGAGTGATAAACTGAGAGGCCTTAACTGCTTGAAACTGTCCTTGGGAAAGAGAGCAGGTAGGGGACTCCGATTTCACTAGGGAAGTATCTGGCTGGATGAAAAGAGTAGTTTCATCTCTGTATGTTGAATTTTACAATGACAAAAACTTGCACAAGAATGAAGGTACAAAAATATAAACATTTTTCTCCTTAGAAAGAAGAATTCCCTGCTGCTCTTTTACTTTGAAATTTTCTCAGACTCAGCTACGCTGGATATTTAGATATACTGTGTTATCTCCATACAAATTTTTTAGTGAGTGATTTTTCCAAAGCTCAAATGTGGAAATAACTCAGTATTAACTTCTTCAACAGCTGCTGATCAACCAGAAGGTTGATACCGCTGGTTTCACTTGCTCTTCTGTAAGAAGTTGTTGTCAGAAAACAAGGTGAAAATAATTTTCTTTTTATTTTTAACTCCTTGAGTTGAAGCATGCACAGCAAATAATGCTTTTTTCAGCCTCCTAATGCAAAGAACAAGCTCTCGGTGTGCTCAAACCTGCTGAAAATATCTAAGCATACTCAAATTTATTCTAATGCGGTCTATTAAAATACTCGGGTTTAAGTACATTCAAATCTGACAACAATACCACTGGGGATTGCGCAGATTAGAACATTTTTTAATTTGTTTTTCATCTTGAAATTAGTTGAGTTCTCTTTTTCCCCCCATGCCCTTAGCAGTCTCCCTTTTTAGGGTTAAAAAAATAATAATTATGAAAGTTGTAGAGTAACACTTATGGCTTGGAACTCTTTAGACATCATTTGTGAGCAGTTATTCTGCTTGTTGTATATGAAAACGTTAGTGGCTGAACAGTTAGGAAAGCATTAAACCAAATTAAAATCTTTACATAATCTGGTAGTATTTCTGATTTTTTTGTTTTCTAATCCTGAGCTTTCGTATAGCTTTTCAATAATCTTTCCACAGTGAACCGATTCTTAGCGCATTAACCATCAAGGAAGCTGTGTGAAGCTTCCCTCTGTCTCTCTCCACAGAAGAAATCTCCTCTCTGTACTCAAGTTGTGCAGAAACACCATTCACAGTATTAAAACAGCACTAAACCCATCTGAGAGCTGGCCAGAATTGGTGCTGGCGTCCGTGAACTCTTTTCCTACCATCGAAAGTGAGTCCTGCCCTGGATTGTGTAGCCCAGAGTGGCACCCACAGGTGGCTGTAGACCAAGGATGGATTTCTCTCTTCCAAACATCTCTTGTAAAACCAAAACATTGCCATGGGCTCGTCCTAACAGCTTTTTAAAAATAAGAAGTTCCCCAAAATTGCTCTAAGAGCAGCAGTGTCTTGTCTTCCCTAATGGGCTATGAGCACGTCAAATTCTTAAAAATATTTCATAAATTGTGCTGAGGATGCATAGTATTTTACAGAGCCCAGTTTGACAAACTTCAAGAATGAGAAAAACTTTTTCTTGCTGGCATAAGGATGGTGGTGATTATGAGCTGGTTTGGTTTTTTTTTTTAATGCCTTTGTTGCCTCTTTATGACCTTCCAGAGATGGTAAATATTCTGTTTTGTTTTGCTTTATAATTTTTCAGTGAAATTTAATTTAGATATGATAATTTCCTAAGAAAAAATATTTAAAGGAGAAATTGGAAAAGTAAAAATCACTTCTCATAGAATTTCTAAATAGAAATAAAATAAATAACATTACTTGATGTCAATTAGAGGTACGT
The DNA here is from genome assembly GCA_013397725.1 of Rhagologus leucostigma. NCBI lineage: Eukaryota > Metazoa > Chordata > Aves > Passeriformes > Rhagologus > Rhagologus leucostigma. The sequence continues at coordinate 22,330 of VZTD01005024.1, forward strand.
AATCCTCAGTTAGAAGGATGAGTTTGTAATTTTATCTGTATTGGAAAAGAACTCGTATTTCTCTACATTCGCAAAACTGAAATTATAAAAGTATTTAAAATGTGTATATTTGACAGCTTAATAGAGCATCTTCAAAAGATGTTTGTGCTGTGGGACTCGCTGACAAGATGAAAAATTTGTGGCTGTTGACAAAAAATTGGAAAACCAAAAAAAAAGCTGGTTAGATTATTGAAAACTACAAAATCTCACTTTAATCAGCATGAGGATCTCTTGAGCATTCTGAATCAACATTGTAAGGGCTGTTGCAAAGCCACCAAATTAAAATGTTTAAAAATTCTAAGTCCTCTGATTCAGGTGTTTCAGCCCATACAAAAATCATAACTTTTAAAACAAGGAAGGGAAGGAGATGGGAAGGAAGTAGCAAAAAAGCTGCTTCGAAGTTCTGTTCTGACTTAATAAAACCGCTGTAAGGACAAACTTAATATCAAGTTTTCCAAGAGGCTTTTGCAGGATGAAATCCCACACTCCAAGGAGTCCTGGAGACCGTGGTGGAGCAGATGGCAGGGCTCTACCCACTGCCCACTGGAATCTCTTCATCTGTGCCTTTTGCGGGGTTTGACTGCTGGAAGCTGCTGCTAAAGAAGGTCTGTGGACACAAACAGCCCTTTCCGGGCTCAGCTGAGAGGATATCAGTTAAAAGAAACCACTTTAACTTCCTTTTAAAATTACTTTGCTGTGCTGCTGCTAAGGGATGCGTTCCCAGCCAAATAAGGCTCTGATTAAAAAATGAAACCCACTGACAACACCAGGGGAAAACTCCCTGTCCACTCTGCTTGACCCAAAGCCTCACATTTAAGCTCTTCTGTCAGCAGAAGGGGCCATGAAAGAGGGTGAAAAAGGAAATGAACCAGCAGCTCCTCTTGTCTTACGCGCATGCTGTGTGCTGTGATGATGGCTGCAGCCTGCTGTCGAATCTTGGGCTGTCCTGTCATCCACAGAAGCTACTCTTTCTCTAAATTTAGTGAAAATGATTTAAAAAAAAGTCTGTGGGAAGAAATATGGCTGTGTGGTTACGGCCAGCAGTAGCAGGTGAGAGACCTGTGGTCTTCTGGTGTCACTTCTACAGATTTTTTGGTCCTCTATGACGTTTTAAGGAAGAAAAGGCAAGTAGGTTAAAAGGAGAAAGATTAAGTATTTCCTGTCTCAGGTTTGCCACAAAGTGAATTTAATCTGGGGACTGCAGTGTTATACTTATACATATATTCAAATGTATGGATTTAATAAAACTAGCAAGGAGGCGTCTTCCATTGTCCCCCTGTGCTTGCTCTACAGTTTTGTAAAATAATTTAAGACAAATGCTTATGTCACAAAACTAAAAGCAGAGTTACTTCAAATGTTGTTCTTCTGAAATTGAAATGCTCAAGGTTAAATTGCTGCTGATGACACGAACCTCTCCTGTAACTGAAACTCAACACTGTGACTCAACGAAGCAAATATTCTCACTAATTTACAGGTGGAAAGTAGGAAATTGAGACATGGGAGTGGGTTTAATTTAATCAGGTGACCGTGGTATTAAACTAATTTCAAATTTATCTGCCGAATTCTGCCAGAGGTCTGCGACTAGGTTTAAATTAATCATATAAATTACTTTAGCTATTACTAGCTATATGACTAATTAGAGGAAAATATAGTACACTGCATGTAAAATAGTTCAACACCGTTGCAGAATGGCTTTAAAATCATTTAGTTTTATCCTGATGTTAGGTCTATGGAACAGTGCAATTACACACCTCTATTTAACCCTGAAGTAAGATGAGGGATCCAGCATCCTCACAACAGTTTAATTAAAAAGAGCAGAGATTTTAATTCAATGTCATCCTCTGTTATGGGTGCTGACCCTCCAAAAGCAGAACACTCTGCTGCAGCAGAACATGCTGTCACTTGGAGCTGTCCAGAATTATTAATGATCACCATCCTAATAATTATTTTTTAAGCTTCAGTGGCACCTCTTTTTTTTGTTTGTTTTTTTTTTTTTTCTGGTGGCACTTGTACAATCCTCCTCCAGTAAAAGTGTTATGAAGTGGAAGGCGGATAAAAGCTTTTAGGAAAGAACACTAAACTACCTATAAACATAGAGGAAATTTCAGAATAAAACGAACTCTACATGGGGCACAGAGCACTGGAACACATAAACATGCTTCCAGCAGTGATACAGACCAGTAGTTTCACAAAGTATTAGTTCTGTTCTTTGTTCTTTTAATAACTAAAGCTACACTTTATTTCCACTTATAAAGAAAATAGCCATTTATAATCTTTCTGGGGCACTGTAATTTAAATGTAGGTGCATTCATTACACTAAGAGTCGCATGCAGGAATGCCCATTTGTGTGAAGTTTTAAAAAACAGGTTCATAATTTAACAGAAAATTCAAATGTGTTACTCAGAGTTCTATGCAGATGTGGTCGTTTTTATCTGTTTTGATAAATTGGTTTTGCGTAGGCTGTAGAATAATTCAGACCAGAAGGACTGAGGGTTCAGGATGCCTTTAATGTGAGACATGAATGGGTTTCCAACTACCTCATAGACCTTTTTTAGAGCTATTATTCCATGCACCAAAATTCATGTGGATCAGTTAAGCTAATAAAATGCAGCGAATCAGTAATGTGATGCTCTGGCAATTAAGAAAAATTATATGGAACCGTATGAGCAGGAAGACAGAGAATTAACAAATTACTTGTGCTGACATTGCATTAATTTTGATTCATATACATTTTTGTGCTGGAAATACACTAATATCTACCAGAATAGTAAAATAGAGTAGCCATTCTTCGTTCATATTCTATAATGTTCCTTTCATCTCTGAAGCACTCGAAATTTCTTTCAGACCTATGACTACAGGTCGATCTTAGGGGATATAGCCTGTGGTAGGACACTGCTGCTGCTCTGAATGATAAATTAATGTATTTTATGGGCCTTGCCTGCAAGTTCAGGGTCTAATTCGTGTCTGTAATCGGAATTGTCTGCTAACAAAATCACTGGGACATTCCTGGTGAATGAGAGGGATACATGAGGAGGTCTCCAAGACTCTTCTGACTTGAAATGAAAGACTATTACAGTTTTCTGAAATGGACGGACCAAGTGAGTGCCACACTTCCGGGAAAAGCATGAAGACATCTATTTGAACCTGGATTAACCTCTTCATTTTTACCAGCCTAAGAAAATTACATTTTATATTTTAAATAGTAGGCAAGTCATGTTTTTGCTTGAAGGTGAATTTAAAAGGAAAATTGGTATCAGAATAATTAGGAAAATTATCATCTTATAACCATCCTTAAATACTTTCATGATAATAACTGAGATATCTTTAGGGTATTATTAAATCAGTAACTTTACGAAGCACATGTAGGAAGCAAACAGCCCTAAGAGGATCCTTTCCAAATGAACAGATTCATTTTTATGATTGCAAGCCTGTAAAGCTTTCCTAGCTTTGTTGGTTTCCTAAAAAATTGCGAATTTAATAATTTTTGCTTCAGTTTATTAGCACTTAATAAAGTAATGAAGAAGTGTGGTGAACTGAAATATGTACATAAACTCAGGCTTCAGCTGAAAGCAAGTACATGAACATGGAGCATTTGACCCTTTGGGGAGAATGAAAACCCAACAAAATCTTGCTCTCTGTCAATTTAAATAGGAGGTTTTTTGCCTACAGCTATTTTCCTTTCTTTCCAAACGTGTGGTGTATATTTTCTGTATTGCTACAGATGAGGACTACATATAAAATGTGTGATACTACATGTACTAACCTGTGGTTAGGAGGAAATGCTCTTAGTAATGTATTTCAATGATAATTTCTTGTTAATATTTTTGAAAGACCTCTCAGATATTAAATGCATTTTCTTTATTATATAAAAATATTAATTTCAATTTCATTAAAAAAGGCCTTGTCAAGTACTTCCAGTGAGAAAGTCTTATGAAATCTGCACTAGTTAATGAAGTTGCTCCAATTCCTCTTCAAGTTATACCATATTTAAAGGAATGGATTCTGAATCACAAGTGAATATTGCCTGGCATGACTCGGCAGTGCTACTGACGAATTTTGTAGGACTTGCAATTTTGTTTCACTGAATGCACACAGTGCCAGGGGAGGTTTATGAGGTTTATTCCATCCTTTGATTGCATCTCAGAGCGAAGTCATCAAAGGACTGCTCGGAAAGCCTCTGTGTGCCCGTAACAAAGCAGCCTCCTCTCCTTTTAGCCAAGCTGTCAATAGCAGCTCCAGGAAGCAGACCACTTCATGTGCTGCATCTGAGATTGAACTCTCATCGAAAGTTCAGCAGTGCATGTCAGGGGCACTGAGAGAACACTGCAATGTTCTGTGAGCATTTCCTCTCCCCATTAACGACAGATAAACATCTGCAAAGATGTGCCCCAGCATTAAAAGAAAGGGCTAGCTTAGATAAAGATGCTGGCTTTGGAAGTAGTGCCAAATATATGTGCTCAGAAGGCCGGGCAAGGCGTACTCTGGTGATCTTTGAACACTTCGTGACTTTCGGAAGCACTTGGGAGATCACCCGGTCTTCAAGTTAAAACCTCAAGTGTGTTTAGAAACTTGGTTGCTTATCATTCAATTCAAGTTTAGGAATAAATATTTATTTTCTTGAGAAGTCTAACATTTTCTTTCTGTAAAATTGTCCTTAGAATAATGCTTCCTTAGTTTACTTTAGGGAAAATCTAGTCAAGTCTTCATTAGTTCTGGAGAAATCTTTTCTTCTCAGAAATGTTTTACCCTGATTACATCACTTCCTCATCATCACCAGCAGCTTCCTGAAAACTAACTCCTGACCTGTGCATGTTGAGGTTTGCTAATGAAAAGGAGATAAAATGATAAAAATTGCTATTATAGTATTTTTTTTAACAGCAAAAAGTATGTAACCAGTTAAAAACCAACCAACCAACAACCAACCAACCAACTAACCAATCAACCAAGAAAACAAACATGTTTTTCAAAATTTGCTTTAATATCAGATTGAAGATTTAAAAACGTACAAATTGACTAAGTAGTTTGTCATGGGCATCTGTGTGTTCAACGGCTACTGAAACCACATTACTAGTTCAAATGCATTTTAGCACCTAAAAAGATGCTTGCATGGACTTTCTTAAATTTTTCTTTGATATATTTCTATTCTCTATTTCTATTTTCATTTAAGAAATTTTCTTGTAGGACCAAGATTAATGCTTAACCATGTTCTTCATAAATTAAACCATTTAATATTATAAAAAGAGCAAAATTCTTATTAGACTGGTCTCAAAAAACTGTAAATTAAATAAGATTTTATTTATGGAGAATATTTTTTTTGCTAAAGTCACAGTGAAGTAAGAGCTTTTGAATACAGCATGAGAAAAATTAGTTGGACAAAATTCCTGACAGCTTATTGTAAAAGGTTATTCATAAAATTGTAAAGAACCTGAAAATCCAGCCCATTTGAAAGGGAAACTGCATATATCTGCTGATGCTGAGGTATCAGTGGATTACCATAATTCTGTAAATAATTTTGGGTTTTGTTAACATTTTCTCTTTAAGTGCTCAGGACTAAATGATGCTAAAATGCATGTTGCATGCCCACACTTTGACTATTAGCCATTTAATAAGTTTATGGTTATTAGGAAAAAAAGAGATAATAGTTAATTACTTTTTCCCCATCCTCTTAGCAGTCTTCATGAAAATAAATTAGGTCTTTAAAGACCATGTTATCAACAAGCTCTGTGGCTCTCTGATTATAAGTAGGCAAATAAAGTTCTAATTAAAAAAGCCAAACAGTGGAAGATGTAACAGGTTTAAAATCTGAAAGCTTTTCCTTAGTTTAAACTTTTTATCAAGTTTCTTTAGAGTTGGAGTTCTGCCTTGTTCTTTTTTTAAGAGCCCTGTTTTCTTTAAATTAAATTTCTACACAGGGTTGTAGCAGTACCTGCACCTTCATGGGCAACCATTTTAAATACGTTTTTATTTAACTGGGTTATTTTTCTGGCAGGTTTTACATGTTTATGTTGATCAGCTGTTGCAAGAAAAATGTCTTTTCACCATGAGGAACTGGAAGAGGTCGTCCAGAGACTGCATCACCTCCATGCTTGGAGGTTTCCAATACTCAACCGGGTAACACCCTGAGCAACCTTCTCTGCCCTCAGACTGGGTCCTCGTCCATGAAAAACTCTGTCACTGACAAATTTTGACAATTTCTACATATTGTAACTAATATTGAAAAGGGTTTTGAGGAATTAGTTATTATCTATTGCAAAAAAATAAGCATTACTCACATCAGAAGTCCCTATGTGAACAAGATGAAAAAGACAGTAAAATATATTCTAAAGATAGCTACTGAAACCAATTTATTTTCTTTCTATTAGTACTATGATGACCAGACTTTGGCAGCTTGCAAGAATTGCCAAAGCAACACATAGCATTTTTCTGCAGAAAAATTATTACATTAAAAGTAAAATAGGCAGCACATACGGAGAGAAAGGATGGAAAGCGAAGAGGGAATAATTTTCTCCTTAAAAAGTATTTAATTACACAACTACCGCCTGAAAAATTGCTGTACTTCAATTTTGTAAGGGTGTTAGCCATCATTATTTTAACATCTTGCATTAGAAATAAGTACAGGGATATTACACATTCCAAATGAAATAATATTTGCACCCCAAATAAAGCTTTATTAACAGACCAGAAGGTACTGCCCTGCTGTGTGTTGCTGCAGCTCAGTTTATAGTCAAAGAAAGTTCTAGATTAGATTAGGACACTATTTATATTTTTTAAATATCAATAAATTATTAAATAAGTAGTGATGAGCTTGATAATGAGAAACACCGAATCTAATATACTTGAATTAATGTCAAATACAAAACCCCCATTCATAACAGGTTTTTATTTAAATAATACATCTTTATCAAAGTATTTTAAGGACTAGTACTTGAGATAATTCAGATATTAAACATAAGTTTTTTAAAAGATATATACTCCGACATATAACAGAATGGTAATGGATATGTTATAAAATCATAAAAACTTTAATTTTCAAGTTTGAATTAAATAAAAATGTAAAGTATCATGTCAACTGTGACATGAATTTAGCTATATGAGAAACATTATTTTATTTCACCAGCTTTTGAAGTGGGTCGATTTTATATAGTAAAACTTGGAGCAGTGTTAAGTCTGAATGATGCTGAATTGAATCCATTTCAGAAAAAAAAGCGTTTCAAGTGCATTTGATGAGGAATTTGGTCCCGCCAGTTGGATTCAAGATGTTCCAAGCCTATCAGGTTTAATTCACTATGATGTGACGAAAGAGCAGTGTTTAAATCTTTAATCCTTATTTTTCTAGAAAAAATAACCATGTCAAACTGAGCATGTCCCTTAGCAGAGTTTTAGATCCCTGGGGACCTTCAACAGAGACTAAAACACCTTCTGTGCTTAAACCAATGAAGGCACCACGGATTCCACTTGTGGACTTGAAGGAAAGTGAGGTGGCCTAAGTTTGTCTCTTCTGTTTAAAATTTAATAATCCAAAACTGTGCAGCGTGGAGGAGTGAACATGTCAAATATTGGGGAAGAGAAACAGCATAACTGGCGAAGAGAAAGAAAGCCCCAAAAGCGGCCACCCATTTAACTTCACATTTATAACATTTTCTTTGTCCTCTTTTCTTCATTATTCTACGTATTTCTATGAGAATTTGTATTTATTGAATATTACATGCACAGCTTTACAGGCCTTATCCATTCAGGGAGTCATCTTAATGTCAGATTTGGTACTGAAATATTTATGTTATTGTTGTCCTTCTAGTGTCAATAGAAAGAAGATATTAGACAGATAGGGCTGCAGGATAAAAGTTCAAGTGGTGCAATTCTGTTAAACATTTTTAAAACAGCTGGAGAAACAAATTTATTTAGAACATACAAGTGATTAATCTTCCTCTTTCCTCCTGACTGTAGAGCAGAGATCACCAAAGTAGCAGATACAGGGAGGTAGTTCTACTAGTTAAATACCCAGTATTTTCCCCAAATCTTTTTCATGAGATCTGCAGCATAGTAGCCTAAAATAACACTTTCCTTTGTATTTTGTAAAAGTGCCACATTTGATATCTTGTCACTAAGTTGGAACATTGCAAAGACCATACAATTCACTTATTCCTGAAGGATATTCGTGTTGTTTTGCTTTTTTTTTCTAAACCAGCCTCTAAATAATAAAGATTCTCTTTTTGAAAAACGATCAGTATTTGTCATCGTTATTTTCTTCTGATTAAAGTGAACATGATCTAAATATTCATGACACACTTTTGACAAAGTGCACCTAAAAACATGTTGCTCTAAGCTATGATAGATTATCTTTATTAATTGCTCAGAGGTGATTAGAATTGATATATGTAGAAATAGTCTCACATACTCCCTAGCTGCTACAAGGAAAGAAGTGTGTATATCTTTTTAAGCATGATTGAACAGGAGTAAAATAAATTAAAGACTTAATCACTCTGATATTCAATCCAACTCTGCCTGTTTCATATCTGGAAAACCTTAAAAATCTCAAAATTAATTTATTGGGCATTTGACAGAAGTGTTTCTGGGAGTGAGAATTCTTCCTCACTGCTTTGATCATGGTGAAGTGCAGCTGAATAGAACTCTGTTGCCTTTAATGATGATCATTTATTTTCTTGTAGTAATAATGTGAGTTCTACATGCCCCCTGCTCCTGTCTCTGGGGTACTCTGGTACCTGTTGCTGTCAGACTGACCTTAGTAAAAGCTAATTTTTTATCACAAATTGGAAATGGAATTTCTTCACTAGAAAGTGGACTACTGCAATTTTATGTGGAATAAAGTCATCGGGTGCCACGCTGTCAACAGCTGTAACATGGACAGTGAAAAAAAACTAGGTGCTTGGAGACTTTTTTCCTATGATTTTATTGTAAAATGCCTACAATCTTATAAAACCTTGACATCTTTTGATTTAATTTATTTAATTTTAAATAGACTAAAATGTGTGTGCATGGCAAATATTGAGCTCCACTCTTCCAGAACCTTTGGCAGTAGCCCTGATCATGACAGCCCCAGTACTTGATTTGCTGACATGATCAGGGCTTTGGGAAAAATCTACTCACTAATCTATCCCACAAAGCTAGTTTAATAAAAGAAATGAACTAAATTAACCAAAAAAAAAACCCCAGGAAAGCAAGCAAACAAATTAACCTACCTAAAACCAGAATGACAGCACCAAAAATCCCCAATGTTTAAAAACATAGAATCTGAAATGGCTTTCAAGGGCTTTTAAGGGCTTTCAATGCCTGAGTGTAGGTTTTAGAAAAATATATTTTTTAAATGAAAGGATGCAATTAAAGAAACAGAGAAACGGTAAAAATCTTATTTTAGAAAAACCGAAAAGATCTGTGGCTGGGAGATGGTTTGAGAAAATTCTCAGTTTTCTGCTCTGCCTTATTAGTTCAGCTTTCTCCCATGTCTTGTGTGCAATACATTAACTTTTATCTCTATCTTGTGTTTTAAAATCTCAGAAATCTCCCGGTTTCTTCTAATCAACTCCAAAACTTGTGTTCAGAGCAGTTTTCTTTAGCAATCTCTTTACGACACTCAGTCTCAAAGCTGCTGCTTTGAAATGAAGAGAGGAAAGGACCAAATAAAAGGTACTAAATAAAAAAGGTGCTGCACTATAAACTACAAATAAACAGATGTCGCCGGTACAGTGAAGCTTTGATTCCTTTTCTCTCTGCTGAGTGTGGAAATTGGGTTTTCCTTGTCCTTATGGGTTCCTTGTCAACTTTCGTGTCCTGCTGCAAGATGCTCACACGCACTCCTCTCAAAACTCTCCTCCATTATCTACAGAAGCAAAGTTATCCCAGAGTTTTACCAGGAATAGATCAGACTAGAGGGATCACTTCTCTAGTCCTGTTGGCTGCTTTTTGTGTGTAACAGAACAGCTTCAACTTTAATGAATTCAGAGTACAGCCAAAACTTCTTCAGAGAGTTATAGAACAGGTGAGAACTTGGTTCAAGCCTCTTTTCTGAAATGGGCAGAGTAAATTTGTTTATTTTCTTTGTTTGTTTTTAATGTCCTAAAAACCTATTACAAGAGATGCATTTTTTACATAGAAAAATCATCTTTATTTTGACAAGGACAAGAAGAAATCATTATTTCAACACACAGTTTCTTTACATATTTTCAGTATACATTTCTGTATCATGCACTTTGCGTGTTCGTATGACACAGCATTTATCACTTTCATCAAACAGTTATTTGTGCAGTCTGGAAATTACGGGGTCAGGACAAAAAATGATAATATAATGTAACTAAAACTGAAATTGTGTTCTGAAATTGACACATTATTTTCAGAGAAACATTTATTTGGGAAAGGAAAGCACTGGGTTTTAGGTAGATCTGCTTGTTGAAAGAATTCTGGACCCCTGGCCTCCTTCGGAAAGATAAGGCTGTCCTTGCTGCATCCCAGTCCTACATGGAGGGGAGCACTGAAGATTCACAGATGTCCATGGACAAAAATAGAACAGCAAAGGCCAAAAAGGCTCCAATACAACCTCCCAAAAGTCACAAAGTTTTTTAGAAAACTACACACTCAGCATGGAGATCAGTATGTAATTTCCCCTATATAATAATAATAACAATAAATTAAAAATAAACATGGAAGACAGAGAAAAATGAAAGGGAGATGAAATAGAAGAGGAAAGGGGATCACCAGTCCCATGTCCATCACTGGTCCAGCTGACAGCATGTCCAGGGTCCTGGGGGGGACACCCATTGTCTGTGGGGGCACCTTCTCACACGTAAATTTTCCCCTCCCTGGGATTAGCATTCTTGCTCTTCATGTGTCTCACGGAAAGGAGTTGGCGTTACAGTCCAGTCTTCTGGACCTTTCTGGAAATGAGTCTTTCAGGGAAATTGCGGGTTTGAGGGTTTTTTATTTATTCAATTTGGCGTGGGAATGCCTAGATTCCTCCCCAGGGAGGGAATTCTTTGTGTCTGATAATGCACTATGGGTCATGTGATCTCTTCTCATGGAGAGTTCCCAAAAAGGGCGTGGGGGTGCTTTGGGGTCCCTGGGGGTCTCGATCCCCCTCTGTTGGCATTGCCCCCTCACCACGGACCTGCACAGGAAAACTGGAACCAGAATGGTACTGCCCCAACTTTCCAGGCATGACCAGTTTCACTTGACCACTTGCATGGTCACCAGTGCTTGAGGAGCAGCAACACTTTAACACCTCACTGCCCAAGCTTCTACAACCATCAAGCTCTGCACCACTTTCTCCTGGACCTCCTCCAAATTACACACGCCAGCATCCCAGAGTGACAGTAAATTTAAATGTTGCTAATTGGATAAAACCATCATTTGGCTTTTGGATATAGTGCAGGTTATGATATTGAACATGCAGGGGCGTGGAGCAATATATATATATTTTATGTCTCTTTATCTTTTTAGAACTACTTTTGAAAAAAAATAGTGGAAAAGTTCAGAAAAATACTATCACATCTTATAATTTTTTTCCTAGAATTTTGGGTGTGTGTTCTGAACACTTTGGAAAAAACTCTACCCTACAAGGCAAAATTGACCCAAATAGTTTACAAAATTTGGTTCTTGGTTCTTCCATCTTTTAAGAAAACAGTGATAGAGCGAAGGCACTGGATATTTTATCAGACGTTCAAACTGACAAGTTGCAAGCCTTGCAACCAGCTGACCTTGGCCTGCTTTCAAACAAGGATAAATATCGAAAAAAATACCCCAGTATGCTTATACAGCTCTAACATAGACTCAAGAATGGACTCCAGGTTTTTTCCACTCAAAAAAATGAAATTTCCAAATTAACAACCCAGCCCCCCCACCCCACTTCTTGCAAATAACAGAATAGTTCATGGCAATTGCAATTTAAAAATGCTCATTATTAATGTGATAGCTTAAGCACCAACTGCAATTAAAATGTAAGTTAAAATTGCAAAATCAGAACATACTCAATTGAACAGGGATGTCACTAAGGAAAAAAAAATTCCAACAAAACTTTGTTAAGCAAACAACCCACAGACAATCTTTAAAAGTGTGTTTCTTGAGAATGTTTTGTTTGGGGAGTTTATTTTTGGTTTGTGTTTATTTGTGTGTTTGGATTTGTTTTCTGTTTGTATGTGTTTAGGGGGGTTGGGTTTTTTCGGTTTTGTTTTGGGTTTTTTTGTGGGAGGTCAGTTCTTCTAAATGTTCTGAGTATGATAACTAAGCTGTATTAAAGTGTCTACAGCTGCTGTATTTATTTAAATGACAGAATCACAGAATCACTAAGGTTCTTGGAAAATACCTCATGAAACACATTATCCTTCTTCAGGTTATGAAAGGACAGACTCCTGGTGTTCTTTGCAACTGAAAATGGATTGATTGATTACGAGTGAGGCATTTTGGTACGTTACCATGAAGAAAATGAGACCTGAGTAATATCTTTACAATTTGGATACACATTTTTTCATTACTCATAGGAAGAATGTCTTCTGAGGCAGCACAGAAGACTCCATGTAATGAAAAAGCTTCCTCTGCTTGGAAGGGAACTAAATTAACTTGGACTATAAGAAAAGCTGCACTTGATCAGAAAAAAGGTCCATCTACTGCCATTAGCTAAGCTGGTAAAAGCAAAATTACAGTGCTTTGTTGATTGCCATGCTTAAAAGTTAGTTTTTCACTACTCTACTTCCTAGCACTTGGATTGCTTTTGCTTCCAACTCAGAATATTCTGTGAATCTGTGAATCTGTGATTTCCTCCTAAAGTGAGATAAGCTTGCAAGATGTATTTCTACCCTTCCCTGAAACAGAGTTTCTCCCCGTAGAAATCAGATATCACTTTGGCCAGCAGATTTGCTCCTCACAGAGCTGTGACTGAGTGACTGAGAGACCACAAGAAATAATCTCTAGTTGTTATTAATTGGTTCACCTCTGTTTTTCTTTCATTTGTTGCCTCTCCCTGTGTTTGCAAATAATAGATAAGAAGCCTAACAGGTACATGCATTAAAAAAATGCAAATGTTATCCTCTTGGGACAATTCACTCTTCCGTCTAGGAGAAAACAGAGTGTGTTTTTGAATCACCTCTCTTTAGTGCTTTAGACAAAGCTGTTCATCGAAAAAAACCCTTCAAACCTGTAACTAATTAAATATGTCCATATTTAACTTACAGTTTTTTAAATTAAAAGTTTATAATTGAATCCACGGGTTTGTGCTTTCAGAAAACATATTTGACTTATACTTGCACAATTTAAGGTGAAAATAGTCTTTACAGCAGTATATTTGCATATTATGTGAATTTAAAAACCTTCATAAAACAGCATAAATTAGATGTCTATCTAACCTGACAATCTTCCAAAACAAAGATTTGGCTAAACTGTTTTACAAGTGTTGTGTTTTTGTTGCCTGCAACTGATTGTTTTTTGGAGGGGAGAAAATGCATTAAAAGAAGTCAAGATTTTAGTGTTAAGATTTTAATTAGGTTAAGAAGCTAATGTAATAATAATAATAATAATAATAGTAATACTACAATTATTATTGTTGTTGTTATTATTATCATTAATAATACAATTATGTTTATGATCCAGATTATGGGCAACGAGGATTACTATGCTCACATTTACTGTTTCCTACCCTTCCAGTTTTTTGATGCTTCGTTTCTCTTCTAAGGTCACTGGTATCAGGCAGAGGATTTTTGAGAGTGTGGTCCGTTGCCACTATTCTGAGGTTGTTGCCAAAATTGCTTGATGCTAAAGGTCCTTCCCTCCTCACTGCAGGGTCTGCTTTAGGTAATTTTTTATGTATTTGATGACACAGAATGCCCCTCGGTCTTTCTTCACTGGTTTTCTGCTCTGCTTTTCATCCAAATTTGCTTTTCTTGATGTGTTTTCTGTTTGCTCGGTGCTTGTTTTCCATAAAAATTGTTTTGCTCACCTCCCACGCTGCTGGTGGGTGAGAGGCTGGACATACCTTGGCTGTGTGTGCTGGGACTCCAAAACCCCTGAGCTGGGACCCCAAACCCCGCCGTGCTGGGCTGGGCCCAGCGTGGGCAGCAGGGCAGGGGGGATTCTGCCCCTCTGCCCCCTCAGCTGAGACCCCACCTGCAGAGCTGCCCCAGCCCTGGGCCCAGCACAGGAGGGACCTGGAGCTGCTGGAGCCAGGCCAGGGGAGGCACCAGGATGAGCAGAGGCATGGAGCAGCTCTGCTGGCAGGAAAGGCTGGGAGAGCTGAGATTGTTCAGCCCGGAGAGGAGAAGCTTTGGGGTGACCTCAGTGTGGCCTTGCAGGGCCTGAAGGAGCTGCAGGAAAGATGGAGAGAGAGAATTGACAAGGGCTGGAGGGACAGGACACAGGGAATGGCTTCCCACTGGCAGGGGGCAGGGCTGGATGGGATATTGGGAAGGAATTGTTCCCTGGGAGGGTGGGGAGGCCCCGGCACAGGGTGCCCAGAGAAGCTGTGGCTGCTCCTGGATCCCTGGCAGTGTCCAAGGCCAGGCTGGATGGGGCTTGGAGCACTCTGGGGGAGTGGGAGATGTCCCCGCCCGTGACTTGGGGTTGGATCTATAACATCCCTTACAACTCAGACCATTCTGTAATTCTGTGATTCCCTGAGCAGTATTTGACCTTAGAGGAACTATTTATTACCTTGTCATCTGGCATCAGTCCATCACTACAATTTTCATGCACCTGCCATCACCTTATTGCTGTACTTCACTACACTTCATTATTTTCAGAGGCACATTGTGCTACACCACAAGACTGTAGAGAGGTAGAGAAAAGGTAAAACAATTTAAAGATAAAATAACAGTGGATAAATGCTCTTACTAACTAGAACAACTCTCTAGGCCACCGGGATCTGTCCAGCTAAAGCCTAATACACCTGGAGGTGTATGATAATGCCAACCTATGGTGCCAATCTATGGCTTCTTAAAAGAAATATCAGGACCCTCTTTACTGGACCATGAGACTTTGCATGGTCGTGTAATCAATATAAATATCTAGACATTTTTCTCATGGATTTTTTTGCCTTACATTGTTATTCGCAGGAAGATACATTTGAGCTAATATTTGTGCAGGGGAGGTCACTGGGTCTTGAGAGGAAACAGAGCGGCAGCTCTGATCCCTGGGCTCTGGTGACCATGGACAGGACCTGAGGGAATGGCCTGAAGTTGTGTCAGGGAGGTTTTAGGCTGGAGATCAGGGAAAGGCTCTTCCCCTAGAGGGTGCTGGGCACTGCCCAGGCTCCCCAGGGAACGGGCATGGCCCCGAGTCTGCCAGAGCTCCAGGAGCGTTTGGGCACCGCTCCCAGGGATGCCCAGGGTGGGATTGTTGGGGTGTCCATGCAGGGCCAGGGCTTGGGCTGGATGATCCTGGTGGATCCCATCCAGCACAGGATACTCCATGATTCACTGTTCTTTGTGCATTTTTAATGAATTGTCTCCTCTGGGAGACAATTCTGTTGTGTTAGGAGAGGAACCGTGCAAATCTGTCTCTTTACAAAGAAAGTAATTCATGAAACAGCAAATGCTTCTCAAAGAGAGGGTGTTGGACGGTGTGCTCAGATGGTTTACAAATACTTTTTCAGAGTGAAGCTGTGCTAATCTGAACAAAATACGCATGTAGGTTTATAAAATTAGCAAACCAAAAATGCAGATTTTGTGAAATAATAGAAGTTTTATACTCAAATAGTACCTTAATCTTCAGATTACAAAGACATAAAGATATTTGCAAGTTTTATACCTATAGTTTCTGTACAGAAATGATAAGAAATGGGAAATTCATGTAGATTTCTCAAAGAAATTAATCTTGGTGGTAACACACAGCATCTGGGCAGGTGTCATGGCCAATACTATTTTACTCAGCAATAACCTGAAGGTTGTCAGAATTCTAAGGATTCTTGAGGTGAGGATCATTTACTGCAAAACCAACTTGGACGCATAATATTTCTTGCTTTATTTTTCACTACAAGACTAATAGATCAATTTATGTGACAGTAAGTAAAACTCTATATTCCTGATAAAAGATGCCGGAGGATTTAAGTCTTGATTGTCTCAGTAATTCTGCAGCTGCTTTACTCTGAAATGCCATGTGCAATCAACAAAGCATATATTTATCTACGAACTCAAGTTTCGTCTAATTATACACCAGCCCTTCTTGAATAAGAAAAAGGAAACTGTTTCAGTGCTTGAAAAGAATTGATTTATGCTTTCAATTAAAAATTATTATTTCAAACCAGCTATGATTCTCCAGGCTGTATATGTGTGTGTGTGTGTGCCCACTACAAATGAACAGATCTTTAAATGGTGCATCTTGGCTGTTTGAAATATTATGTTTTTTTCCCAACTACAAGAACAATCTATTTTATAACTAAAATAACACTGAAGTTTACGGTATGCAGAGTTTTTCTTGCATAAATCTTAATAGCATGTGAAAACTCCTGTTTGGGAAGAATTTATTAAAGTGCAGCAGAATTTTAGGTAAAATTAAGTAAATTTCTACTGAAAATGTTTGTGGCTCCAGTGTTTTATAACATAAAACATCTGTTAAATTATTGAAAATGTTAACACATTAAAAACAATTACCTCTTATACCTTTAAATCTCCTCTAATCCTTAATTTCTGGTTTGCTTGTTTTTATAATTTTTAAAAATTTTTTTTCTGTTTTCTATTCCACAGAAAGCCAATCATAACACAAATGTGGGTTTCCTTATCATAAGGACCTGACAAAAGAAAGTGTCATGCTCTACTTTGCTATATATAATATAAAAATCATTGATTCACACACCCTAGACTTTATTTCTGACCATGTAGAAGATTTCCAACATTTTTTTGGAATCCAGCATCACTGACAAAAGGGGTGGTGCTGATTGCAGTGTTGGTGGGTGGAGTTTTAAGGAAGAGTGGAGTTCGCTGTGGTTGGCTAATTTTTTAATCCTACTTTTCCTTTTTTTTTTTAAATTTTTCTGGGGTTTTATTTCTTTTTAAAAATATTAGGATTGCCAGAGAAAAAACTGCTTTGCAGCATGTAAAGGCACTAGACAGAAAAAAAAAAGAAGTTTCTTTAGCATTTTTCGAGAAAGATCAAATGAAAGAGGCAAAAAATAGCATACTTCCCATTTCTCATTATAGTAAATTTATGTACAGGACTGCAATTACTTCTCAAGGAGATTTATTTTAAACGACACTAATGACTTTGTACTTGTAACTCATGTATTTAGAACAACTTCTGTTATTCTCTGTGAAGTGCTCTTCTTTCTTTCTGACTTGAGCTTGCCCCACATCTCTTCAGCTGATTTTGGTGCCTCAGTGGATGAAGTTCTCTACGTCATCTGTTGTGCTACGCCACAGCTACCAAAGAAAGGAAAACTTGTGTGTCCTTTTCGTGTGTTTGGCCTGTCAGAATTTAAATATAAGTAAACAGCTAAACAGTAGTTGACTTCATCATAAAGTCTATCACAGTACACCATGCAAGCTGTATGTTTGCTTATTAACTGGCATCCGTATTTATAAAATTATAGAAAACTGAAATGATTTGGGTTGGGAGGGACCTTAAAGCCCATCTAATGCCACCCCGTGCCATGGGCAGGGACACCTTTCACTGTCCCAGGCTGCTCCAAGCCCCGTCCAGCCTGGCCTTGGACACTGCCAGGGATCCAGGGGCAGCCACAGCTGCTCTGGGCACCCTGTGCCAGGGCCTGCCCACCCTCACAGGGAACAATTCCTTCCCAATATCCTATCCCAGTATCCCCCGCCCTTTGGCAGTGGGAAGCCATTCCACCTTGTCCTGGCACTCCACGCTCTTGTGAAAAACATGGTGTAGGCCTTCCTACTTGAACAGCATCAGGCAGCAAAAGTAGCAGGAGTTTAATAACAATTTGACCTGGATGATGGCAAATGACTCCAGTCTATAAAGCTCTTCAGGTTAAAATTTTAATCCATGGCACCATGTAGTGCAAGAATTTGTAGAGAGCTCTACAAACAGTAAAACTATTCCTGTGACCCCCAAAAGGCATTATGGGATGTCTCTATAGAATAACAATTATTTCAACAATAATTGAAGCATGTCAGTGTGCTGTTGTGGTGCTGATGCTCTTCCCTCATCATCACACCAGTTAAGGCTGTAGAAGTTCACAATTGTTTTCATAGCTTGGTTTGTGCATTGTCTTCCTGCTAAAAAAAATTTAAAAATATGTGTTTTAATCACAGAATCTAAGAACAGGTCAGGTTGGAAGGGCTGCCAGTGGATTATCTGGTCCCACCTCCGTGCTCCAGCAGGGCCATCCCAGAGCAGGGATGAGGTCCTCTCTCAGCTGTGTCTCCTCTTGAGGCTGAAGAGCCCCAAGTCTCTCATTATCTGCCTTCAGCCCAATAAGGCTCAAATAAAATGTTAATTAGATGACTATTTTCCCTCAGATGAGTGAATGTTAAAGTTTCTAGTGCCTCGGTGACAAGGAAATGTAATAATATTTTATGAACATACTGCTTGTTGGCAAGGGTTTCAACCCAAGGTCTTGATTTTGCAATGCTAACATGTCAGGTAGGATTTTGCCCTGATTCATATCAATGAGGCTTAAGACTTATAGAATTATATAGAAAAAAAAATTCTGTTTTCACACCGACACATTCCTGCAGGAGGAATATTAAATTTAATACACTTGTAAAATCTGTGGGCTAATGTTCCTTCCTCCACAGAAGAATAGTTTTTAGCGTAGATAAATTTGGACCATCCAGATTCTGTGTGGATTAATTTCAAGGTTTTTTCTAAAATTACTTACCAATGCTTAAACAGAAATCCATTTTTATCTAGACTTCTTATCATGAATAAGAAATGTCTGAATTTTTTCTATCCATAGTGAATTCAGCAGAGAAATTCTCTTAGTTTTGCCAAATGTTTTTCTTCATGGCATCAAAAGCAGGTTGGATATTGACAAAATTAGTCTTAATTCAGTTTTGTTCTTTATTAACATCTTTGGATTTATTGACTTGAAAAGTACTTATCAATATTTACAGTATTTACAGTGGAAGGTGTCCCTGCCCACAGCAGGGGATGAAA
Source organism: Rhagologus leucostigma (assembly GCA_013397725.1). NCBI lineage: Eukaryota > Metazoa > Chordata > Aves > Passeriformes > Rhagologus > Rhagologus leucostigma. Next base: position 41,422 of record VZTD01005024.1, read on the forward strand.
CGAGATGATCTTTAAGGTCCCTTCCAATCCAAACCATTCTGTGACTGATTTTGGGCGGTGCCAGAATGAACTGGAAGGTTTCATTTTTTTCCTGTCTGCCTTCAATATTTTTGTGAATTAATCTCATTGGCCATTTATGAACAGTGAACATTTTTGAGTGACAACATTGAGATTAGAATATTTGATATTTATGTTTCTAATCTGAATTTCCTTTTTTTTTTTCTCCTCCCACCTCAAATGAAAGGAAGAGAGCTGCCTACCCATTACCAGAAAACCTGACAACGTAATTGCGCAGAAGATGAGAAAACGAACAAAACCAGTCTGTGAAAGGCAGAGAGAGAAATATGCTTTGCCTGTAGAAAAATGAAATATATGATGCACACCTACTCCTGGTTTACAAAAGAGGCTTTATTTTTCTGTGGGAAATACTGAAGTATGTAACATATCTCCATCAGCAAGCTGGCAGCGTCACGGACAGAAATGGAGCAGGATGTGCTCATGTATCTGGGCTGATAGGGCAGTTTAGCAGACAGAGTACCTAATTCAGTCCCTGGGGGAAATGGTTTAAGCAGTGTTAAACCGCTTTCCCTGCTGCAGTCTCTGAAAAGATATTGCTGCTTCTGTGAGGTCGCAAGCTCTGAAGAGAAGGATCAGAAGGTGAACGAGAGAATCCTTTATCTGACACTTTGATCCCTTTCTTCCTTCCTGTATTATTAGAGTGAAATGAACAGAAAGAAACTGTTCTACAGTCAGAGTTTTTTTAAGACTCATTGGGCTGAGATAGTTAACCTTCTTTTTTTTTTTGCCAGTCATAATGTTTTATCTGTATCAGCTTAAGATACTTTTCTTCAATCAGCACAAGAAAGGTCAATTATGGAAGAAAATGGAAAAACATCAATAAAGTGCAGTGGCTTGCAGAAACCAGTCCAAACTATCTTAGAAATGAAGAGTGAACCTCCTCTACTAAGTTTCAGAGTTTTGATTGAACTTGGAAGACACTCCAGTTAACGAGACAAAAAACAAAACTTGTGATACCTGTCCTAAGCCAGAAAATTTTCTTTATAAATACTGTATAACCTTTGCTTAAACAAACTGACAGAAAGTCTACAGGCTCTTGGTAAGATCTGGCACCGTTAAAAGCTCACGGTTTTCTTCTAGTTAGACTAGGAGATCCTATTCACAAATAAAAACTAAAAAATAAATAAAAAAAGAAAATTTGCCAATGCCATTTCTAGCTTGTGACTACCGGAACTCCAACAGGTGGAAGGTCTAAAATGGAAGAAGATTCAGGGTGGGCAAGGACAATATACTTGTGAAGCTCAGGGAATAATGTAGGACATGGCTGAGCAGAGCTTTTCCAGCAAACCTGGCTTTATCTCAACGCAAAGAGGGCCAGACCAGCATGGGAGGAGTGAACACACAGCTCATTCTAACACGGAGCATAAAAGCAAGACAAGGAACCTCACGTGGCTATCTTTAGATGAGTAATTCTGATATTAAATCTTACACCTTCCAAGCATGGAACATTGTGCCAGTTTGGCCAAAATCTAATAATATAGCCCCTGAGAGAAAACCAGGTTACAACCACCCTTCCCCCCACAGGGTTCCGGAAAAAAGGAAATTTTTCCTCAAAGGAAAGTGAAAGAGATAAAAACTATTTATTTTAACAAACACACAGGAAAAGGATAATGATGCTAAATAATGAATTAAAACCCTCGCTATAGAGAGAAACCTGGGAAGATTTCAGAGTCCTTCTGTAGGTGTGGTCTCTCTCCTCCTCGGAGCTGGTCGGTGAGGGCGTGGGCCCACCCCCGGGCCTCGGGGAGAAAATTCTCCTGATGTGTTCTGATGTTGTTGAAACAGTTCAGAAGAGAAGAAGGGAAAAAACCAAAGTCCCAGGAAACAAAATTCAGCTCTCCATCTCCTGCCAAGAGGGAAAAAAACCAGCTGGCTGAAGAAAAAGCAAGCAGGATGCTCCCTCCGTGATGCCCGCAGCCAGACAACACTGAGGAGTGTAATCTCTGTGTCGTTGAGAAGCCGCTTTGGAAAGTTTGTCTGGTTTTTTTTTGCTCTCAAGCTCAGTTTAAAGGCACAGAAAAGGCACAATATTACTTTTTGGGCATAGAGCATGATAGGGGATACACATGATTGAGTCACCCCAAGACAAGCACCTAAAAGAAGCTGGTAAAAGTACCGGACTTGGACAGGGATTCTTTTTTTCTGTCATGTTTTCCATTTCCCCCATATCTGAAAATTGAATATGATATTATTTTTTCCATATCAAATATCCGTGGCCAAGTGCAACAAGTGGAGCACCCTGACCATTTTGCTCACTGCATAATTGTGGCACTCAGGTAATTTGTCCTTCACACTCACTCGCTGGATTACTTAGTGCTTCTTAATGAGGTGAAAGAATATGTTTGTTTTATTGCCATGTCAGCAGGCGAATAGCAGGTTATAATGAGGACATCCCTTTATTCGTTTAAACATTGTAATCCCTTCCTGATAGTCTGAAAATAATAATCTTAAGTGAAAGAAAATAAATTTCTGACAAAACAAGCATCTGATTAGGTAGAAAATGCTATTTATGAGATTTAACTTCTCTAACTTGAAGATTTTTAACAGATTTTAGGACATATTCTGTTTAAGTGATACCTGAAAGTGCTTGCCTCCTTTGTGTTGTAAAACAGCAATGTAATTGATAAGATTTCTCCCTTGTTTTTTTTTTTAAACTATTAATATATATATACCCTGCATGCCTTCTACCAGTTTTTAAATTAAATTTCTTCTGCAGTTATCATTTTTACAGCATATTCATGTGTCCAGTTTGATGTTTTCCTGGGCATAAGCAATACTGTTTAGGAAATGATAGCTTCTTCACACTGAAAAAATGAACTGTTTGAATTTATTCTGGTTTCTAGACTAATCAGAAACCACTAGTACTTTCCACAAGTTAGATTACCCAGATCTCTTTATCCTTCTAAGAGACCAGGAGACACGAACATAATCCACTTCAAAATACTGGCTAAAAGTGCAGTGTTAATTGATTGCATGAGGCAATCAAAATATTTACTACCTCAGCGCAATCACAGTTTCATAATTTTTCATTTTAATGGCTCTCTCTTTGTAAATAGTAGTTCTTTCTACCATTTCATTACTTCAAGTAATGAGAATGTATGAAAGGGGAACAATTTGCATTCTTATCAAACACCGAACACCCTGCTCCTTAGGCAAATGTTTGCCTCTCTTTCCACTTCAGAGTTTATAGGAAAGAGAGATGTGGGACTTCCGTTTTATGAATGAAAGAAAGATTAGGGGAATCCCCTACAATAGCAAACTGTGATCAGTTTTGAACTGAAAAGCTGTTTCCCTGTGGTATAAATGTAAACGTGCACTATTGACTCCTGCACAAAAAAAAAATTATTTTGACTTATTAAAATTATCTTATTCCACTTATGAATTTTCTTGTCTTTCCTGGGCAGTTTCCAGCATTTTTGGAATCTTGAAGTGATGGGGTTGTTCTTAAAATCTGTTGCTGTGCTTGAAGATATCTTTGTGTTCTCCTCTCCTCACACCATTTTAATGTTTGCGAGTGCAGTGTTAAAGGCTCATTACAGTTATAAGCTGGCAAATAATTGTGACCTTCAGAAACAGAATTAATGTAGTTGACAGGTGCATTGTCTGTAAAGATGGAGATAAAGAACATCTCTACCACTCCTACGGAGAGAGAGAGAGACAATCAGGGAACAGAAGGGCTCAGTTCTAAGCCTGAAACAGGAGATTTGGGGATTCTTTTGTTTTTCTCAGCAAAACTCAAGAAAGAACTGTTGGTGGGGGAGGAAGCGTTGCAGGGCATTCATCTTAAGTGTGGTTTTGGGAACTGGCGACAAGAGTCAAAAAGATGAGTCCTAGAACCCTGACCCAAAGGAACAGCCCGAAGAGCTTTAAAATAAATAGCCTCGTGATCCTTTCTATAAGCTGAAACACCTAGAAGGTACATAAATCTGATATTTCTATGAATTTTAATAACCTTTTGAAAATGCTACCGCAGGGTGTTTGTGGGCACACATGTAATCTCACATTCAAGATAACTTTCAAACAATATAAACACCTGCCCAAGAAAATGTGTGTTGTTCCTGGCAAGGACTAATATTTTTTTTTCCATTCTTGATGGGCGGTTCTTAAAACTGTCTCAAAATTCAGATGTTGATTTAGTTTTGAGTCATTATTTGTGTGAAAGATTAACACTGCGCTGAAGAGTTCTGCAAGCTCTTGTTTTTACAGAAAGCCTTGGCTCAGCAGAAAACAAATTGGAACCTCGGTGCTCTGAATTCTCCAGTCATTGTGATAAATGTTTGAAATTTATTGACTGTGAATGCTTAAGTGCTAAGGATTGAATTTGGGGGAAATACTGAAAGGACTCCAAAATGAGTGCAGGAATTGTATTTTACACAGGCATGCACTCATTGTTCACATGAACTTTCCCACCATAATATTTCTGATAACCTGAACAAACCTAAAAGATCTTGAAAGACCATCTGTAGAAACAGGATTCAGTAGTAATGTAATCTACCAACACTGATTTCTTTTTTAAATATAGTATTTTTTTATTCTCTTCGTAGAGGACGCCTAACTAGAAAAGCTTAGGGGAGAAGATGAGGAAGAAAAGCAAAAGCAAATTACAGGGGTGGCAACAGATTAAATCATATTTTCTAAGCGCAAATGTAATTTCATTAAATATGACTTATGCATTCAAATTGCTGATATTTTTTCTAAAAATGCATGCAAAAATGCTATAAATATCTTCACAGAGAGTCACAGAATGACAGAATATTCTGAGTTGGAAGGGGCTCACATGGATCATCCAGTCCAACTCCTGGCCCTGCCAGGTCTCCTAAGATTAAACAAACCAGAAAGGAATTTCAATGGCAGCAATTTTTTTTTTCCAATATTCTTGAAGAAATTTCAAAGCCCTCACCCCATCCAAAGGATGCCTAACTTACATCTGACTCGAATTTGTTCTTCTTCTCTTTCAGTAAGTGTGAACTAGAAACTCAAATTCTTTTTGTGTGTAACAATAAAATTCTTTTTACATAAATCTCTAATTTAGTTACACTCATTCAGTGGGTCAGTCATTAGGACATTGCACTACTTTTGTATTTTAATTTTCTGCTAGATGATTTGTGTCAGGTTCACAACTCACAGGAACTTAGCTTTTTTTTTTTTTAATCTTTTATAACACGGGGAAGAAGGTACAGCTAATTCAATTTTAGCTGCATTGGTTTTACACTGACTCTAGGAGAGGAAAGCTTTTTCAAAAATCACAATATATGGAACTAAATGTGGACCAGTAGCATTTCCAAGAGGAAGGGCAATTTTGCTCCTACTTCTGCAAGATGTCACTTTCCCCAAGTGCTGCCTTTTGAAATTATTGTCTCTCTATGCACAGAAATAAAGAGTATCAAGAGGTTTTATGAAAGGATTACATTGAAAGATGTAATCTGTGTATTCCTTGTGGGTTACAAATGGCAAGTGCTTTGAGGTGCCCCTTTTCAAAATACATTTTAAAGTGTATTTTGAAACCCCATTTTTATCTGTAGTTGAGACGAACTAATACAACATGTCTGTCAACAATCTCATTTACACTAGTTGTAAATAAATCACTATCTGCAGAGGATATTGCTAAATAAGCAAACTGAGCTGTGTGCTTTGCAAATGAAATTGCTGTGCAGAGATGATCAGTCAGAAAACCAGGAATTTTATGCCTGGAGTGTTTTACACTGTAAATGCTCTGCCTCTTCAGTGTTCTTAATGTGAGGTATACTCTGTAAACTCTGACACTGCCCAGCTCTGGGGGTGCTGGGTGTTCCTGAGTTTCCTTGGACAATCCCAGCATTCTGCAACCAGCCCTGCTTCTTGGTCTGAAATGGATAAACAAATGTCTTCAACAGGTTGAGAGGACTTTCTGGAGTGAGTCTGGTGAAGTGTTTACTCTGTGTTTCCTGTGGAATCTGTAGAATCATAGAGAGCAGTTCTCTGGGAATTCTGTACTGGCTTTCACCGTTTTTCAAAACTTTAGAGCTCCCGTACAATTTTTTTCTCCTGCTAACTGTAGAAGAAAATCAATATTGTTAATATTGTCTAATGGATACTTTTGGATATGTTTCAAACCGGAGTAAGGGTGTGAAAAATCTAACCTTTTAACCACCTCCATTTGCTTAAGGAATGCTCCAAAATAGTGCATTGTTTTCCCTGCTGGACATGCCATCATGTTTTCAAAGCACATGGGATTATGAAGAAATCTTCATGTTCAAATCTTCATTTTGGCATAGGCTGGACTAAAAAACTGAGGTACTTCTTTGTAAGTCTAATAGTTTCTTAAATACTTGTTCAAATATTGCATTTATATATTTGCTTAGTTTTGTTAGTATTGAGAACGGCTGTTAAGAGACCAAGGAGTCAACATCGAAATTTAAATATTAGGAAGTCATTCAACAGGAGAACAAAGTTGAGTGATCTGTAGAGGAACTTTAATTCTGTGAGTACTGATAGTTGTCTAATGTGATAAAAATAGACCTAATTGCAGAGGTAAAATAAACCTTGATTTGATTGTATACTGTACTGGAAGATGAGCTAGAATCTACTCCATGAAGTGAAATAAATGCAACTGTATAACTTAGTAAATGCCAAACATTTTAAGACATGTAAAGGCTGCAAGGGGACATTTACTTTAGAAAAGTTCTAGGAGCATTTGAAGTTCTAGAGAAAACGGAACTTGTTGAGGGTTTTCTACTCTCAAGTGTAAAGATGCATTTTGCCATGGTGATGTGGTGGGTTTTGTGTATTCTTTTAATAATAATAATAATAATAATAGTAATAATTAGTCTGGTGAATAGATGTGTAGAACGAAATCTGCAAAAGGAAATCACAGATGTATATCCTGTACTGCTTTTAGTTACACAGACTCTTCAAAAAAAAAAAATTAGAAAGTAATTTAAAAGATCAAAATCAGACCTGCAAGATTTATCTAGTCAGAAACTAAGACTCTTGCGATTCAGCTCAGCACAGACATCATTAATTAGGGGATTATTGCTAATTGTTGATGGTGAGGAGTGTGGCTGTGTGAATGCTGACACATGTCCCGTATTTCAGACAGCGCAAGTTTTCCTTTAACACGGATTTCTTGGGGTTTTCATTCAGACAATCCTGTATTTGACCACTCCAAGGCTTTGAAGAAGCTCTGCCAAGGAACCTCAGGGGTCATTTGGGGAAACTGCAGCAGAGACGTGTCAGAGACACAAAAACATAGGGTGCACAGGTGGAGGAGGGATGGTTTCTGACAGAAAAGAGTTCAGCCAGCCACAAGCACACAAGATAAACAGTGCTGTTAATCCCCTTGGTTTTGATAGTGAGAGGAGGAAATTAATTTCTTTGGTTAGGAAATGGATCAGGATCTGATTAAGTAAACAGTGAGATTCCTTTGCTCTCCACTTCTGCCTTCCTAAAATAAAAATTGTCTCACTGGGAGACGCAGGGGAACGTGAGAATTATCCACACAGGTATCAAAGGCTTTCCTAAAATATTATCTTTTACTGTAATTCAACAGGGAAATCTTCTAAGAGTCTGTAATAAAATTAGACCAAAAAAAAAAAAAGAAATACCCATGAAAATTGCTTGTTTAAAAGGAATTTTTGGTTAATGTTTTTGAACCTATCCTAGAATGGAAATAGGATGTTTTGTTTTGCTTCTCACAGGTTCTCAAGGGCGACAACCTGGCAACTGGAGTAAAACTGGGGAGGTTATTCACCTCAGGAAAAATGCAGATGGTATATTAATTTCAGGCACAACTCTAAAAACAGATGACTTTCACTTTTTACCACTCCTGAGACATAACTTAAGCCTTAAATCTGTGAGGATATCTCAGCTGTAGAACCCAGAAGCTGCATAAAAAATGAGGGACCAACATCTTCTGAGCAGGTCAAGTTCTCATCATGTCCAGCTCTGCATCCGAGTGATATTAAAAGGATCAGCTGCTTTTCTTCCTCTGGTCATACCCAGGGCCAGGAAAGAAGACTGTCTGTGAGAATTTGGAGGAATAGGACCATGCACTTAGGGAAGAGAAAGATCAGGAGAAGGACAGTGCTGCTGGTGTGGTTAGACATGAACACTAAGGATGTTTCCCCTCTCCAAGCAGCCAGATGGGTCCACAATGGTCAATAATGGTATCACTTAAAAGGAAAAAAACATAATTTTCAAGCTGACCTAAAAGCTGAATTTTTTGTCTTGTCAGTCAAAATTTACCTTTGTATCCGTGGATTTTTCTAGTGCTACACAAGACTTTTTCTTTTTTTTTAACATATAACCAAAGTCTTCACCAGTGTTGAATTCATCAAAACTGACTGATATTTTTCTTCAGGGAATTCTTACATATGTATCAAACTGGCAGAAGTCCAAAGAGGATAACTTCTGTAGCTGCCTTGTTTTGCATCAAAAGGAGGTTTTTTATTCTCTTTACTCTCCCCTCGTAGTTAACATCCAGCATATTTCAGTGTGTGAACTAATGCCCCCTTTAAAAATATGAGTGCATATTTTAGAAAACTTTCTGGATACCCTCAAATAAGAAGCTAAACAGAAGCTAACCTCAGCTGCTTTTGGTTGCAGATACTTTTCAGTTTGAATACAGAGAGAAAACTCATCTGAAAGTCAAAAGACACGCTGCACTCATAACTTCTATTAATCTTTTCTTCTGCTTATAAAGAAATCAGGGCAAATGCAACCTGTGGATGATGACGCAGGAAATACTAATGATAAATGCTTATGGCAAGGCGTGGGATTCCCACTTCTTGAACTGTTTTCAAATTTAACCTGCAGACACTCATTTGATTCTTCGATCTACAGATTGTTTTCTCTACCTGCCCACCTGAGACAGTTTGCTGATACCACTTGGATTGCATAAAACAGTCAGGGTGTACAAGCTTTTAAAAGCATCGATTTTTAAATTTCTCTGATGTAGGAAACAGAGGGGTTAAAACTTCCGCAGGCAATGATGGATTTGATCCAAACCCTTGGAAAAAGCTCGGGCTGATGTGATGACAAGATATATAGACCCCAAACAAGAGAATCACAAACCTATACTCCTATAACCATAAATAAGAAAATACATTGAGTGATTTCGTGGAGGGTTTGAAGTATAGTAATGTGATTTCATAGTTTAAGTTAAGAATTTAGATGTTATAATAGAAGTATATGGGTGTACATGACTTAGCAGGTAATTGGTAGAAAACAGACGCATTGCAGTAAAAGCGACCAAAGGTGATAGGTTATCAAGTCAAAACAAAGTTTTGTGTTAATTACTTATTGGACCAGAAAGTTATAAATTGCCATGTAACCCTGAAACTCGTGACTATCTGCCATTATGGCGATTTGTTACTAAGCTCCACAGACTCTGGGACTGATACCTTGTTTGTTATTTTAAGTAATCAATCGTGTATAAACAAGATAGTCCCATCTCTTTAACAAAAGGTCTGACCTAAAAGAAGAAGTGGCAAAAACCTTACACCCCCTGAGTTCAAAAAGTTTTCATTATAATGTATCAGAAAGGGTTTGGTGAAACTAAAAGATGTTTCAAAGCTTGTTTGGTCAGTTCTGCTTCTGGCCTATGTGCCCGAAAGTTTGGGTGACCTTTACAAAAAATCTCTCAGCCAAAAGTCTTGCATGTTCAAACAATGAACTGGTGCTGCAGTTTGACATCTCTTGCTGTAGCTGGAACATATAATACAATCTCTGTCAACACAGCACTTGAGAGCACACTGCAATGTGACTACATGTGAATATGAATACCAGTTGTACCCACATTGTGAACCAAATTTTGCCATCTGGTGCAGCTACACCACTTTACTGAACCGAATAAGGGAGAGAGTGTGTATGTCAGACAAAAGAAGGAGCACTAATTAATATTCATTAACACTCATTGCTTCTTCTCCTGCACGCTGTTTGCAAATGGATTGTGAAATTCACCACTAAGAGTTATTCACAAATATTCATTAATTTCTATGTGAAATTTTCTCTTTCATGTCTAGTGCACAAAGATGTTGCTATAAATATTCATAATTCAGAATGTGGTGACTGGTTGCATAAGTCATATGATGTCACTTCTGCTTTCTTCTGGTTAATTTATGTAAATAGCAAGTACAAGAAGAATGGCAAATTTCGAACGTTAAAACTAAATGTGGAGCTCGGGATTAGTATGGAGGAAATAAGCTTTTTTCTTGCAAATATGTATTGAAAAAGAACAGAATTTTCAAGAGTGTACATATAGTTTGGAATATAGTTCTAAGAACAGCAACAGGGTGTGTCCTAAGTTTCCTATGGGATTTTGAAAACTAATTTTTATATTTATGGGAGGGGATATATACTACCTGAATTTGAAAGCAAGCTTTTGATTTTTTTTTCTGAAAAGTACCTCTGGAAAAAAGGCTGGGGTTAAAATTGAAGAAAACTGCAAAGTTGTAGACACTGTTATGACAGTAGGGAAATTATTGGGGTAAATATGAGTACTCTCTCGATGGAATAGGGTGGGTTTTGTTAGCTGAAAAGCCACACATAGGGTTTCAACCAAGGGAGGTAAAAGGAGCCAGCAGCCATGGCAAAATCACTCTCTTCAGGGGTAACGCTGACACGGACACCTTTCCCAAAATTACTTCAGATGTAATACTGATATGAACCTCCATCCCAAAATCACCTCAGATGCAATACTGACATGGATCTCCATCCCAAAATCACCTCCTGTAATACTGACATGGACATCCACCCCAAAGTTACCTGTCTCCGAGGTACGACCACCCCTCACCGATCATGATGTACTACTAGAGTCACTCAAGCTCCACCCAAATGTGAAGAAAGAGTATAAAAGCAACCCGAGAATGGAGAGGAGTCCCAGCATAGTTTCTGTGATCAGTGGACAGGCTGAACCTCTCTCCCCATCCATGGGGATACCTGTTGTGTGAGAACCACAGTGTAATCCCGTTAAAGGTTGTCTCAAAGTGGCTTTTGTTGGGGATTACAGCTTGTCTGTGCGTTGCTCTGAATACATTTTTTCAGTCAGATTTTATCACCAGCAATCCTCGAGCCCTAACCTGTCATAATTTTATTAAGAGTGTTATTCCGTGAGCTGTCAGTGTGAGTCCTTCCCAGGCACTGGCAGCTGCTAGCGGTGGGGAACACACTCCAGTAAAGGTGTGGAGACCCCGGAAAGGTCTCTCTGTACTCTGCTAAAATAAATATAAAGTAATCTGTTCAATAAATCCTCAAGATACCAGCAAAGGTATTCAAATTCTTCACGCATTTTCTTTAAATGTTATGGCTGAGAGCATTTTTCAGGAGAATAAAAGGTGTGGATACGGGTGAGGAAGCACAGGCCAGGTCTTTCCCATTCCTAGGTAAGAACACCAACCTGTAGGAGGCTACCAGCTAAAAGGAAAGTGAATAATTCACCTCTTTACATTCTCTTCAATGTCCTAGAAGAAACTTTTAGTTACAGGCACTTCTAATCAGATTTCATCCTAATAATTTTGAAAGTCAAGCTATATAAAACTCGGTTTGTTGTGGCGTTGTTGGATTTTTGGTTTGGTTTAAGTTTTGGGTTTTGTTTGTTTCCTTGTTTTTATTTTTTTTAATTTTTTTTTGTCTTCAGTTTAGGTGGTAAGTTTAAAAAATTGTTTGTTTAACCCTTCTTAGATCTTTGGTTTTGTTCTTCCAGATACTGACTTGTCCATTTACTGCATTGTGAAATATTTTGCAAAAATTTTAGCTCACAGTAATTTCTCTTGGAGAGCTGTTATCACATTTTAAAGCAAACAAGGAAAACCAAAAACCCGAAACATTTTCACATCACATACTATTACAGGTTTGAGAGTTATGATTCCTTTAGTTCTTCTGTATAGCTGCCAGAGTTGTTTTATTTTTCTGCTTGTCTTACTAGTCTTAGAATATTTTTATTGTTGTTCTTATTACTGCTACTTTTATGAGGATTATTTAAGAATACTTTCCTAGTTTGAACTGACAAGTATCTGTAATCTGGTTTTTGTTCCCCCTAAAAGGGCTGTGTAGGGCCCAATCCACAACCTCTAGAAAATTCATGCAGAAGTACAAAGAGTGATTGTTGATTGCTGCAATGGACAGGCATATTTATATTTTTATATGCTTTGTATTCTTTACATAATTTCACAGTGAAAATAAAATCTCTGGCTTGTGAAACAGTATCTAAAAGGAAACAGAAGATAAACAACAAACCCAAGGTGTTGTGTGGCGTGATCACCAAATTATCTGAGGAAATTTGTAAAGATGATATCACAGAGTGCATGAGGCAGTATTTGGACAAGCAGTTTTTAAATTGTATTTGCATTTCTTATATGTTTTCCCAACACTTAGTGATGCTACCCATCCTGTATGGTCCACTAACATATTTCCACATGATTTTAAATATTTTAACTAAGCAAGTGCGCTATTATGCTGTTAGAAGAGTGCAGGGATCTCTAAGTCACTCTGAACAGCCTATTCAATATTATTTGAAGCTCCAAAATCTGTTGTTTCATGCTCCAATAGAAATGATTGAAACTCTCAGAAAAGGATGATAGACTTATTTTTGCAAAATTTTGAGGTGAGAAGAAAATTTCGCAGTGTATATATTGTTGGCAGCTCTGTGTACCGTAATGATGACAGAATGATGTTTGTTTGAAAAAAAAAAAAGGGATGTGGAGTGGAATATACACAGCAGTTTGGAACGTGGAAAGCAGGAGTGGGAATATCTAGGTTTAAGTAGGTTCGAAGAAAAATTGATGTTGGGCAAAATATGAGGGGTAATCAGTGGCTGTGAAAGGTGGTCGATAACCAGATGCTTGCTCAGGCACCAGTGTTCCAGACAAATCTTGAGACAGTCAGCCAAGACAGATAAACAGGCAAATCTAATATTTGCTTTACATTTGCTTATTTTGCCTTGTATGTTCATATTTTGTCACTGAGACTCTGAGAAACTCCCGTCTGACCTAAGAAGCACCAAAGCCCTCTCATCCCACCTTGCAAAGGCAAGAACATTATCTCCCAGTCTCTAGTTAAGGAGGTCCAAACGTTTTTTTTTTTTAATTTTGTTTGGTTTGAGTCTGCTCAGTCTTTTTAAGTTTTATGCTGACAAGGCTTTTCTACTAATTGCTCCTTTCTATCAATATGACTATATTTTTAATTTGATGTTGGTGTTTTTTTTAATATATTTCCATGCACGAATACATATTAATGATCATATTACTGGGCTGGTTACACTTTTACAAATAGCTCCAAATTACGGTACAGCGCTTGAGCAGTATTACGTTAAGATTAATTAATTGCAGAGCAAGCACAGGAAATGCTTTTTGTATTTCGTTAAGATTAATTAATTGCAGAGCAAGCACAGGAAATGCTTTTTGTATTTCTGAATGTTTTTTTCTTTCAATTTTATATCCTTTCTTTCCTTGCTTCTTTTCCCATTGCAGTTTATAAGTCAAGCTGCATGTAATGCTTGAATGAATGTTGAAAGAAAAAGGCATTGATACTCCAGTGGAAATAGCCACCTTTGCTAGCAAATCTAAGAGATTAAATCATGACCCTAAATTCACAAACGTCATCTTGAAAAAATAGTAATAGACTTAACTCATAGAAAGAGCTTATTTTGATACAAAATCAGTATCCCAGAAAACTTATGTGCACAAAGACAAATAGATTAATAAAAATTGTAATTTTATCACAGAAATAAAAAATAATTTTGGTGCAGACCTCAGGAGGTCATTGTGTTTATCCTTTTGCTCCAAGACAGGACTGCATACCCTGATATCTTTCTTGGTAGATATATGTGTGGACAGGAGATTCTTTTTATTTCTTCTAAGGATGGCCACCATAAATTTCATAGTTTTAATTATGAAGAGTAATTGTAGAAATGTGGATGTGTTTTATTTTACTTATTTGTTTAAGGAAAAATAGCAAATTCAGATGAGGAAATTCTTTCTTTTCAAGCAGAAACATTTCCCTCGGGGACATTGAAGAAGAGCAAACACAAGAAAGGTGTTTTGTTTGCAGTACTGAGTGAGGTTGTGCTCTGAAACAGAAAGGTAAAAGGAGAATAGTTTTGTTTATAAATTGCTGAAGTGCCAATCGTATTTATTCTGTTTTGCTATCTTGCTCCATAGAGGGAGCACAACTTTGAGGACAACTAAGATAATTGAGAGCCAGATATTCCTATAGCAAATGAAATTAACTGGTTCAATAAGGATTTAAAGACCTGCAAATGAACATTAGGGTTATAAGAAGAGCAAAGCAAAACTTTTGCCTCTATAGACAAATTATAAATATAATTTAGATTTTTGTAGCAATCTATTCATTCAGTTGTTCTCTTGAAGCAGGTACCCCCGCTGTCTGTGTGAGTCTTACTTCTGAAATCAGAAATATGCTGGTGATATAAATGTTTTCACATGAGCCAGACTATAGGTTCTGATTTTGAACCTGCAAAACTACTGGCCACTGTAAGTGAGAATTTTAATTTCTGTTGCAGAGACCAATTAGGGTTTTGTACGTATGCTGTGTTTGTTTCTCTCTTTCACTGGATCTTTATTGCTTGTTGTTTTTTTTACAAATATCCCCAAATATGAAAATCTGTGGGGTACTGGTAATTGTCAGAGATTTCAGACTTTAATTCGTTTACCTTAACCGTTAAAATTTCACTTGTTTTACATATGCAACAAAAGACTTATGAATTTGTGTCATGTGTGTTTCTCTTTTGTTTGCCTTAGACACTCCACCCTCTTTTTCAATACTTTTATCAATACAAGAGTTGGAGTAGGAATTATATATGTATTTGGGACCTTAGTTTACATCTAGTTCCTGAGAGTTTTAGGTAACCTGATGATGTTGCACAATTTATATTATCTTTTTACCTCATGAGAAAGAGACAAGAAGATGGTAAGAGACAAATCATAGTAAATTTAAGGAAAATTACTTGAGTAAAACTTGTCTTGAGGGAGGCTCTGCAGAGGGATCTGGACAGGATCAGTGGGATGAGACCGACAGTGTGAGGTTCAGCAAGGTTCAGTCTTGGGTCCTGCCCTTGGGTCACAACAGTCCCATGGAGCACTCCAGGCTGGGGCAGAGGGGCTGGAAAGCTGGGAAAGGCCCTGGGGGTGCTGGTGACAGCAGCTGGACACGATCTTAGGGGTGCCCAGGGGGGCAAGAGGCCGATGGCCCCTGGGCTGTCCCAGCCATGGCATGGCAGCAGGACCAGGGCAGTGACCGTCCCTGTGCTGGGCACTGCTGGGGGACCACCTCGATTTCTGGGGGCAGCTCTGGGCTCCTCACAGCCAGAAACTGAGGGGCTGGAGCGTGTCCAGGGAAGGGAACGGAGCTGGGAAAGGGCTGGAGTGCCAGGAGAGGCTGAGGGAACTGGGAAGGGGGCTCAGCCTGGAGAAAAGGAGGCTCAGGGGGGACCTTGTGGCTCTGCACAACTCCCTGACAGGAGGGGGCAGCCGGGGGGGTCGGGCTCTGCTCGCAGGGAACAGGGACAGGAGGAGAGGCAACGGCCTCAGGCTGGGCCAGGGGAGGCTCAGGTTGGACATCAGCAGGAATTTCCCCATGGAAAGGACCCAGGGAGGTTTGGAGTGCCCATTCCTGGAGGTGTCCAAGGAAGGCCTGGACGTGGCACTTGGTGCTCTGGGCTGGGGACAAGGTGGTGACTGGGCACAGGTTGGACTCCACTGCCTTGGCAATCTTTTCCCACCTAAATAAATGATTCTGTTTTTCTTTGATTTTGTGTCATATCTGTATCATCACACGTCTGTATGTACAATCTGTATCTAGTTATATCTATATCTATATCATCTATGTCTATGTCTATATACTTATCTATATCTATATCAATCTATATCTATATATTTATCTATATATCCTCTGTATATTCATATATCTCTCTCTGTATATCCATACCTATATCTATATTTATATCCATCTGTCTGCCTGTGTATCATCTATCTATCTATCTATCTATCTATCTATCTATCTCTATCTGTATAATCTGCATCTATATCCATAATGGCATTTCTTATTCCACTGCTAGTCTTTTACTATATTACTGTATGACATGACAATGCAGCTGTATAGAGAACTTTGCTCCAAATTTGTCTCCAAATCTCTGGAAAGTTTATCTGCATGTCCCACAAGTGACCCTTAAGCACCTCCAAAACCCAGCAGTGGCTCACATCTCTAGATTCTGCCTTGTTTGCTAGATTTAGGTATTTTTCATGTCTATTTTAATCAGTTAGACAAACCTAACTGTGTATCATAACTCTGATGTTACCACTTGTCTCTTGTAGTAACTATACATGCCCCATATTTTTAATACAATCTTTGCTCCTGCTGCTGTAATTTGGTATTAATAAACAAGGGATACTTAATATTATTTACTGAAAACATATTTGTCTGTTTTGCTTCTAAAACTGGTTTCTCACCATGATCAGTGGGTATTTTCTATGCTCTATCCAAGCCGAAATAGGCACAGCCTTGCCCATGACATTCCTTATTGCAAATATTCTTGTATTTAAGAACTTCCTCAAAAATTGGTGCTAAAGTGTGTCTTTTCCCAGTACTACTTAGAGACAAGGTTTTTGCACCATGTCATTTCTGTCAGCAGAAATTTGAGAAACAGATTCTGAATCAAATGACTAATGGGGTTGTGCTTTTGTAGCAAGGGGAATGAGTGAAAGTCCCTCTTGAGTAATCGCACTCTGGGACACATTCTGGAAAACATTCTGCATTTTTAAACTCATGGAAAACTTTCTACAAAAGAAAAATTAAAAAAACCCCAAAACAATAACAGCAAAAAACAAAACAAAACAAACAAACAAACCAAAAAAAACAAACAAAAAAAGAGAGAAAAAAGATCTCCAGAAAACTGCTTTTAAACTGAGATTGTTTCTGAACAATAAGGAAATTAAGGAAAATGTATATAGTATTCCTGGTTTTGTTCTATTAGAACTTTTAACAACATCTTAAGTAAAATAATCCTGTAAAAACGTCTGGTTTATTTACTTCTTGTGATTAACATGTAGCTCTTATCTGCACTCAAGGAATCAAATGGTGAAATAAAACAAAAGACGGTCTTGGGAAAGCACTGTAGTTCACTGAATAGTGCTAAGGGAAATGAGAAAACATTATATTTATAGCAGAATTTACATGGCTAGTCTGGTAAATGCATTTGTACTTGAAATAGTCCCTTAAAGCACTCCCTCCAGCAAGATTTGGATCCCTCCACTGCCTCTGCAGGGCCGGTTTCTGTCAATACTCACACAATTTTCTGAAGCACCTTAACAATACCAGTCTGCGAGACAGCTTGCACAAATTGTAGGGTTTGCGTTTCTGGAACAAAAGCATCCGTCAGAAAATATACTAAAATAGTATGTATGTACACCTGACCTTTGAAATCGTTGCTGACTTCCTAGATGGAGAAATGTGCCAGTTTGAAATCACTCCTGACTTTTTCTGGCTATGTATTGACCTCCAGAGCTTTAAAACTATTGCTCCTTTCTTAATCAGACTGGTGCAGCTCCAGGGTTCCCCCATCATGGTGTCCCTCAATGAGGTGAAATGATTCAACCATGTGTTTCATCCCAAATGTTAAGAATTTTGGGTTTTCCCAAAAGAAAGACTTCGTGGTTAATTACTGGGGATGATTATATGCCTGTTACAGCTTATTCCTCAATAGAAATAATGTTACTTTCCTCCCACATAAGTTTGTTTTTTAGACTTGCCAGTAAAATAGTAGAGAAAAAAAACCAACCAAACAAACAAAAACAAAACAACAAACAAACAAACAGACAGACAAAAAAAAACAAAAAAAAAACTTTAAAAAAAACACGTGACTTGTTACTGAAAGAAATCTTCCTCCTATGCTGGCACTTTTGATTTCCTAAACTCCCTCCAGCTTTATTCAGGCAATGTTTTAGAGAAAAAAACAGAACCTCAGATCTTTTATTTCACCTTTGGTGCCAGACCTTTACACATGTGCTCCTCTGATAATCATACCAGGCACGTTGTTCAGTTGTAAACCAACATTTCACCAACATTTCAGTATTTGACCAGAGAGAAGCAGAGCAGCCTTTGTGCTCAACATCCTGACTAATGTGTCCGGGCCTTGTAAAATATAACATAGTATTTTTCAATTTCTTTTTTCAAATGTTGCTATTTCACCAGATTTTTCTTGGATGCCAAAGCCAAGTTAGAAGATCAATTTGTATCCTGATTTGCATATTAATCAACCCAGGCAGGAGCTCTTAGACCAATCCATGAGTGTTGATTTCTTGAAGAAATTGAACTAGCTTTTTTTCTTCTCCCACAACTCTGAATGTTAGTGTTATGAGTTAATGATAGCTTAAAACTCTAGAGATATTCCAAAACTGAAAATCAGAGTCAAGGTACAATATTGGATTTCTTGTTTACATGAATTACGTTTATTAGTCCTGGAGTGTGGGCTCTCATCAGCATTCATCACATTCCGTATGTGAAAAAAGATCTGAACCCTTGTCACCAGCAAGTATTTGGTGTACCAGCATATTTTTGAACTTTAAATTCTAATTTTTTGTAAAAAATTGTTTTAATGGCTTAGTATGTTATTTTTTTGGTTGCAAATATTTTTCTTATTAAAAAAAAAATCCATCTCACAAGATGAAGGGTTTTTTCTGGGTTGGGTTTTTTTGGGGTTTTTTTGTTGATTTCGTTTGGGTTGGGTTGGTTTGGGTTGGGTTTATTTGGTTTGGTTGGGTTTGGTTTAGTTTTGGTTTGGTTTGATTTTGTTCGGTTTGGTTTGGTTTTGGTATGGTTTTTTTGTGATTTATCATCACAGCATAAATATCCACATCCCAAATTTTAAATCTAGAAATGAAAGACTCTCTTTCAGGAAGGCAAGAAAGCAAAATAATGTAAACCTCTGACCAGTACTGTGGGGACTGCACTCTCTATAGTTTGTTGTTGCCATACACTCAGTAACAAATATTCGCGAGACTTTTTCTCAGCTCCTTCTCATTACCAAGTCGGATGAATCTAAAACCAGAGACCTGTTCCCACCAATGGCTGAATTATCTCTCCATGACTAAATTTACAGCTCATGTTAAATCCTTCACCTGCAGAAAACAGAAAATCCTCCTTTTTTATTTTATACCGGAGCCTTCTTCCATTTTACCTCAAGGCATCCAGCAGGAAAACAACATAATGTACTTTAAAAATTAATTATGATGTATCAAGACCCTGGAGAGCTACTGCTGTTCATGGCTTATTTCACCTAATCTATTCAGTTTATAGCACTTAATTTGTTCATCTTTAGGCTTATTTATTCAATTTAACATTCAGAATTGAAACCTGTACGTGATGAAAAATATTTGATTCAAACTCTCAGTATTAAGAAATTGCTGAAACATTTTATTGTTGCTGTTTCATAGATATTGAAGTCTATCCAGTCAAGGACTCAATTCCTTGCAATATTTATGACTCTGGGGAACTCTTGTATCCACATTTCCTATAACTGTGCTTTGATGAAAGTAAAAAGTTATAAAGTTACATGTAAGGAGATGCTTTTAGCTATGATACTGCAGTATAAATTATCACATAATGCTACATTGAATGAGACTTTTTTAAAATAGGGCACCTACATCAGTAGAAGAGGAAATGTGTGATTTGCCAGGAAATGGTAAAAAAAAATTGTTCTTTCACCACCTGAGAAAGGAAAAAAAAGAGACTGAGAATATTCTAGATAGCAGCAAGGCACTGATTCGTGGAAGATAATATCCTAAAAATATTTTTTGTGTAAAGATTGTTAGTATAATATCATTACTAGTGCATTTCACAGATTGCTCAATTATTTTACCTTTTTAGAAACTGGTCTTTAAATCTTCATGTATGTCAAGACAGTATAAATTACCCAATACTTTAGTATCATTTTTCTACCAGGAATTTTTCTACCAAGCATTTTACTCAGTTTCTTGTCAATTTTGAATTCCACTAGAAAAAAAAACAAAAACCAAAAAAAACCTCCTTAGTCCATTAGGAATACGTAAAATTATTTGCAAGTATCTCCATGATAGCATGCTAATGTGGGTAGATTTTCTGTTCATATCAGAGCTTTTACCAGGTGAACATACCAGGGGGATTTTGTTGCTTTACACATTCTCTGATGCTTAGGAGTGCTTGCATTAACCAACTAAACATGGAATTTTGAAGAGGTCAAAGTGATAAAAAAGTCTGACGTAGAACACACCAGGTGCATCACAGGTAGCTCTATCTGCAGCTAAGGAAAGGGAGAAGGAAAAAGACTAAATCACATTTGAGTTCAGCTAATAAAGGAATCATCTTTCTTGTTAAACTTCGTTAATTTGGTAGAGGAGGGGCACCCTGTGGCTGCTGGTCTTCCAAGACCGAACGCATTTTAGATGGGACCAAAATGTGCATTTGTAATGAAATCTTGTAAAATTCACACTGATTTAAATGGTTTCAGGTTTTCTGGTCTTCATAGAGGCATTTTCTCTCAGCTAGATCATTTTAACTTTATAGACAAAAATTACAGAGTAGGAAATGCCTCAATCAGGAGATAACAGGTTACAGATACCAGAATTTTTGGGGCCATGCAAGAGCTGCCGTGTGGCAGAGAAAGTTAATTCCTGCTTTAGCAACACCAGATCGCCGCTTCGTAAATATTCTCAACCAGTGTTTAGTGGAATTTCCCAAATAATCAATTAAAGCACAATTTTGCCTCTTCCCTTAAATTTTGAAGCCAGAGATGCTGGTTTGCAGCTCTCAGCTGGGACATTTTTTCCTATGGGTGCAACAAAGGAAAAGTTTCTTCTTTGTTGTATTACTGTGAATCTCACAGAGTCGACTTCAGTGCTGTGAATCTCTCCTTCACTCTGAGTAAGAAATCTGTCTTGTGGGTGGAAAAATAAATTTGTTTCCTGCTCTGGTTGCTTCAGCATCTTGGCTGGCTGACAGTTCTTTCTATCGTGACACGTTACTAAGTTGTTCCAAAAATTCACTAAGGAGATGCATGAGATAAGAATATAAATCCATCAGAGCTTGTTGTCGTTCTTAACAATATTCCGGAGTAAACTATTATTTTCTTTCTTAGTTTATCATTCTTTCAGAGCAATCATGTTTCTT
The DNA here is from genome assembly GCA_013397725.1 of Rhagologus leucostigma. NCBI lineage: Eukaryota > Metazoa > Chordata > Aves > Passeriformes > Rhagologus > Rhagologus leucostigma. Next base: position 62,635 of record VZTD01005024.1, read on the forward strand.
ACAGGCACAGGATTGCTCATGGGTTTCCAATTTTGAGGCAAGTTAAGGGTGTACATTTCTGGATGTTTGAATATTGTTCACGTCCACTCTTTCTTAAATTTTAATTATGAATCTGTTTTATAACTATAACCCACTCGGTGTGTACATTGCCAAGTTCACTCAGCTGTGCCACACCTACAGCCTCTGAGAGTCCCCCAGTGCGTGTCCTGGGCCTTTCATATGTAGCAGCTTCTACCACACTTAAATTACATATGTCTACCATCTTTTCATCCTAGATTTGGTGTTTCATTCTCATATCCTGCCTCTCAATCAAAAAAAATTCAGGAAAAACCAGACCTCTGAAAAGTACTGATGTTAATTACAGACAGTATTGTAAAACTGTTTAAATCTTTGTAAATTTATAAAATATTTAAGACCGGTGCTGTATCTTGATATTATTTCCAAGAAGATTATTCCTCTGCACTGAAAAGTAGAATTTAGGTATTTTAACATAATTTGGAGTATACCAAAATTTAAGGCAAGTTTAAAACCTGTATTAAAAATTGAAGGTGATTCTTGTCAATCACAACTTTCACTGGATAGTCCGTAATTCTTCATCTAATTCCAAATTGTACTCTGGATGTGTTTTTAGAAGTAGCAATACGTCTGAAAAAAAAGATTCAGGAAAAGGCTATTGTGGTATAGAAATTATTCTGACGTCTACACAGCTGTGCATGCAACATTGGCAAAAATGCAATAATTGTTATGGAATTTTCAGGTATTTTCTTGTTCAGAGAATCCTTTTACTCCTCAAGTCCCGGGTCAAGATGTTTTACTTGTTCTAAGGTTTTGTGATACTTCAAAAACAAGAGTAAAAAATCTCTTTATTCACCTGTGGTCTAAAATTTGCATGTTTAGCATTTTAGAAATTGAATTTGTAATGTTTTCTACACCAAATGATAAGACTATGAACTCGAGCACACAAATCTCAGTTATTTTAAATAGAAAATGAAGCCTAACAAGCACACTGTCTTAAAACATTAGTAAAGTTTTTTTTCTCTCAAAATAAATGTGTTTGTTTATTTATTTGTTTGTTTATTTGTTTGTTTATTATTTATTGTTTGGTCTGAGGGGAGTGGTAAGAAGCCTATGTCACAGAAATTAAGGAAGTTTTTTAAAGTTTTTTTTTGTTTGCTTTTTGTTTTGGCTTTGTTTTAGGGGTTTTTTTTGGTGCATAGGTAGACTATATGATTCCTTTTTCAGAAAATTAAATATTGAAATATTTTTATTTTTTCAGAAAAGGTTAGATACATCCCATGGTTTGTCTTTAGCTCATCCCGCTGAAATTGCTCTCTGTTGCAGAAGGCTGGATTGATATTTGCTCAGATTTAAATCTCTCCCACATATTCTTCTCTGTCTCCTGCACTTTACTGGGCTGAATAATCGTGGATTTGATGAATCTGTTTTGAGGGTGTTCGTTCCAGTGCTTGGCTGAGCACTAAACGCAGCAGTCACTCACATAATCTGGACAAAGGGCTTTCCCACCTGAGCTTCTGCTGTAGTCCATGGATCAAACGCATAATGTGAAGCATAAAAACAGCAAGAGAGAGCACCAGTGCTTTGTACTCGCTTAAAACAAACTGAATTAACCCATGGGCTGCACTGGAGTACCGCTGGTGTCTCTCAGTTACAATAGTTTCCTTGATAAAATGGTAAATTCTGGTGGCTGAGGAACGTAAGACAGATTGCAACAAACATGAGGTGTGGGAGTCTGCTAGTGTGACTTAAATGAGTCTGTAGGCTCATTCGGTCTTTAAATGCTATTGCTCATCTGCTTTTTTTTAATTTCAAAATTAAAAAACCCTTGAAGTTTGTGCTTCAGGAATTCCAGCATGTTAAATTCTGCGGGGTCACAAAAATTTCAGAAACTTTTACAGCCAAAATGATGTCTCGTCTCAATTTAAACTTTTATCAGCAGAGACCATCCAATGGTTGATGCTAATCATAAATGCAACTTTCTAAACCTGGGCTTAGCATTCCGAAGAGATTCTGTTCTACTGAACAGAAGTTGTTGCACATTGCCTACATATCTCTATCTTTTCTAAGTTTACAACATTAAAAAAATTGTACTTTCCTGTTACAAAAGTCTTCATAACAGAAGTCTCCATACATTTGTGAAGTATGTTTAACATTTCAGGGAAAAAAATGTGAAGTATGATGTGTTTCTCTACTCATTCCCCCTTTCATCTGCTAGGTTCTCAAGCAACTATTCACATCAGACTTTGAATTCTTCTCTTGCCAATAAAAGACAAAGTCGGTAGTTACCCAGCTTTCCCAAAAGTTCAACCACAGTTTGAATTTTATCTGTATTTGGGAAGACTGAACTGGAGGGCCTCTCTTGATTCCTTTAAGTTACTTGGACTTTTAAGAATCATACTGTTTGTGAGGAAAGTAGGTATTAACACATTAGAAAGAATCAAATTATTAGTGTTCCATATATTTTCTGTTTGACCTTATATATGAACATACCATGAGTATATGAACATTATTGCTTTAGAGAAGTAATATTTGCCAAAAGCAAATAGAAACTTGGGTGTATTAGCCAAGGAAAGGTTTGGACAGATATCTCTGGCCCCAGTGCTGGGGGTGGGCCACAAATCATCTCTGTGTCTTCCCACATGTAGAGTGATTCAGCAAGACACCTGAACATTTTGAATAAATCTGAACAGATTTTATTGTTTTTTTCCCCGAATACAATGCCTCGTGGACCCAGAGCCAGACAGTCTGCCTCCATCCTATAATTTCAGAATTATTGATTCCATTCTGGCTTCATATAACATAAAGCTCTCAAAGCACTAAACTGGAAGCATAAAAGACAGTAAATTTGAGGTGAAAGGTACTAAAGCGGCAAGCAAGTGCTGAGGATTAATAATCTTTTTCTGTATTTTTTTTTCCCACATTAGACACTTCGATTCAATTGTCACGTTACTATTCACTGTGCAAAGTTTTCATCTCCCCCTGTTAATGTGCTTCTGCAGTTCATAAGGTATTCTAGATATTGCTCTTTGGGCATTATTTTTGAACATAAAAGCAAAAACATAATAGATATTTGTAACTCCTTTAGACGTAGTTCATTACCGTTAGTTACCACATGCAGTTTAAACACAGATTTCAGTGACCTTCATGAAATTTAAGTCTTTTTTAACCTTCTGTGTGTCTTCTTTATGTTCCAAATTAATGTTCTGTAATCTAAATTGCATGAATGTTCAGGAATCCTCAGCAACTGCTTTTTGTCCTGTCTTTCCATTTTTACCATTACTCTATTGTTTATCCTTTAGTGAAATTTTTTTCACTAAAGAATACATGTACAGAGACGTTGAGGAGGTGTTTATGGATTGAAAAGAAACCAAGTATTTTTTGAAAAAAATTTATTTGTGTTTCTGAAAACTGGGTGGCAAAGAGAAGACAGAAGCCTCAATACTGCAAAAACATTAGGTGGTCTGAAAATCAATATCTCGTTAAAAATATTTTAATTTTAAAAGAAATGAGCAAGAATAAAAGCATGATGACACTTGCAGGACTATATATTCCCATTTATGTATTCTGAAGTTAGTAATCATCTAGTAGTAAACAGCATTTGCTGCAGTCACCAGATTTTAGCCCTGTGTCATTCCCACTAATTGTATTCCTTCTCAATACGAAAGATTTTAAAGTTTTTAAAAGTTTGGTGATGACATCAAACTACGAGAACTGTCAGAGCATGGAGCACCTCTCCTGTGAAAAAAGCCTGAGTGGGTTGGGGTTTTTCAGCCCAGAGAAAAGAAGGTTCTGGGGAAAATTTTTGGTGGTCCTTCAATATGTAGATATGTTGAGAGATTTTTTACCATGTGACAGGGCAAAGGGTAATTGGTTTTAAACTGAAAGAGGGTAGATTTGCATTGGACAAATAGAGGAAAAGTTTTATGATGGGAGTGGTGAGACACTGGAATGAAGACTTGTAGCTGCCACATCATCAGAGTTTTTAAAGTTTGATTGGATGGGTCTTTGAGCAACTTGATCTAGAAAAAGTTGTCCCTGCCCACTACAGGAATATTTGGACTAGAGGGTTTTGAAAGGCCTTCCCAACCCAAACCTTCTGTGATTCTGTGGTCTGTCTGAAATAAGGGATTAGAGGATGAAGAATATTTTTCTAATATTGAGAAACTTTTTGTATGATTTTTTAAAAAAGTTGTACCATAATTATTTTTCATCAAGGTTTCGAGCTAACCCCAGAGTCAATCGTTTGTTCAGAGCATATGCATGTTGATGGAATCTGAAGTATTTCTATAGGAAAAGAGAGAGCTCAATCCTAAAAGGTAATTAAATAATTTTTTTATGATCTCTGAAAAAGAAAAAAAAAATAAGGGTGTTTTGTTCTTCGGAAGCTCATCCTCAAGATTTTTTTTCTGAACCCGTTTTAATTCCTTACAGATTCTGCAGACACATAAACATATGCAGAGATGCACACGTACACACAGAGACAATATTGCTCACTTACTCTTCTCAACCTCAGCAACCCTCTTGACCAAATACAAAACCCTTGAGCCTCAATAAAGCAATTATTTTGATTTCAGTAAATCACACATAAGAACTCAGAATGAAATATTATTGTAAGGATTATAGAAAAAATATCTAGAACATTCCTCTCTACCTCCTGTGTGTGTACTGATCTCCAGCCACTGATTACATCAACTCTAATTGCCCAGGTGTGTAGAAGAGTCAATGTTTCTTATACTGCTGACTCACTTTTATCCTCATTAACCACATCAGTCTGATGTCTTCAGATGAGACTCCTTATTTCCTCCATTATCTGTGTTATGGTTATTAAATGTGACAAATGGAGCTGGAAGACTGTCCCTTACACCAGAACAGACAGAAGTCTCATGTGTTTAAAATTTCATTTTTGGGCTGGGGATGTGACAAGTGCTGTGAGTTGAAGATAGGGTGCCTGTAAGTGGTTTTGACAATGTTGGAGAGAACTAAAAGCTCTAAACATTTGGAAAAAGCCGAACAACAGTGTGCTAAGATAAGTAATGCTGCTGTTCTCCTCAGAGATTTTATTTTTCCTTGTTGTTCTTGTTGTTGCTGTAACTAATAGTTAAGCTTTTTTCGTTCCCCCTCCCCATCCCCCTTCAGAGTGCTTGCTTATGTTTCAGGTATAACATACAGAGCATATTTGTGGAGCACTTTCAGAAAAGAAAAGCAGCTTTTCCTGAAAGACTTGATTCAGGTCAAATTGATTCAGGTCACATGAGTTTAATACTGGAAGGATTCTGTGGATCTGTGGATCTTCTGGCTGCTCATACTGGGCATTTCCTCTGCGGCAAGACCAGCACCTAATGGAAAGAAGACAGAGGAGCAGAGCAGGTGGTGCAGGGAAGCAAATGTCCTGGCTGTGCCAATAACAATAAACTGGACAATAAACTCCTAGGAGGTTTATTTTTTGTCTGCGAATTGCTTGTTCTCTTTGTCTTCAGTAATTATTGCATCAAAGAATTTACCATTTATGACCTTCCTCACATAAGAGAAAAATCGCCCCTCAGAGTTTCAGACTCTCAGGTGTGCTACCTGAGAGCAGCAGCTACATCTGGCTTATATTTGTCTTTTAGAAAATCAGTGACTATCACCGGACGTCAGCAAACATACTGGTGAGGAAATGCCATCAGTTATCCTGCTCCAGAGCGTGAACTGACTGCCAGGGAGAGATTAAGTAGTGAAGTTTTCTTTCCAATTAGGTGTGACTCTGGGTGTTGCTGCAACGTTTTGTACCTTCCTTTGCATCGTTTGGTGTTTGCCATCATGGAGATAAAGATACCTTTGTGTTTCTTCTTTTAAAAATTCTTGGGATGCTTTCCTTGAATCCTGTGCGCCATTAGATTGGAAGCTCTGACAGCTGAAGAAATATTTCCAGTTCGATCAGAACAGTAATAATAGGTTTCAAAATAGACAGATTTAGGGTTTGTAGGCATCTAATTCAGGTGACAATACAAAATTGTCAAAAGATCCAAGTCAGCACAAACACTCAGACCTCCCATAAAAAAAAATATATCCAGCCTCCTCTAATATAAATTCAGCTTTGGAAATAAAATTAACTAACAACTCTAGGCAGCAGCAAAATATATTCTGTCTTCTATCAGAAATTTCTGGAAGGATGTACTGAATAGTGGAGGCTGATTTACCAATTTGACCTTAATTCTGTTGGCCATCTCGGGTGATATATTTCTGAGAGTCAAGTGGTTTTTCCATCTTCCCTTATAAAAACAACAGCAGTAACAACAACACTTTCCAGCACATTATTCCTGATGCTTTCATTTCTGCACTTAGGAAAAAAATCACTATTTGTTTCTGTGACCTTAAAAATAATTTTGCTGTTTGTTCACATTCAAAAGCAGCTTTAAAAACATTGTTCAACTGTTAATGTGCCAGAGAATGATTCACTAGGCTTTCTGTAAGAAAAACAAGAATTTCCGAAACGATGTGTTATCCAATTTTACAGTTTGGGTTTTTTCCTTCACTTTTATATAAATAAAGTCTTTTTAATCCCAGTCCTATTGATAAGCTGGGAGTATTAAGCAATGTGTTTCCTTGGGCCTCTTCTGAAACAAGGCAAAGGTTTAGGACAGCCATGGATCAGGGTCAGGAGTGTCAAAATCTTTCCTTTTGCAAAGATGGTGAAAAATGCCAGTTTCAGTAAACATTGAGCTTGGATTGTCACTATTGCTTTGAAAAGAAAATTTAATTTCAGAATTATACACAATGCTTTCCTCTGAAATTATGGCCTTGTTTATAACTTTCTGTTCTCATTTGAAAAGATTTAAGTAGACATAGCTTGAATAGGTAATAATTTATCTGTCTGCTTTAAAAGCCTTTAACAAAAAACAGCAATAATAATAATAACAATAATAATAATCCTTAACCTTGAATACCATAATAAATGATTTGCTATTATAAAGCTTAATGTAGAGGTGTGCTTAAAGAAGGCGAAACTTACTTTCTAAAAATCATGTCAGAATTGCAAGAAATTTTATAAATATTTTTTAATACATGTTTTTACTAATATTTTAATGTGAAAAATCTCTGACATTGAAGGTATCTTCAACCAGCTAAGTGATGATTTCCCAAGAGGATAGAACAATTTAAAAAATAAAACACTCTTGTACAGTTTTTGAAGGATCTTCTGACAAGTAGACACTTCCAATTAAAGGGTCTTGTATTCCAGATAATTAATTCACTTTGACGGTTATCAATCCTAGGTATAATTTTGGGTTTTCTTTAACTATAATTGAATATGGCATGGCTGCAAGATAAGTTATCAATTAATTAGCAGCTTTTAATGTCAAAATAGAGGCTCTTTTCTGAGATGTCCTTATGTCCTATGTCTTGCATAAATGCATTTTAACTGTAACTTACAATGTGATAATATTCTGAAGGTCCTGTGATTTTAAGAGTGCTGAAGACACATAATGGAAATTTCATACTTAATGCAGATCCAGTTGGCTGTTACAATAAATTCTACAGCATCAGGAAGTATTTCATAAAGCATCTGTGATTTTAAAGAATGGGGGAAGCAATACGTGTGTTGGTGAGGCCCACAGGTACTCATTCTTCACATATGACTTCTCTTTGGCAGTGCTTAATGGAAATAGAATTAGCTGAATTCATGGCCATGTGATTTTTATAGAAATCTCAGACTTGTTTTGCCTGTTGTCTGAGCTGAGCATCTATAATTCAGCTGTAATGCAAAGGCCATGTTTCTGAAAAAATGTGGAAAGAAGCTTCAATGATAAAACCAGTTCTTAGATTATACACTTAGGCTTAGCCAGTGATTCATACGAATTTGCTGTTTCAGAAAAAAACTCACATTTTTTGTAATTTGAGAGCACAGAGTTTACTGCTCTGTTTGGTAGGGATTTTCATGCCTGTTTATTTTGATAAATTGAAAACAGTGAGTGTTTCTGACACGTACGTTTCCCCATCCTAGTGTAATTCTACCTTCAGAAATTTGGGTTGTATTCCCAGCCTAAATACATTCACTGTTATTATACACCCATATCAGCAAATTTTGGCTTCAAAAGTTCTTCTTCTGGTCTCAAGTTGACCTCCAATGTATTTATAGGTTGCAGTCGTGGCATCTCTTAGGACTGATCCCTGCTCAAGGGTGTGTTTTTCCCCTAATGACTCTAAAATTATCTTATGAAAAATCTTCTGCTTTCGAGTTCTTCCTTGAACACTGGTGTCCAGAGTTATTTTCAGACAAATCTTTATGGATTTAGTTCAGTGTTATTAACATGGCCCTAGAAACACTCCTATTTCTTTTTGGCAGCATCACATTTTGGTGTGATACAAGTCACTGGTATAACCGAAGCTCGTTGCTTGGTGAGGCTGCTGTTAACAGCGCCTCTCCTAATTTTCCCCTCTTTTTTCGTATTCATGGTCCTCCTCTATCTCTACCACTAGTTCCTCACTGTGTAATGATTCCTGCATTTATCTGATGCTGACTTCATTAATGGTGTTTCCTGCGGTCCCACATCCATTGCTCCAAACCTGGAGTGATTAAATCCACCCAGCTCCTTTTGCCTAGAGAATCAGGTCAGTCACCTCGCTGCAGGAGAGAGGGAGAAAGTTTGTTGTACTTAAACAAATTGATCTCCGTTACCTTTTCTTACATCAGTGTTACTAACGTATTCAACTCTGTGGTAATTTGATACCTTCATTTTTATAAATACGTATTTTTAGTTTCATTATTCTTACTAATTTTTCTCCAGACTTCATGTCATCTTCTTTTCCTAAACTGAAGCCAACTGCTTATCCATCTTTTTTCTCTACTTAAATTATCTATTTCTTTTTACCACATTAAAGTTGCAATTTTACTTTTTTTCTCTTCTAGTCTATGTGAAGAACTTGATATAAGTCTTAAAATACCCCTTATTGAAATTCTTATTTTACTACATTTTTTGACCTCAAATGATGGATTTAATTTCCAAAGAGTTTCTTATATTACAGCCAAGCCTTTGGTTAATTATGAAAATCTACTTGAAATACTTGTGAAATTAGTTCAGAATGCCTTCTGACATGTTCTTTTACTCTTTATTATAACAAGACTTAAGAGAGTGTTAGCAGCTTTCACATGAAAAGCTCCCAAGTTTTTCAAAACTCTCTCTCATTTTTCAAAATATTCAATATGTATGTTGTAATTATGAAATATTTCCTGAGACTTTGCAAAAGTAGACATTGCAGACTGGCAGTGCAGGAACATAATAAAAAATATAGAGAAAGTTTTTTTATTGTTGCAACTTCATGTTTCAAGTCTCATAATGGCTGGGTTTGGGTTTTTTTGTTCGGTTTGTTTTAAAAAAAAAAAAAATTGATGAAGATTTTATAACACCAGGTCCTAAAAAGATGATGTAGCATTCAAAATGATGATGTAACAGATGTAGAGCCTTTATGAGTAAACCCTTTCTTACATTTTTGTGTGCTTTCTCAGTTTCTTCCGAACTGCACAGAAATAAAACTTCCAAAACCTAAGCAAACCACTAAGTATTAATATCTCTACACATTCCTGAAATTCTCCCAGAAATACAAATGAGATGTGACATTTCGGAATGAACCAAGGGTAGAAGTTATGGGTTTAGGAACAAAATATTCTAACAGGGCTCTGCCGTATAGAGGAACGACCTCTTTTTTCTGGTTCCAGACTAATTAGCAAAAACCTCGTATCTTTTATCTTCCTGTATAATTTCTGAAAAATATTTTGTGTCTAAAACCAAACTCCACCTTTGGATGAATGTTTAAATTAGCTGTTTGTCTTTAACGTTTCAATATCATACAAGACTTGTAAAAAATTGACTTTTTTTTGTTTGAGGTTGGATAACAGGCAACCCCACTACACCTCCTGTTCATTTCATTTTTACAAAGGAGAATGAAATGTATTTCCTCCATTTTCTCTGTGTAAGATACATGATTTCCTTAAAGTCTGTATCTTTTGCTACCATAATGTTATATTATGTACTATTTTTTCATGTAGTTCTTTAAAACCAAAAATATGACTCTAAATATGTATTCCTACTGCTTGGCATGGCAGGGAAAATAAATATTGCCTGTCCCTCAAAATTATTCCATTCAAATGTATTTGTAGTTTTTGCTTCCCCTTTTAAATCTAATTTTAAATTCATACCATTTCTGCAAGGGTAAGTATCTAAAATTCATTTTCATTGATTTATTTTTTGTGGTTTTCCTAACTAAACTCTTTTACAACGACACTGAGGAAAACAAATATTTGACAATTTTTTCCTTTTTTTTTGGATTAATAATTTATAAAAGGCAGCATATCTTTAGAGCTGCTGAACAAATAAACTTTCTTGCTGACAAGGATAAGACAATTGCTTTTAGAATCAGTATTCTTGTTATTCATATGCATTTAGCAGTGTTTTCTCTAAACTGTCAAGTGAAATAGGAGATAGGAATAGGATCTGTACTCTCAGTAAGGTTGCTGGATTGCAGACCATTATGGTTGGGCCTATCCCTGGTGCACGTGTGCCTGGGCTGTGCAATCACAGAGTGACTTAAGCCCCTCGATATGCTGAGTAATCTTTCTCTTTGCTATTGGGAATATTTAAATTTGCAAAATAGATACATATATTTCAAAATATATTTATTCATTTAAAAATGTAGATTCAAGTAACTTCTGTAGGAGGTTTGGCTTAAGGTCTGCCCTGTTCGTGGATGCCTAGTTAACGTGCCTTTTTATATGCACCTCATCCTGCTACTCCTTAGCAAAATAACAAATCCCTTTTAATTTTTGTATTGCGATAAGGAACAGCAGCTCAGACTGGCTGATCAAAAAAATCCGTATCCCGACACCACGGACATCTGTGTGAGCTGCTCCTTTCGAACAGGGATAAATGCTGAACATAAAATGACAGAATATCTGTGTTACTGACAAATATCTAACAAGATTTTTAAAGATGCTTAATTCTACCAGGAATCATAAAATTAGCTTAAATTAAAGATTTTGAAAAGTTCCTAAATTATTTAAATATTTTGTGCTTTAAAACCTGTTTAAAACATCTGTTTCAGAGCACAGTTCTGGCCATTCCAAAGCTAGGCTAAAGGCCTCATCATGATCTATTTTTCTGTAATTTGTCATTTTTGAATAATTATGTAATTTATTGAACAACAAACAGCCATATATGATGTTTTTATCGGGCAAATTGTCTTAAAAAATATTTTTAGATGGCAAAAGAAGTCCGTAACTTGATTGGGGATTTTTTCTGCTTAAAGTTTTATGTTCTACTGCTTATTTTTCAACTATGGTTTTAGCCAACATTTTAATTTTTCACTTTAAAAATACATTCTGAAGCTCTTAGGGATGGATATATTAGAGATTATGAGGGCTAGTTGCTGTGGGTGCAGATTAAGGATATATAAGAAGTGCCACGTCTGGGTTCCCAGGCACGGGATTGGGCTGAGTTTGCGTCCAGATGATGGAGCAGCGTGTTTATCCACACGGGCGTAGGTAGACGCGAGGTGGTGTGAAGAAGGAAAAGACTTACTGAGATGCCAGCGCACAGGTGCTAGCCTTGGAGAGAGAACGGAGAGCCATATGGCTCCCAGGCAGGGTTTGGCTGGTGCCTTGTCAGATCTGAGTGTGGGCAGGAGATCTTCAGTCACGCTGCAGCTCGCAGCCCCCCCACATCTCCGCAGTTCTGTTCTTCTGAAGGTGACGAGTTTGTACCCTGTGCTAGCTAGTATCCATCCAAACACTAGGCAGCTTCTTTTAAGGACATGTACGGTGATTTCTTTTTAATCTTCAAGTCTGAATTTCTTTTTTTTTTTTTTTTTATTCTGCCTGTCTTAGTGGAGCTGCCAACTTCTGCAAGATCTGATGTTAAAGAACATGTGTCTCAGTGTTCCAGTACCCAGCCCTCTCTTTCCTGTTTTCTCAGATGATATGGCACAACACTGCTACTCTTTCTATTTGGATTTGGAGGCTTCAAGACATTAGTTAATTAACTGTGGCTGTCTTGCTGGCAGTGCTGATATTGAGGTAACATCCCAACACAGCTTTAACATACACAAATAAGTCTTGGCAGCCTCCTCTAACAAGCTGGCAGAGGGTCAAAGAAGCTAGCAGGGAAGAATAGAAAAAAAACCCCAGGCTACTATCCAAATACTGAAGGCAGTAATCATTATTATAACCTTATAAACATTAATATCTTACACACTACATAATTTCTTTATTAATTACAAGAATTCCATGTGTGTGTACATGGTCTGGCTTGCTCAGTTGTGTGCTGCACTTTTCTCAGTGCTTGAAGAACAAAAAAATTGGAAAGAGATCTTCTTGGTGGCTAACGATAACTTCCAATTCCTCTCAAAAAGGCATATTGCTTAATAATATCCTGATATCCTGTCAGTAATGGACCAAAAGTAGTTATGGCTCTTCTTGCTGCACAATACCTCTTTTTCAGTACAATAGCATCCACTAATATCATCCAGAATTGGGGTGGTGGGGAAATTGTCGCCAGCATAGTTATGGAAAGTAGGTATAGTTGTAGGGTAATATGTCTCAGAAAAAGATTCAGAAATTCCACTTTGAAAGTAGAAGACAGACCAGGACTGAGATGACAAATTTATGATATTTAGCTCTTAAAGGAGGAAAAAGAAAAAAGAGAAAGAAAAGAATGAAAATGAATGGTAATTTTTCAGTAGCAAGAGATTGCATTTGCATTAAGTAAACTAATTCAAACTACACCAATTCAAACATTTTACTCTACCCATAAAAACCTGTAAAAATCCTGAATTCACTTGCTCTTCGTGTCATATAATAGGGACAAAACCCACTTCATCAAGGAAGATTTATCAGTATAGAAAATATTTAACAACTGAATTAAAAATACAAAGCTATGGTATAATCATATTAAAAAAAATCCTTAAGCAAAGGATGTAAGTGCATAAAAAATTATCAATATGATGAGTGACATGCCTGGTGTAAAAGCGAAATCAAAAGCAGATTAAATTTTTACAAAGACTTTATCAGGTGCTTAAATCAGACTTATTAATGGGCAAGCACAATCAATAATAGGTATGAAAGTCAATACTAATTTAATACTCCATTACTCTGTGAATAGAGACAATGTTATATTAGAGATTTCACATATGAAGTCCTGGTAATTTTCTTTTTCCCCCCTGTATGCACATGTGCCCACACAGAGTACAATTATCCCACCTAATTGAAGTTTTCATAAACACCTAATGAAAAAGAAATCACATAAAGTAGAGCCCCCTGTTTTTTCACAGGAATAATTGGAATAATACTTGTGTCACATGCAATTTTCCATTCTGAAAGGGGTCCCCAGTCAGGTTACGATAGGTGATTCAGTTTTGTTACCTGCCTGGATACCCCACATCTGTTGTCTCAGGAATAAAAGTTCAAAGAAAAACACCCAAGTTATATTGCACAGAAAAAGCAGAAACTGCCCTGAAAGAAGCAGCGACTCTTTTTAGCACTGCTGGAGCAATTCAGGATTGCAAGAATACACCTGATCACAAGTTTTCCTTTATCAATGTCTGTGACAACAGATAAGCTAGATTCAAGTTCTTGGAGCATTGAATGAATGGAACATTTATAGGAACCGATAGGGAGCATTGGATTAAGACTACCCCAGCTGTAAAAAACTATTATACCAATCTAGGAATCACTAGTTTCATTTAAAGCCAATTCACTTATGAAAGAGAGCTGACAGAGTGATTAATTTGCCTCAGTATATGGAGATCAATAAATGTTCTGTGACTACATCACCAATAACCACGAGAAATGCTGTTTGTTTTAATATTCAGAATTTATTTTTTTTTCCCTGCATAAAGTACACGGCACAAGACAGATTGGAAAATACAGTGAATTGCAACACCTCTTTTACATCTCGTGGTCCAAAAGGAAGACAGAAAAAGCATGTCACTGCCACATAGTGTGGTGTGAACCTCTTTTCCAGAAGAGTCCGATCAATCTAGGGAATACTTTTAGAGCTGCTGAGCATTTTTCTAAGCATGTTTCAAGACGTGTTCAGCATGACATGAAACTGTGAATCAGATACAGCTCTGTGTCTCTGTGTTTTAAAGGAAACCTTCTCTGAGAGGCCCTCGTCAGGATGATGCCAAGTTTGCTCTGCCAGAAGAGTAAATGTGCGTGTTCCTGCCTTCTGGATTTGCTTTATACTTCTGTATTTTAGTGTTTCAGCAAAAAAAACAAAAAAAAAAAAAGTCCCTGCTTTGCCCTTCATCTGCTCAGTGTTTTGAATGGAGTCCTCCATAACCTCGTTTGGTTGAGCGCATTTGAAATTTTCTCCAGGGATGAATGGAAGCGTAGAACATAAAGTGTCTTTCAGCTGAAGACACAGCTTAAATGTTGGGGACTATAGAGAAAAAAAACTGGTGACATTGAAAAGGAGCCACTATTTCAGAAGAATAAAGATGTTATGGGATTATTTTATTACCTTTGAACCCTGAGAGCTTTACAGCTCCACTACATTCTCCCTAGAGCAATTCCTGGCTACTTCTCTGTCCTACATTTTAGAGGATAACAGAAAACTACTTAGACAGTATTTTTGTCGAGCTCCAGTTCTGCAAAGGCCTTTTGAAACCTTAACTTTCAAAATAAAGGAAAACTCTTAAGTAGAACTTGTAAATTATATTTGGTGGCATTTCTCAAATAACATGGATGCAAAATGTATCTCAGCTTCTTTTCATTCATTTTAATGACTGCAATGAAAAGATAATACGAACTGAAATGCAACACTCAATCTGAGCAAAGAGTATAGAATAAAACAGCTCCTCTTGCCCCTTAGGACTGCAATACATTAAGCTTTTGCTACCATTATGTGCTTTATTGTTAAGTGTTATGTGCCTCATTTATAATTTAATTTCTAACTGAGCAGATTCAGTGGCTTTAAATCTTTCAGATTCTTAAAGGAAAACTTTTCTAAAAGAAGGAATAAGAAACAATCAGATGACTCAATTACCTGAAAAGAGTTCTACTACATGAAAAGTAGTTTTCAGCTGGTGTAAATCAACATAATGTCAGATTCAATGGAGCACAGAATTTCTTATGAGCAGAGTATTCGGCCCAACACTTGCACGTTGATTCTCCTAAATGTTTAGTGAGTGGGAGTTTTAGTTCATAATGAGGGATTCCAGATGCAATGGTATCACAGGTTAGAGTGATTTGCTGTTAACTTACTGTCTTCTCTGCTCACGCTATGATTTCCACAGGATTCAATGTCTCAGTTTTCTGAGACAATTCTCCTTTATTTTAACTTTTTGACACTCTTTTAAATTTTAACCCCTGACAATAAATTGGGTTATTCCCCAGTGAGTCCAAAAAAGTCATAATTTTCTGGTTTTTTCTCTGTTTTGACCTACTGAATGAAGAAGTAAAAGTGTAATTTAGTCAAAATAGGGAGACAACTTATTTGTACCTATAGCTCCATTATTATTATTATTATTATTATTATTATTATTATTATTATTATTATTATTATCAATTAATAATGGGAGACAGAGGGTTTCAAGCTTCTTAGGCAGAAGAAAGGTATGAATCACAGATTCAGGAGTCCAAATATTCTCTTTACTGAAGAGCAAAGTGTATTTCTGGTACAATAGCTTCCAACTCTTTGCCAGCTTGTTCATAAAAGCACCCTGGATCTTTGAATGCTGATGGTAACTTCATGTTTTGGGCTCAAGTGCCCACATGTTGTCCCAGGCTGTTGCTTTTAGATCTGAAAGCTGCACTTTGTCTTCTGTTTCGGATAGTACTCAAATCAGAAAAAAACATTGTTAATGTTGCCAAGAAGCACCTACTCCAGAAATATCGGTTGGAGCCTAGAGGAATTTCGTGCCGAGCAGGTTAACGTGCCTCTAAACTGCCATGGTCCAGAGTGACCCAAAATACTGTTTTTACTGTGCCAGAAAAGTGCTGTCCCTCAGAGCCACGTGGAAGCTGAGGGGATAAAGGGCTCTGCGGCAGAATCACGATGGTTGCCTTAATCTTACGTTTCACGGGGCTGTCAATAAAGGTTGGTGACACTTTTCTGCTTTATTCGACGGCATGACCGCTGATACCATTATGTCCCACAGTTAACACCTTAAATTAGGATCCTCAAATAAAGCCTTAATCCTTTGAAGCTGGAATTTTCCGCACTGCCAGCCAAGCAGGAGGATGTGTATATAGCTCCTGGGCTGCTATTTTTCCCTTTGAAGTATGTTTTAAGGCTACTGTTGATTTCTGTAGAAGTTCAATAAATTAAATGCCTGTGTTATTGAAAGGTTAATTAAAATGTAGCAAGCTGTTCTTCATAGCATGGCTGTTGCTCAATCTGTTCTGTTTACTTCTCAAGTGATAGAAAACATGCATCTGCACTACCTGATTGTTTTTGTTAATACATATGAAACTTTACTCTTTTTTTTTTGGAAACTTTCAGTATGTACTTTTGGAAGGAGAGTATTGAGTTTTGTACTCTTTGGACTTAGGCTAATCTTCAAACCAAGTGAAATATTTCTGTTGCCACGGCACGCTTTCTGAAAACAAAGAAAAAAATTAAAATATTCTAATTTTTCAGTTTAAGGAAAAATCTATGGTTCTGATTTTAGTTTTGTTTTGGTTTTTTGTTTCAGATTTTAAAACTTTTGGGTTCCATAAATATATTATTATAGTTTCCATAATGTCTTTTCTCATGACATGTACTTATAAATGAGGTGTAGTTCGCTTTTTTTTTTCCATATATGAAGTGGTCATTCACTTTAACACAACATTATCAAAAAGCATAGCTATTCATAAGTGACTAACGTTTGAAAGACATCTTATGGTTAAAGAAGAGAATTAAATATTTTTCTTAAAGTTAAAGAATACTGAATTTATTGCACAAACGAGCCTGGTAAAAAGAAATGGGCGGCTGCTATGAAAACAGGACACAGTGAAGAACAATACAAAGATAATGGAATTGTCAAAATATTGTTTGGAAGGAAACTGTGTAGATCTTAGTCCATGTAAGTCCGTCATACCACTACACCTGTTGGCACTGCTATCCAAAATGACACGAACTCATGCCACAAATGACATCGCTAGTCCTGCAATTAAACTTGCACTAATGATTTCACAGAGTCCAGAGAATGAATATCAGTAGATTTCTTTTTCTTTATCTCATCAGGAGGTAACCAATAGGTAAAAGATGCTAATAAGAAAAGCAATATTAAATCTTGAATTGCCTACCCTACTAACTCTCTCTCTAGCTAGCTCTAAGATCATCCTGAGAAGATATAATTTATACTACTCAGGTGTTACAATTTTTTTTCATTTGGTTTTGATGCTATTACCAGAGGCTAAGTGTCTGAACGGAAAATCTGCCTTTACTGAGGGATTAAAAGATCAAACTTCAGAAAAATCAGATTTCTCTGTCACAGCAAATCCACGGGAAAATGCAGAAATCACAGGAAATGTGCAAAACAAACAGTGTGGTATCATTTAATCTGGAAATTTGTGTTCTGTAGGTATTAGTTTCCAGCCTACAGGGCTTTAGAGTCCTATACAGATAGAAAAAGGTCAAAACATCACTCACAAACGGGCTAGTGTGAAGACAACACCATCCAAAGGGAAGCTCTGTCTCAACAAGGCTGAAAGCATTTGTTCTTTGGAATTAAAGTGCTTGCTTTTAGCCTGAAAATGGCACTAACTTTTCTTCAGATTCAGCTTCTCCTTTACATGATAAGAAGCAGTTGCCTCTTAATTTGGAAAGATGTTTTTGCAAGCCATTTCTGAGTTAAGGTAACTGTTATTCCTGTTAATAATTCCCTTGGGGTGAATTAGAGTTAAAGGACACTGAATGGCCACTGTCTATACGAGGCATAATTAATTTAAAAAAATTTAATTGCAACAGAAAAGAGGGGGGGAGGCCAGTTTGATTTTATTCTATAGCAGTACAAATATATTACACAGAAAATTTAGTAAGAGGAAGGAAGGAAGGAAGGAAGGAAGGAAGGAAGGAAGGAAGGAAGGAAGGAAGGAATACCTGAAATAAATATTTAGTTGGAATTTTTGTAAGTAATTTATATGGTGAAAAATAGTATTTCTTTATTTTAATAAGATGAACATACANGGAAGGAAGAACCCATGCCCGTATTTACTATGAAAGCCTTGGAAAATGTATCTGCATGTTATTAAATGAGAGAAAATATGTTCTTATAGGTTCCTGAAAGGACAAAAAAAATGCAGGAATAGGAAATATTTGAACAAATAATGGTTTTGAGCATTTAACATAGAAAGTAGAACATGTCAGGAAAATGGCACTGTGTGACAATCTTTTCGTGTGAATAGCTTTAAACATTAGACAAAGTAATTGCTGGAAAATATCAATTGCTTCTCCTTGAGTCTTTGTGTTTCTGCAGTAGTAAGGAAAACTAGACCTGACTTATACACTTGCTAGTTTTAAACTAAAAATATCCCCTTGGAGATCTTACGATTATTTTAGTAAAAGCAAAAGAATAGCCTCTAACATATTCTTTTGTCAAATAACAACCAATCAAGCTAGTTCACTGCTAGAGGCAAGTTGATAAAATCACTAAAACCCTTAAAAAAAGTGTGCAAAATAAAAACATGACTTTGATCCCTATCCAGGTTAATGTTACAGAGCTGAGATATCTTTTTTGTTGTGATAGCCGTGTAGCAGAGCGAAACTTCCGGAAAACAATTGCAAAAAATCTAGAAAATATGTTAAAAAAATCTTGAAATAATAATCTCTCAGTAACGCAAGTTTAGTCTAGGAATACACAACCTATAAAAAAGGAGAAAACTAAAGTAAGTATGAAAACTGTCTTAAATGTCACAAAATAATAAAGTGAACATATCCTTAATTTTAATTTTCTCTGATGTTGGTATCAACCACTTCAGTGATTTATGTGTGGTTTTTTTCTTCATGATGTGCATTTTATGGACATATATATCTTGGGGGTACAGGCCTAAAGCTATATTGAGAAAGGCCTACATTTCCATAAGCTATCTAGCCAAAGAAGTTGCTATTTGGATATCTCTATTTGCTTTTAGTTGTATTTTGGGGAACTCTTAAGCTTCACAAACACTTAAGAATTGAAGAACAGCTTTTCTCTTGTTTCTCAACGAGTTTCACAGATGAGAAAAGCTTACCAGCCCAGTGCTGAAGATGTGTGTTGATATCACACAAGAGGGCATTTATGTGGAAAGAGGGCTCAGAGTTGAATTTAGGGACCGGGAGCGGGGCAGAACAGGATCCCTTAAAATGAAACTGGATCAAGACTCATGGAAAAGTGGCAAGGACAGAAAATGTTTTATTTTCTTCCATATTAAATGGTTATACTTACCATCTCTGTGCAGTAGCTGTGACACTTGGTAAAGAGGACAGGAAGGCCACATGGTTTTGTCTCTGGATTGCCTGGATGTGTTCAAGGGACAAGCCCACTTGATGAACTGCTGGATGTCATTCCTAGGAAAAATGCCCTTCATCTGTGTGGGCTTGGCAATCAGGAGAGGCAATGAACAAGATAAGAGGTCGTGTTTGGTGTCCCCATGTTAAATCTACAATCAGAAGAAAAGGGAGAGAACTTGTCAGGAAAACAAGTGGAATTTATCCACCTAGACAGAAGGGCAGATGTGAACTGCTTTTTAAAATAAAGGGGCACAAAGGGAAAATTAAAACGAAAAAGAAAGAGTTCTGTCACAGATTTCACTTACAGTGCTGTCACATGGCAGGGCTTGGGGAAAAAATCTAGGAGCAATTAAACAGTGTGAACAAAAATTCAGAGATTGGTGATGTAAGGGGCTGCCCAGACTGCAGAGCGCTGCTGGCTGTCTGGGGGCAGTGAAGGCAGCAGCACATCTGCAGGTCACACCTGCAGGTGACATCTCCAGGATGGCAGCCAAATGCAAGATGTGTCTCTGCTCATGGGAAGCTGGAACTGCTCCATGTCCCTCATCCTTAGCCTTCCACATTATTTAGTGTGGCTTTCAGATATCAGAAGGTACTTTTTGTCACAAAATAAGATGGAGCAGCTCTGCTGTGAAGAAAAACTGAGAGAGAATTGGGATTATTCAGCCTGAAGAAGAGAAGTTTTGGGGTGACCTCGCTGTGTCTTTCCAGGACCTGAAGGAGATGCAGGAAAGATGGAGAGAGACAACTGACAAGGGCTGGAGGGACAAGACACAGGGAATGGCTTCCCACTGCCAGAGGGCAGGGCTGGATGGGATATTGGGAAGGAATTGTTGGCTGGGAGGGTGGGGAGGCCCTGGCACAGGGTGCCCAGAGAAGCTGTGGCTGCCCCTAGATCCCTGGCAGTGTCCAAGGCCAGGTTGGACAGGACTTGGAGCAGCCTGGGACAGTGGGAGATGTCTCTGCCCATGGCAGTGGGTGGGACAAGATGGTCTTTAAGGTGCCTTCCAAAACAAACCACTCTGTGGTTATATCAAAATATTTTGCTCTGGTAGGCTTTGTGAGCTACGTGAGCACAGCTCTGGTTCCCAGTGTTACAAATGACTCCAGAGAGTTTCCAACAGCAGCGTTTCAACTGTTACATGTCTTAAAATTGTTCTGGTGTCCTCAGCAAAGTTTCCTAACATGGATTTAATTAGATCTAGAACTTTAAAAATGCCTACGTCTCTTTTGCAAGAATGAAATTGTAAAGTTTTGCAGCCCTTTAAAGTTGAAAAGCAGCTTCAAAACAAATGAGGCTCTTGAGAGGGAAAGCTTTGTAAGAGTAGAGTTGTCAACTACATAATGTACTACTCAGTTCATAACATTACAATACATCATAAGTCACCTTTTTCATTCTTAGTTCTTCTGTGTTATATTTTATGTAGTCCCAAAGCACCTTTAACCCTCTTGATCTTTAAATACCCCTAATTTTCTGTAATTAGTAAGATTTAATATAACAGATAAGCAACTTATGACTCATCCCTACTTGACTGCTTTGTGCTAAAAATGCAGAGCCTGATCATTCAGCTTGTTAATAAAGACACAAATCAAGGCAAGATCTGTGTCAAGGCCCAGGAAATGGTGAACTGTACATTACACACGGAACAACAAAGGCTTTCAAAAGAGTAAACAAGATTGCACTTGAAGAAATACAAAATAGTCACCTCCTTTGTGCTGATAAAATGTGAGGTGGAAATAAAATGCAAAACCATGGCGTTTGTATGTACTTGAGGATTTGTACACTCATCACGCAATGCAAAACACATTATGCAGAAAAAAGTGACGGAAATTCGGAGAATTTTCTTTTCTGTGGATGCATGGTACCTGCTTACTAGAAGCATGTTTAAATGCCTTTTTCAGATACCCAGAGGCAACTGCAGATAAATTATGGTCTTTTTTTGTGCAACCTAAGGGGCCTTTAATTTAGAGAACACATAGTGTGGATACATTAAAGACCAAAGGTTTTGTGATCTGGTAATTTGTACGGGAAAACTGTTTGAAAAGAAAAGTGTATAAGGAAATATAAACTCTACATGTATTAAATGTGAAGCTAATTGTCAAATTTGAAGTGAAATTTTACAATTTTACTGCTATTGTATAATTCTTTTTAAAATTATACTGTTGAAATGTCAATTAAAACCTACTTGTGTGACAAAATGAAGAATTAAATTAAAAATAGTTCTTTGAAACCTCTAAGAATAGCAGAGAAGCTGTGGCAAAGACACTGTTTGATTAATAGTGTCAATGAAATGTGATTAATTTGATGAAACCATGTGTAAAGTTTCTTGAACTCCAGTTGTGCTATCTGATAACACGGAAATATTACATTTTGTTCCATTAATCTTTTTGATTGTTGTTTTCTATCTTAAATAAATTTGTAAATTTATCAAAGAAAAGACTGTATATTTACCCCACCAGGATGTGAAATATTGGCTTGGATGGTCAGTTTGTGTTTTGCAAATAATTCTTCTTTTCTGTAATATACTTAAATAAAAATGCACTGATTAAAGAGCCCAATTCATCATTGACAGAGATGGACTGATGCACCACTATGTGAGGCCACAATAATATATCATTTATAAATCTTCATAAACCATAGACCTTTTCCAATTCCTTGTGTCTTTAATATGTCAATGGCTTTGCAGCTTCTGCTATTGGAAAGTAATATTTTCAGGAAGTATACTTAAAGTGAGTTCATTTTACTGGAACTAAACCATCAAGAAATCATATTGGTTTTCTCATGTACTTTGCTAGATGGTGATAAATTTTCTTATCTTTAAGGCTTTTTCAGTTGCTGGGTTTTCCATCATACATGATGACTAACTTTATATTAAAATTTAAATTGTTTTCCATTTGTTTTCTTCTTTGCATGGCAGCGACAGACTTGTTTGTCTTGCGATGTCTAAGCACAGATCAGAATGAATATCCCGCTGCTATGATTTGTTTAGAACAAATATTCCTGAATTTGCAAGTTCATAGACTCATGAAATCCCAGGTTGGAAGCGACCTCAAGGATCATCCGGGTCAAACTTTCCTGGCAAAATCATGGTCCAGGCAAGATGGGCCAGAGCCCTGTCCAGCTGAATCTTAAAAATGTCCAGTGTTGAGGAATCTACCATTTCCCTGGGCAGAGTATTCCAGTGGGTGATTGTTACGGTGAACATTTTTCCTCTCGTGTCCAATCAGAACCTCCCCGGGAGCCCCTGGCACCCCTTACCCCTTGTCTTTTCTGTGTGGCTCCGTGTACAAAGGGAGTCTCCACCCCTCCTGCCGCCGCCCTTTAAACAGTGGAACACGTGGAACTCAGCCTTCTCTCCTCAAGGCTGAACAAACCCAGGTCTCTCAGCCTTTCCTCACTTGTGAGACTTCCCAGCCCTTGGATCCTCTTCGTGGCCCTTCTCTGGACCCTCTCCAGCCTGTCCACCTCTGCTTGGCTTACCGGGGACCAAGCCTGGACACAGAGCTCTAGGTGTGACCCAACAAGTGCTGAGCAAAGTGGGGTAACGAATTTACCTCTGGTGGATTTGCCCCTCTTGGTGCCACCCAGCATCCCGTTGGTTTTCCCTGCTGCAGCAGAACCCTGGTCACTCATTCGAGTTGGGCTCTCTCCAAGACTCCAGGTTCCTTTCCACAGAGGTCCCTTTTCACAGAGCTGGTCCCCAGCCAGGTGGATCCCAGCCTGTGCTGCACAGGTTTTCCCAAATGCAGGGCCTTACAGT
Source organism: Rhagologus leucostigma (assembly GCA_013397725.1). NCBI lineage: Eukaryota > Metazoa > Chordata > Aves > Passeriformes > Rhagologus > Rhagologus leucostigma. The sequence continues at coordinate 85,862 of VZTD01005024.1, forward strand.
TATCCTTATGGAACTTCATAAAGTTCTTTTTCTCCCCTCTATTCCAGTCTGTCCAGGTCTTCCTGCAGGCTGGGGTCTTCCTTCCAGAGTGTCTGCTTCTCCACATAGTTTGGTATCATTGGCAAAATCTCTTAAGGTATGCTTTATCTCATCATCCAGATGATTTAAGAAGATAATAAAAAATATTGGGTCCAATACTGATGCTTGGGGGACCCCATTTGGGACAGTCTGCCAGTTTGGAAAGGATCTATTTATCATGAGCCCCCCATGTGTCACCTGTTAGTCAGTCCCCCACCCTAGAAAATAATGCCTAGAAAATAATGAAGAAGTTTTTTGAGCAGAAGGCTGTAAAAAACTGTATTGAAAATCTTGAAGAAATTCATTCAGACTGTTGCCTGGAAAATAGACTAGATCTTCCCAACAACGTTAGAGTGAATTTGAAAGCAAACTTTTACTTGAAAGCTTTCATGTACACAATATGGTGAAAATCACACGTGTATAGTAATTCTACAATTTTTATAAGACGAGTCAAGTAGTATATCTACCAGATATTGTCCAATTAAAAGGTTAGTGTATTAGGTAATAATTCCTGGGGTCCTGCCCCACTGGAAGCAGTCCAGAGGTTTCTTTTGCCTCACTTTTGTTATGTCTGGTCCAGATTCTGGTTGGGAAACAGAACGTCCTTGTAGTCGATTTTTCTTCTTGGAATAAGACTAAACAGTGTTTTAGGAATGTGTTTATAGGGTCAGCTTAGTGTTCCTAAATGCAGAGAAGAAAGATAGGAAAAGTACTAGAAGCTACAGCCATGCTTTAGCAATCTACAAAGCTACAAATATATGAAAAATACAAAAAGCTAAAAATCTTAGGCATGAAGACAAAGGTCACTGTTCACTCCACATCAACCAAGTAGGGGACTTTGTCACAGAGCGTGGTCAGGTTTGTCAAGTACAATTTGCTCTTGGTGGATCCCTGCTGGCTTTTCCCAGTATTTCCTCTGACTTGTGATAGCCTCCAGGAGGATTAATTCCAGAACTTTCCCAGGCACTGAAGAAAGACTGATGGTCTTAAAACAGACTGGAGCCTTCTTTGAGATGTTGTAGATTTGGGTTTCACTAGCCTTCTTCCAGTTTTCTGGGAGGTCCCCCAACCTCCCTGTCTCCACACAGAACAGAAGAGAGAGGATCATCTCAGTCGTGTCAGCCAGCATTCTTAACACCGTTGGTGGATGATCATACAATCACAAAATGATTTGGGTTGGAAGGGACCTTAAAGATCATCTTGTTTCCCCCTCTGTCCTGGGCACCTTCCAAGAGAGCAAGTTTCTCCAAGCTCCATCCAATCTGGCCTTCAACACCTCTAGGGATGGGGCATCAGGGTCCACCAAGTTTTAGGGGTCAAGCTTCGATTGACCTCCATGGCTCTTCAACAGTGGAGATATTTTTTTTCCCTTTCTCCTTTAAAAATACAGGCCAGCAGAGTCTGGAGGCTTTTCCATTGGCTAAAGGAGTTGAAATTAGAACATTCATCTCATACGGAGAAGTAATTGGACTTGTCAGTGTGTTCTGTTTCAGGAAAAAAAAACCACAATATCGAGTAGAAACAGAAGAAAAACAGAGTTCAGAGGGAGAGAGTTTGAATGGTGAAAGATAGAGTAGGAGAAAATTTATCAACTCAGTAAAGTAAATGCTGGAAAAAGCTGTTTTGACACAGAATGTTTGAGATCTCAATGTGCAGGAAAAAGATGTGTATTTTCAGAAAAGATGCTCCTACACTTTGGGAAAGGAAATGAGTGATGAGTTCAGTGATGATTTTCAGTTGGAAAATTTGGTTTGAAACGCATTTGAAATCCTTACATTAATTTTTTTGCTGCTTGTATATTTGCATAAACATGATTAGGAGAATTTAGAACTCTGTTGGGTGTAAATTAGACATATTGGAATTATGTTGATTTTCAGATATACCCCATCATCCAGAAAAATTATAATGAGTGTTTGTGATTAAAGGAAATCTGAAGAGCTCTTGTTCATTTAGAGTATTAGAATAGGCTGGCGGTGCTAATGTGCAAAATGAAATTCTAGCAATTGTGTAAATACGGGCACAAATAAAACTAAGATATTGTTGGACTTCCAGGAACAAGATAAACTATTTCAAAACTGTCAAAACATAGTAACATGAAATAATTTTTTTGGTTCGTATTTTGCTGAGGGTGTATCTTGGCTGGATATGGTTTCAAAAAATCACTCAAAAACCCCCAAAAAACTTACGGAACCTACTGCACGTAATAATCTAACAGACAAGTGAACTCATGAGCGTGGCAGGAATTTGGTGGACCATTAATGTAGTCTGATATCTTCATCATCAAAGGTACGAAAAATTATTATTTGATGATGAGTAGTTAGGAAATTTATCCTAAATGAGAGAAAACTGATGGTTTTAGTAAGACAGAGTTGCTACATTTTGCTCCAGTAATCCTGATGAAGAACGGCCAAGTTTTCTTGATAATACATGACACTTTGCACAAAACAAGGAGTGTTTAATATTTCTTCTTTTCCTGTAATGAGAACAGATGCACTTCCAGAAGTGCAAAATCTTTAAAAGACAGCTTAAAATATGTACATATTTTTGGCAATATCGTTTGCATGACACTTTAACGTTTATCTCCATTTGCATTTCAATAGGTTGCAAACAGTTTTAACAAAGGGAAAGATTTTAAGGGCCTAGAGAAAAAGGTTTATACTTTAGATATGTACAGCTTAAACTGTATCAGGCAGTGATGTTAGATTGAAAAAGACTACTGAGGGAAACTATAGGGTTATCTTAAAACCACCAAAGCAAGGAAATTTAAAATTAATAGATAGGATTGATTTATTTTGTTACTTTAAATCCACAACGCCATTTTTTCATTGCTTTCATATTTTTCATAGTTTCATATTCATAGGTTTTATGCTAACAAAGTGAAAAGAATAGAAGTATTCACTTCAGCTAAATATGTTTAGTTTTACTACAAATTTTTGGAGGGAGAGAACAATCAAATAAAATCTTTGCACTCTTTATTCAATGAGTCCCTTATGCTTTTTGTTATTCATTGAACTGTAGCAGTAATAGAAGAGCTAAATAATTTTAGCCAGTTGTTCCAAACCCCTAAATATTAAGTTGTGAGTCTCACTGGCGTGTTTAAACCTCAGATTTGACCATTCAAGTCACAAGAAATGCTATGGAAATACTTTTTTTTTGTGTTGCCTGTATTAAAAAAATGAATTTTTATATTAGTTTTGGAGCCCTCTGTAAGAGTTGCACGTTGCCTCCTTTTTGCCTTTGTACTGCTTGTTTCTTTACGTTGCTTTAAACAGTAATAGAGATGGATTTAAATGACTTTAAGTATTTAAAAGAAGCTCTTGTGAAAAACTAAATCTCTTGCAAAATCTCTGCTACCACCCTCTTCTATTCCCTTTACAAACTCTTCATTATTCCTCTTAAAATTGTAGTTGCAGACAAATATTTGAGTTATACCTGCAAAGCCCTTTAGAAATGTGACTGTGTTTTACTTTAAAAACTACTGATATCTCCACATCTTGGGTAATTTCATTAATGAGCATGACTCCTTATCTAGAACCTCGGATGTGCAGTGGTTTAATTCTAAACAGTCCTTGATGCCCAGCTGCAGATAGTCTGTGTATTTGCTGATTCATTTCAATATTTACCTTGTATTTCCCTGAAGTTCCTAATTTTCAGGGGTTTTTTTCATAAACGCTTCCTCTCCTAGTGATGCTGCAAACATTCCAGGCTACTGCAGTAGTGATAAATGGTGTTGATGCCTTAGGGCGATACCTAAGTAAATTAGCTGGTAAAGCTAAACTGTTCGGCTTCAATTTTTGATGCTGTTGTGCAGCACTGGCTTTTCATTCACCACTGAGTTGGCTTCGCTTGCTTTGTGATTTAATTATTCTTCACAGGGCAATGAAAATTTAGAAACGTATAAGGAAGACAAATGCAGTTTTGCCACTGAAGCTACACAAGAACACAGTGGCTAGAGAATAATACAGGGAGCTCTGAACTGCAGAAAGCAGTTTAAAAGCTTTTAAAATGTGCACTCCACAGAAGCAACTTTTTGCCTGAAGTATTCAAGTACTTCTACCTTTTAAGATGCAGAGGTCCTTAAGCCATAAAATCCCTCTTATCCTGTCCTATCTGATTAGAAGGGTCAATATCAGATATCCAGAGGAGAAGGGAAGAAGAAATTATTTTTACAAAATAAGGAACTTCTGAAAGAGAAGACCTGTCTTCACATTAACAGGACTTTCCACCCCTTTGCCTGTGATTATTTTTTTTTTTAATCCATGGCTTCCAAGTCTACAGGAACATGACTCTTCCTGGAGCTAAGGCCAGCACAAATTTGTGCATATTTGCTCTCTCAGGGAGAAAAAAAATGTCACAAGTAATGTGGTTCTAAGCTTGTTTATCTGTTTATTCCCCATAAGTTTTAAAGATGAATTTATGACTGTGCTGGCAACTTGCGCTTGCTTGGTTTCGAGGGAGAATACAGAAGGATTTTTCAAAGATGCACAAAAATTTGGATTTTTTTTAACCTGCATGCTATTCCCCATAACACACGGAATGTCCAGTCACTTGCTTTCCACCTTTTGTGCCTCAATTGGTTCATTCATTTGTAGGTCCTCTGTGTGTCTGAGAAAATCTTTCATTTCCAACCCACCAATGATCACTTTTTACTCGATCCTCCTAAAGCTGCTACTCTCCTGCAATAAAAAAAACTAAATTTTACTCTTTAGTTATTTGTTCTTATCCTTTGGTTACATGGTCAAGAAATACATAGGGCTCCATCATTCACAGGTATAATCTCATGCCTGACATTCTCAACATTTTAAATAATGAAATAAATATTTTGAAATAAAACAGGTTAAAAATGTTCACATTCCAGTTTAATTTCATGTGTTAACTTCTCCCCGTGTGGTTTATTTTTTTTAAATGGTCAGCCATTTGATTTCTACTTTTGAAGTTTTGGACTCTGCAAAATATATTTGGATAGATTCAGCCAGCAAATAAGAATGCAATTTAAGTCCATTTGCCCTGAAAGATATGGATTTCTTTTTATTTAAATGCTTTGGAGAAACATTTTTAGCTGAGATATTTTTTAAAAATCCAACCCTTTTTATCACCAAATTTCACCAAACAAAGTTAGAATTTTCCACGGGGAAAGGAAATGCTTTCATTTGAAACATTCATGTTCAAGTTGATTGTTTTTGTTTTGAACTCACTGTTTAAACTGAGGTAATTAAACGCTTCAAATTCATTGTTTCAGGGGCTTTTTACTCTTAATTGTTCATTGTCAAGTAATATTTACTCTAAATCAGGATTATATAATGATAAAAATACTGGCTTTTTACTGGAGAGACACTCAATCTTTTAGTCAACAATATTTGTTCCTTTATTAAAACAAACGTCATCCCTTGTGGGAAATATATATTTCAGGTAAGTAGAGCAGACAAAAGTCTTTGGCTGACAAAAAAAAACCACACCACTGAGAAGGAAAACACTGCTAATTACAGGTGCAGGTTAAATAAATCCACCATTATTTTTCTATCAAATAAAAATTACAGCATTGTGAAGCATTCACAGCTCATTAGCCAACAGCTGCTAAACTCAAGTGACTCTGGCCTCAGAAGTATCTTGTGTTTAACTGTCTTAGAACCCTTAGACAGCAACCAAACCCTGTGAGTGGACAGTTGTGGATATGCTTTTCCAGGAAATATTTCAGAAAGTCTTTTTTTTCTTCTTTTTTTCTTTTTCACTGCCTCTGATTGCATAAATATTTGAACAGAAAAAAAACAACCAAGCAACAACAACAACAAAAACAACAACAAAACCCAATGTGAAATATCAGTGAACCTGTTTGCACATTTATGAATTAAATGTACCTTGTACAGCAGGCATAACTGTAAAGAAAATTTCACTATGTGAAATATTGAATGAGAAGAAATGTATGAGTGGCATAAGTGCAAAGAAGTTAGTGAAAGAGATAATGGGTCCTTTAAGAACTAGCAGGGATGCATTTTTAAACCTTTTTTGCCAGTTTTTTACAGTGGTGTTAGGAAAAGGAAATATGAGATAGTATGAAAATAAACATATATATGTGGAATGTAATAAGCATGCCAGGCTAATGCACGGAGAGTAAATGGAGCTGTCAAAAGTCTGACCAACAGGGCCAAGAAAGCTAGACACAAACAATTTCTAAAAATGCTTTTCCATTCCACTGCCTTGTCAGGGAAAGTTCACCCGTGTTTTGTAGTCCCTCCTTGTCACAGAATCACAGAATGGCCTGGATTCGGAGGGACCTTAAAGCCCATCCAGTGCCACCCCTGCCATGGGCAGGGACAACTCCCACTGTCCCAGGCTGCTCCAAGCCCCGTCCAGCCTGGCCTTGGACACTGCCAGGGATCCAGGGGCAGCCACAGTTGCTCTGGGCACCCTGTGCCAGGGCCTCCCCACCCTCCCAGGGAACAATTCCTTCCCAATATCCTGTCTATCCCTGCCCTCTGGCAGTGGGAAGCCATTCCTTCTTGTCTTGTCATTATGTATTCTTATAATTAGTCCCTCTCCATCTTTCTTGCTGGCCCCTTTCAGGCTATAACCATGTGGAGCATCTCCATCACAAGTCTTTAACACTCAGAGATTCAACACCTTAAGAATTAATTAAGGATGAATACAGCAAAGCACTTCTGTGAACGGCAAAATGATACTGCTCCATCTGAAGCAAAAATTCTGAGCCCTCCTCCAGGAGTTTGCCAAAAGTGTGATTGCTTTGGATATTACTTTTATAAGCAGAAGGTGCAGGTATGTATCAGAAGTTCCTCTGGATCTGATTGCATTTGGCCTTCCTTTTGTCCTGTACACGAGATTATGAGATCACTTCCTAGAGGCATAAAATAGCATAACTATGACTTTGCAAAAAAATTAGGAGGCTTCTTAGGACAACAATGCAGGGCATAAACAAGCAAGTGAGAGAGTGATATTGAATTTTTTTTTCCTTAAAAAATCAAGGGCATTGTTTCTGCTGTGTTTCTTGCCAGATGTAATTTCCGTGTCATAAATTGGTCTTCTGCTCAGTTTGGAAAGCTGGAGGTAGAAACGACAACAACAAACACAAGAGAAATTAAGTTTGCCTAAAAGTGAAAAAAAATTTCAAGATGTCTTTCCTTGAATGTCTTGATTTTTTAATTTCTTACATAGCTATTTAACATTTTAAAAATAATAGACATGAGAAAGATTAAATAGATATTGGCAATAATGTAGAGTTAGTTAGCTGGTTATATAGTTATTTAGTCATTATTTCTTTTCCCACAGAAGCAATAGTGATCGTGATATATAAATTCTTTTAAAGGTACTGTTTTAGAAAATAACACAATGTATGGTGCATACATAAAATATCTTACATTTGCTTATAAAAGGACCACATTGGAATGGATGCTATGGTTGAGACTTGATCTCTTTCGAATCATATATTTTCATTATATAATTTGGAATAGCTGGAGTTGATATTCAACTCACTGCATGTTGTTTGTACTGTGTTATTTGGATTTCCTGTGTCTGATCTTCCTCTGTCCTTTAGATTCTGTTAATTCCTCTTGCATACAGATTTCTCAACACCATTTGCAACTCAGTTTTCTGATTTCAGTGCCATTATTCTCTACCAAAAGGTATCTGAAGTTTCATTTCCATTTCCTAGTCTAGAAGAACTCTTAGGAAAAAATTTCAGATATCAAATTAGTTTCTCCTATAGAAGGTATAGAAGTCAAGTGTGCGTTTTTATTTCCATTGGAAAAGATCTTGAGGTAGTGGCTTTCCAAATGATTGATCTAAGCCATTACTGAAACTCCAGCTTTTATTAGTTTTTGACCATAATTTTCTTTTACGATTCCATTGACTTCACTAAGAAATTTTATTGGAGATTGAAGTCCTTAATAGCAATATCTGAGTAAATCTGTTACTAGGAAATAATGAGTTCAAATGGGTTATAAAAATTTCAGGAAATTCGTGAGATTTTTATATCAAAGAGGTCAGAGACAGCAAAAATGTTACCCAGTAAAAAAATCCAAATTGTAAGCATGGAGAGATAGAGAAGTTTGGATTGAAAGAGACTGGAGATCCTGCAGTTTAACTTTGACAATGTCTTATCAAAGCAAGACCAGAGACTCTGCACAAAACATTCCAAAGCTGACACCCCTCACAATGAAAGATTTTTTCCCAACTGCTTTCAATATTTATTTCTCTACAAGTACTGCGATGAAAGAGAATGATCTACAAGATTAAAAATATGTTTGATATGACACAGAAAGGGTACAGCTATTTTTCTCTTTTTAATTTTTTAGACCGCGACACCGAAAGTGATTGAAAAGATGAAAGAGGGGTTTAGCTGCAGACTAATGCAATTAATTTCCAGAATCAGGAAACCCCAGAGACTTCAGCTTCAGGGAACAAGAATTTTATTTTTGTGGTATTGAGGAGCAATTTCACTCCTATGAACTATATTGTAAAAGTATGTGTCTCACTCTGAGCGATCAAGACAGTGATAGATTATACCAGGTCTATTGCAATTTTTAGACAAATTTATTTAGATTGTCATTAAGAAACAGAGAAGAGTAACATAGCACAGTATCTAATGTTCAATCCATGCAATATATTTTGGGGCCAGAACCTTTTGATTTTTTACGCACATATAGAGCTTTTTAGCACTTTAGTTAATCATAAACATCTGTGGTATTAATCCGCAGTGACAGTGCATCCATTTAACTTGTACTGTTCCGTGGCTAAGTTAAATAAATTTTGCAGCTTTCATGAAATAGGAGAAAATAGTCAAACTTTAAATATTTTTACAACTAATGTACACAGAATCATGATCTAATTATGATCAGGTCATCATAGCTGCTGTAGCAGTGAATAATTCTGTTTTTAGTCAAGACCTTTCACATTAATAGACATTAAAATATTCAGAAGTCCTTTTCCCTGACTTTAATACTGAAAATTGTGTTTTTCAGTATTAGCACAATGAGGAGGGTCAGAAGACAATCAACAACTTTTGTCTGATAAGCCTATGAAAACTGCAAAAATGAATAGTTATTTATATCTTCTTTATGTATCTAATAGAACATCCAAAGAAAGAAGCACTTCCTTTTCCTGTACAAATACCAGATTGTTGGGTCTCCTTTGGCTTTCTTTGCTGGTTAATAATTTTGATTCCTTATAAAAGCTGTATTGTCAATATCAGGCATTAGAAATTTTCTTCACGAAGGTGAATTTGTTCCTATTCGGATATTTTAGAAATAAACCAGTGTCAATATAAAGGTTTCTTTGGATTTTCTGACTCAAAATATAGAAGCCATTAAAATTTAATTTTTTATTATTTTTTTTTAAACTGTAAAACTATTTAGCAGAAACGAAATATTTTAGGATGAGTTAACTATTTGAAGCTCAGTTATATTCACAGTTTGTGAAGGAAATGCCTCTGTACTTCATCTCACTTTGTCCCTTGTGGTCTCGGCACATGCTCCCTGGTGGGATTGATTCCTTCTATTCCAGTATCAGGCTGTAAAAGCCCTGGAGCTGTATGGACAGAGAAAGATTGTGTGCTAAGTGAAACCCTTTATTTTTGCGGTGGAACGTAGCTACTAAATCAAGACTTCATTCCCTGAGCGAATAAACTGTCCCTCGGGACATTTGTTTCACGGCTTTGCTGGGTGATGTTTTGTGATTCAGCAGGAAAGGTAAGAGAAAATTTGGAGCATCCACAAATGTTACAACTTGGTTGTAAAATCAGCCAGGGACAGACTGCGAAACCACATGAGAAAGGTTTGAGATTTTTAAGTGGGAAGCTGCATACAGAAAATAAAATAAGCAGCATTCCTGCTCACTACACTGGAAAACTGAAGGAGAGTAGTGAAAGAACTGACTCTATTTTATCACAGAAGGGCTATTTTTACAGTTGTGTTTTTGATGCTACCCCCAAACTACACTTTTGTGTTCAGGTTCTACGGATGCAATAGAATGGAACTCATAAAAGGAAAAGATTCCGTTTAAAGAGCTGCTCAAAAAATATAAAAGATGAAGTATCTTAATTCCAACATGCACCTCTCGTATGATTTCAGAAATACAGCTTACATTTTACTTCAAATAGTTGAATAGCTATTTTCTTAAAAATTTTACTTTCAGTTTTACTGCGGTCTGATTTCACTCTGCTTCATTTTTTTCTCATTGCAGAGCAAGAATTAGACCCGTTTAAAAACACTAAAGTTAGAGACAAACATATGAACATCAAAACTTACATCTAGAAATGCATTGCATACCTGTTTTTCTTTCCCATCTTGACCCTCTGAGATTCTTGATGCAGAAAAGAGGCTTTGCTCTGCTCAAAATGAAGACAACTGTTTTTTTTTTATTGGCTGATTTATATATTGTGCTCACAGAGAATAGGATATGCTTTTGGACGAAAATTAATTTAGCCGTATGAAAATTAGATCTTGTCATAAAAAAACCTCAAAAAAATCCTTACTTCTTCAATAGATTTGTATATAAGCAGAATTTCCTGCTTTACTCTTCTCTTCTTTTTTCTCACTCTCCCATCTTACTCCTGACTACCATTTACTATGTCTCGTATGTTTTGTATACCACATATTTTCACGACATATTAGTTCAGTCTGGAGGGGTGTAGCAAGGTGTTTTGTCTGCATAATTCAGCCTGCAAAAATGTCTTTCCATTTCCTGTCTGTCCCCTTTATCCAGCATCCTCATCTTCAACTGATGCTGAAAAAGAATCTCATTGACACAGCTGAGCATTATTGGGTTCTGATTGACTTTAATTTCCTTTGGCTCATTTAATATGAAGCCTTCCACAACTTCAGCATATTAAGAACATAGAACAACAGTTTCTCCTCTTTTTGATGTACATAAAGCCAAACTGCTCTAAAACCTCACAAGTCTGCATAGTTATGAAGAGATTACATCTTGCTTAGATTATCTTAATTCTTTAATTGGGAAGCGAGGCACTCTGTACATACATCCATAATTCTATGGCATCACTGAGGAGTGATACACAGGCTGAAAATCTTTTGGGCTAATCATGTGGAAATTATACTCTGCATAATGTCTCTGTCAAAATTTGGAAGTTTATCTTGTAGGAAATGAGAGAGATGTGCTTCTTTACTGACTTTGGTTTCACTTTGTATTTATAGAAAAAAAATCACATTTTCTGTAATTCTTACCATCAATATTGCCACTCCCGTATTTTCCTTTTAAACTTCTGTTTCCCTGAGCACTCATTTCAGTGCAGCGGAAAGTTTCCTGCCAAACCTCTTACTGTGGTTGTGGACAAAATGATGACATGATGTTTTCTTGCACAGCTTAATAATAGCACATGAGACCTTTGATATTTGTGGAAACTCCATTTCAATTAAATTATTAGTAAATTTTAAAGAAAAAAAAAAGAGTGAAAGGTTATGAAAAGGTTGGTTTACATTTTTCATTTGTTCCATTTCCAGACTAACCTTTTGAGGATCTCATGCTATTTCAGTCAAAGGATTCTGACCAAAATTCAAAATACTTTGTGGCTATTAAGATACCTCTTACACTTTAAATGGTTCTTCTAGTTGTGCTGTACGAATCTTTGTTCAGACATTTCCATTTGCTCTATGTAGTTTGGGAGTAGCTGATATCTGGCAAAAAGCACTTGGTACTTCTCAAGTTAAAGTGAATGAGATCTTGGTATTCCAACGTAGCTGGAAATGAAGTGGAAATAAACATTGAACAACTCCAAGCCATCAAGTTCCACTGCTCTGAGCTGCTGGTGAAGGACCATTACAGGCTATAAATATACATCCAGCATCTTCAGCAAACACAGACTGTGAGGGAAATTCTCTTTGGCTTCAGTTTAAGCATCCAGAAAAGGGTGAAGCTGGTCTGTAAAATTTCCTTGTGCGAATTGAATGATGGGATTTGGGTTATGGAAAAACAGTCTTTAGATTGTCCTCTTTCAGAAAGTCAGCAAATACTGTGCCTCTCCAGCTCGTGGCTTTAAAAGGCACAAGTTAATGTTCCAGCAACCATCCCTGCGAGGCTGATACAGTCCATTAAAATTGGGGGCACTCGGTCACTCTGTAGAATTACTTCAGAAATAAGCTGAAACTTTTAGAGAAGCCTCTCTGAGGAATTAAATACAAAGCGTAGGTCTTTAAGTGCTCTCAGGTAGAGTGTGTGTGTGAGGGGCAGAGAATGACATCTTTTCATTTGTTTTTATTTTCACCTGAAAGATGACAGAAAGATTATTATATTTCTTAGAGTTTCAGGTGATGAGTTCAACGTTTATTGCATTTGAAATGTGTTTTCCAAATACAAGAAGTTATCTTCCCTTTTCTTTGTGATTCTGTGCTTGTGAATCTTTGCTTTTTATTAACAGAGCAAGCTGCGGTGGTATGACCTGCCACAGATGCTGATTTATTTCAAAGGCCCTAGCTCTTTCAATAGGAGCAAAAAGAAATAATTAAAAAGGAGATCCTTACTCTCTTATATTAGAATTTCAGGTCTTATTTTAATTTCATGCACATACTTTACACAATTTGAAATAAAAACAATTGAAATTATTCATATTGTCTCCCTATGGCCCATAGCCAGCAGTATTACCTCGAAGAAGATGGTAACCTGGTCTTCAGTATGCCACAATATCTCTAATAAAATATATGTAATTAATTAAATTTTCCTGTATTGTTTGTTTATGTAGGGGTTTACTGTGATTTTCTTCTTCTTCACTGAGGAAATTCTGAAATACACCCATTTGTCATAATATGGTAGAAATTACTGGGCTGTTGGACAAAAGTGTGGAACAGACTAAAACCATGAGGGAACCTAAAAATAATGGCATAATCCAAACAAAAGCCTAAGATTAAAGAGCAATAAAAGGCACATTATATATATGTGTAATACACGTCTCATAATAAACACCATTCAACACATCAAAATATTTTTGCACTTTGTTTTTTTCCTGCAGTTATTTATTTAAATATATACATATATATCTCTCAGATATGAGGATAAATGACTGCAAAGTGCCAGAACAGTGGCAGCAGATTAGAAAATCCTGTGTAATTCAGCACAACCAGCACATCAGGACTGCAGTCTTCATCCACCTTCTTAATTTCTTGCCACAGCTGGGCTTCAAGCTTTATTTTTCCGATGCTGACATTCATCCAGTGGGAATACTCAGACGTCAACAAATCAGCTTAGAATTGCTTCAAACTACTGGAAATGAATTGTTGAAAACTATACAAAAAATATTGAAAATTATGTTTTTTTTCAAACCTCAGATATTAAAAATGCCCATGGTCCCTCAGAAACTTGTTTGCCTCTAGCATTGAGGCAAAAACTTTACTTTTGGTGGAACTTTGGTGAACCTTCTTAGATAATCTGTGTGCTTCTCAGACTGGTGGTAGTGGTAGCTTCTTTGCTTGTAAGCGTGTCTATTACTAGATTCAGATGAAACTACAAACTCTTGTTGCCTGACAGAGTGTAGTAGTCAAATAGAACACCTGAGTAGATGCTGAGCTTTATTTAACATACTCACAAGTTTATTACGCTGCTTCAGACTTCACGGCTTCGTTCCGTGCAGAACAGGCAGCTGGATTCGCCTTTGGAGAAAAAAAAGAATATGTGCCTCTGGAATAACGCAGAGTATTTGGCAAACAGACAAACATCAAGGTATTCCCTGCTCTCAGAAAAGTAAACTTTGAAATTTTATGTGACATTCTGTGTGTTCCTATAAATGTTAATGTTTGTGTGTTTGTAAGGTGCAGGTTAAGCAAGACGATAATAAAATTTTCTGAATGTCATTTCTTTCTGAAAGAGTTCGGCAACTTTCTGGGACTTGTAAGGTCAGGTAAATACCTGAAGTTTCTGGCCAGGGAAATTGAGGTAGAAACTCAGAGGATGGTTACTGTGGTCACCATGTGGGATGAGATCTGGGGCAAAGCAGCATCTTCTGGTAGTCATGAGCCTTTTCAGCACTTATTTTTAACAAAACAGGAGTTCATGGCCTATAGGTGTGAAGCAGGTGCTACTTGCCTTATCTGAGAGCTAGCCACACGCTACCTCGTTTTCTGCCTTTAGTGACTATCCACAATGTTTCTCAGGGAATTTATATATTTATAAGTATTTATATACATTAATTAAGAATTATTATTACGACTAAATTATATAACTTTACGGAAATTGTTCAGGTGCATGGAAACTCTACCAACTGTCTCTGATTCAGTAGATGTAGGCCATGCCTGCAATATCCAGATTTGACTTATATAAAATTGGAATGTGACTTGTTCAAAGAGACAAATTTTTTTTTGTGGTATCATCATTTCAGCTCACTAAAATGAAAGATTTTCTACCCGTAAGTACAATGCAAGCATTTTCCATGAAAACTTATAAAATAAACCAAGAGAATCCTTTAGAAAATAACAAATTTAGACTCTGTTTTTCAGCGTGTTTGTAAAGCACTTGGTACATTTTCAAGAAAAACTCAGGAACAAGTTTTCTACTTCCTACTGGATGACTGGAGAAGAGGTTTTTCGTACTGGAATCTTGTATTTTCTATGGAAGCATGTGCTCATAATATCTTTTCCCCAAGTACTTATCGGTCCTAATATCTAAGTCCTTGTGGTTTCCAAAAATGCACTCAATCAATAAACTGCTCTTCTGCAGTATCCTGGATGTGGTTTTCTGTCCATCTGGCTGAACATAACCTAGAATTAAAAGAAATAAGTTGGGAATGAGCAATTCCCTTTACAGACCCTTCCCTCATCCAACCAGTTTCTAAGTGACAGTTCCAGAGGGAGAGTTTCTAATCTAACCAAATCTTAAAAATTTATGATGGTCAGCACATTCTGAGGGTTTTTAGAAAAGCGATTTTAAATTCTGGTTATTTAAATGAATTTAAATGTAAGGAAAACCATATTTTTATTGCTTGGTAAGACAAGAAGCTTCCACCTAGAAGAATCAGGAGAAAAGCAGAAAAGATTGGAGGCAAGTGGTTTAAGTAAACGGAGAGGCATTTAGAAAATGTTCTTTATCCTACTTTAGCTGATAGACTTTGAAATTCCTCTCTGATCACAACATTAAACCAGATGGATGAAAAAGAAGTGGTACAAGCAGAGCTCCTTCTGCAGTAATACTTTAAAAGTTATTCACTATACATATAAATCTCCATCCTTGAACGCAACTCCCAGTTTATGGGAAGTCAAAACACTTCCAAAGGAATCACAGAGAAATTGTAAAAGAAATTGCATCCCTGTGACAGGGCGTAGACACATAGTGATAAACACATCAAGACAATTGACAATAAACACGTCAAAACAAAGTTGTGTTTTGAAATTCACTGAAAAAAAATGTATATAAAAAAGCCATTAGGGCTTCAAAAATTAGGCGGTGTAGAGTAGCTTTCCAAAGCTGAAGCGTTACCTTTAAATGGAAAAATGCACTTCCAGGTGTTTATATGAGGCGTTCTTTATTTCAGGTGAACATAGATATGCACAGAATCACAGAAGTAGAAAATAGGAAGCCCTCAGCTTTAGTTCTAGTTATGACTTTAACTCCATCACTTACAGATTTTACCATAATTTCCTCAAAGCAGTTTTACCACACAGAAAATAAGGAAATGGCCACCAAATTACCTTTTTCCAAAAAAAAAAAGAGTGTCAAAGAGGTTTAGAATCTAATGAGCTCACTGAAAGTCAACAGATTAAAGTCCTTAGAGGACAAAGCAAAAAACATTTGTCCCTTCAGAAATATTTGAATTATTCCTAGGTTCACTCTCCATCTAGTTTCTTGCCTAGGTTTGGAGAAATGCTTTTGTTTTCTTTCCTTTTACCTGTTTCGGTTTTTATTTTGTTTTGGTTTGGTTTTTTTCAGTGTTTCAGGTGACATAAAGCTGCAGGCTAGCTGTTTGTTTAATTCTCTCTCTTTCTTTTTTTTTTCCACAGGGAGCAATGATAAAACCGTAGAAAGCTCCATTGCTGTCTTGCAGTCTTACTGCTGTTAATGGGAGCCTTACACTCAATTACCACCATCCTCACAGAAAGTTTAATTAGAAAAAAAAATGCGAAAAAAATGTATTTAACAGCTAGATTGAGTGGAATCATAGTATTAAGCACAGTGAGATATCTCTATATTGCCCTAGAATGAACTACATCCCAAGTAATGAGAGGTGGGGAAAATGATGCTTGAAACAACCTTGTACCAGAAATAAATATTGCATTATTATTCCTGTCATTGGAAATAACTATGATAATGCATTCACTATTGATCCTTCTCCGTAGGACTCCAGCTCTGACTCGTTGCTCATCCTAAATGGCTCAGTGAGTTGCAAGAGCTGTCAGTCCCTGCCCATTTAGTCCCACAGCGTTTTGTGTACTCCACCTGCTTCACAGCACTGGCTGCCTGTGGTCTGCCTTCGTGTGGGCTAGCAGCGAAGCAACCCTAAAAAAGAACATTTTGAAGTACATGCCAGTAAGCTTTGAACTCCAGGAAAAAAAAAAAAGAAAAAAAAAAAAGAGAAGAAATTCTTTTTCATGTGGATGAAATTAAAAAGAAAAAAAGAATCGGAGAAATATATCTGGAAAAAGTTTTGAAAGATAAGCAAAAGAAGTAATAGTGATATCAACGATTCAAAATAATTTTTTTATGATTTCTGAATTATTTTTGATTTGCCTCATTTGAGTCATGTGACGATGCTGGTCTTCCAGCTTCTCAGTTGTTTAGATAGCAGTTTCATTGGAAATGTGATAGACATTTTTTGGGGGAGGGGCAGCCTGGGTGTCAAAATTTAGTTTTCACAAAAAAGTGATCTGATTTTTTTTTTCTTTTTTGTTCTTTTTTTCCCCATTCTTTTTCACAGATAATTAGCTGATTCTTTTGCCATTCCTAACAGACTTACCTTTTAGTTTCCATCATTTACAAGTATTGTAAATTTAAAAACTTGTACATACCTCTAGTAACTATATGCATAACACTTGTAACCACTTCTATGATATAGCAGTACCTCAATATATTAAGAAGAGAGAAAATAACTCTGAATAGAGTCTTATAACTTATTTTACATTTAAAAATCACATATAGAATTAAAATATGACCTTGTGGAAACAGTTTTCAAGATTTTGGGTGTTTTTTATCAGCTTATAAATTAACAATGTTTTTGAGCATATAAAAAATATGTGCCATCAGAGCTGGAGTGATTGAATGATTAACAGAAATTTCTGTCAAGAAAATGAGAGTACACCCCAGTGTTCTGCATTCTACAACTGTTTTAATCGTGTTTGAAAAGAGTGATGGGAACAGCTCCCTTAGGCCCAAATAAACAAAAATCCAAATACATCCCTGCCACGCTCAGGTCTCTAGACAGGTGTGGAACTGTGGCTGTCATGGGAACACCAGGGGCACTCAGGCAATGGAGACCAGAGCAAAAATCTGATATCAGATATAAAATCAGAGATAAAATGAGGTTCCACACCAGCCACCATACAGTGATTTTAGCTATGCGGGTGCTTTAAGTCTCTTTTCAGTTAAATGAGCACAATATTTGGCACGGTTTTGAGAGCTTGCACAGGTGAGGAGCCCCTCAGGTGGTTCACACCTGCCTGTCCTATTTTTGTGAACGGGAGGAAGGAATAGTGTTGGTAAAGCTGGCTGGCACTGAGGCCACGGGTCAGGACTGGGCCAAGGAGTTGGGCCAGCAGCAAAGTCAGTGGGATAGTTGGGATGTCCCAGGAATCCCCATCTGTATGCCAGGCAGCAGCAGCAGCAGTGGATGTTATAAAAACCCAGAACTGATGTAGACCAGAAACAAACACTGACCAAAAAAGTCTGTTTCAAAAGCTTTTTTATATTTGTTCAGTCTAATACTTAACCTTTTCATGGTTTTTAGGACCTGTGGTACAGCTTCAGGACCCAGAAAGGGCTGGACAGTAACTCAACAGTAGCACTAAACAAGGGAAATTTAAAAAAAAGAGCGGGAAATAGTACACTTCCCATAGAATATTCTGTAGGAAAAATAATATACCCTGGTTTTGTAAATATTTAAAATATTTTTTTAATTAAAAGACTTCCTAGGCGATGGAATTACTTAGGCAATTCATGAATTTCTTCTCTGTATTAGATTCAAGAGCTAAATCTAAAAAAAGTCACTTTTTACATATTATGTTCCTAAATGCCGGTGTTGTTAAAAATAGGAATGAGATTCAAAAAAGCAGACAAAATCTGGTTAATTATAAAAAACCCAAAACTATTAAGAGTTGATAAGTTTCTCTGGACAGGGAATTTTTTCACATCTTCTAAGACTAATTTCAACTTGACATAATTGAAATGTAGACACGGGAGTCTCAGGTAATTTGCATTCTATCTTCTAACAAAGAAAAGTTAAGTATAAACCTTAAAGTGGGATAATTTCTCTGCTGAACTGCAGATAAGGCTGAAAAAATGAAGAAAGAGCAGCACAGGTGAAAGCACACTACACACAGAAATAAATTAACTAACATATCTAATTAATGTAGCGTACTAATTGAAAATTGAACTCCTGATATTGCAAATTTTAACCTGCCTTGTTTCTCAATACATTATTAATCCAAGATAACATTAAATTTCCTCTGCGAAGATTTTTTATATGAAGCTAACAAAGTTAAACCCAAAATTCTGCACTGTATAATGGCAAAATTCAAAGTTAAGATGCAATAATAATCTCAGCAAAGTTGTGGGTGCTTACATTTTGTGCCTTTGATGTTAAACTCAAATAATCCTACCCACAGAATACACCAGCCTTTGACATAACAAAAGAATATGACATTACTGAATTAATAATCACATTAATTGGTACGTACAGCTGTGGGAGTACTGATATTGAATTAATTTAGCACAGATTAATGTAGACATGGCAATCTGAATATTTACATATCATTAAAGTTTGGTGCCCTGAAGACTCAAGGGCATTTTGTCCCCAAAAACTCTTTGGTTTAGTGTAGCATGCTTTCAGTAGCATTTATCATCAAAGTTGGACAAGTGTTGGCACTTCAGTAACAATTTCGGGTGTTCAAATCTCAAGGAAAACAAAACAAATTTAACTAATCTTGGAAGTAATCTCAAACCTCTGAATCTGAAATTCAATGAAACGGCAAATTAAATCTTTTACACGTGTACCTTCATGGGGGGTCTTTAAATGCAGAAATGACACCATTATTATCATCCTGAAATGATCACGCAAGCTGTATGGAGACAGGCATGCC
Source organism: Rhagologus leucostigma (assembly GCA_013397725.1). Classification (NCBI taxonomy): domain Eukaryota; kingdom Metazoa; phylum Chordata; class Aves; order Passeriformes; genus Rhagologus; species Rhagologus leucostigma. Next base: position 105,178 of record VZTD01005024.1, read on the forward strand.
TAATAGAAATAGAAATTTAATGTAATACCTTTCTGTGTTTTTTACAGGAGAGTGCAATAACACAATAAACACAAGTATTTAAAATCTGTGTTTTTATATAAACAGTTTTAATTGTTTTATTATGATGATTAAGGTTTGTTCTGCCTTGCAGAGATTTAGCAGTTGCTATATTTTTTTTTTTATATTTAAAAAAAAAAAACCGAAACCTGATCCACTTAAAAAAGAAACCATCTTGGTAATACAACAAATCTAATCAAAGAACACTGCAATAAATCACTAAAAACTTTTGTCCAATACAATCCACTATTCGATTAACATTCAAACTGCCTTATGCCATTACCCTGACATTACTTAGGCCTCATTTGTAATTTAAATTAGTTAAGACATTTAACTGATATCGCACTGGTATCACTGATTTAAGCTGTACACTTAAAATCTGTTGATTTTGGTATCACTGTTGTGGATTATACAAGTGATTTATGACTGGGGATAGTGTAACTTCTTTGAAAAATCAACGTTTAATGCTAGACCCTTTTATCCATTTATTTTATTAATTCCTAGTGGTTGCAACAACTCAGAATGGGAATAATTTTCTTTCAACCATTTAAATTAAGTCATTTAATCTTACCTAGTCCAGATCTTTCTGTGCCATTAAAGAGCAAAAAGGGCATTGCCAGGATGATGGAATTCACAGATGTCTGATGGTCTGTGTAGAATAATTAACTTGTTTACAAAAGACATCTTATTTGTAGATAGCTAAAGCTGAGTGGAATTAATCCCTACCTTTGCCATGCCTTTGACCTAGAAATCACTCACCTGCTTTTAAGAAATTCTGAAAGAACAGTAAGCCACCAGGGATTTCAAAAAATTTCATTTGAGTACAAAAGGTGGAAACTACTGAGTTATTACAAGAATTTCGGCTATTATTTGACGATTTACCCTCTTTCTAAAATAAAGCAGTAACAACTCTTTCAGAATTCTTCATTCCAAATAAACGGCTTGCCAAGTTTCCATCAAACTGCCCCAGCTGTTTCCCTTTAAGTAGCACAGCCTCCATCTCCTGAGTCATCTCAAGGTGGATTCTCTGCAGTTTCATAACCCCGTTTTAGTTTCAAAGAAAGTCCCTCAAATTTGACTATGGGTTTCTGTCAAAGCATGAGTAGGAACAGAACAGCAAATGGATTTTGAGCATTAGAGAAATGGAGAATTTTTTTTTTCCCATCTTTCGAGGTGTTTTACACCAGCACAGACAAAATGACACTGGAATCCAGCAGAGCACAACCTAGCTGTATTCATGACTACAAACTCTATCCTAAAAATTTCTGCTTGAACAAAGCTTTTTAAATATTTTTCGAAGAAAAGAGAAAGATAAAATAAGAATCCGTTATTTAATACCAAAAAGACCAATAATCTTCCCCCTCCACACAACAGCAGAGAAATTATGTGATGTTGCTACCTGCTGAGGGCTTTCTGATGTTGGGATCTATGGACACTTAGATCTGCGCGTTTCTTGAGACATATTTAAACTGTATAAACAATTTCGGTATTGGAAAAAAAGAAGTGGCTGGGAATTTTAAAAGTACTGATATCTTAAGTAAAAACTTGTGTTTGATTTGGTTAAAGATTGGAGATTTTCTGTGCTTCTCTGGATTGCTCAGAACTTCTCATTCTTGACCTCCTGATCTTTTCCTCCCATGCAGCAGCCAGCGTCCCCCTCCCACACTGTCACCAGCCCTTTCCTCATGCACAAATCTATTCAACGTAATGGGTCAAAATTATTTTAATGACCCTCTTATCAGATTTTTCACTTCTTCCTGTGGGCTCAGAACCTCCAACACAGTACATTCCTTGCATCTCTTTTATTTTTTTCCCTCTAAGGAGTCAGGTAATGTCTTATTATACTTCTGGGCGTCATTTGGCTCTATCTAATCTGTAGCAGCTGCACTGCAGATAGCTTGAGGTTAAATTCATTGCCCAGACATATTTCTGATTTGCAGGTACATAACTGGCCTGAACACAGGATAATATCACTCTGATAAAAAAAAATCCACTTTTTTTTGGTACAGTGTACCAAACCGAGGCAGTTACATGCAATATGAATGTGCCTCCATGGTCTTTTTTCAGCAGTTTAGGGTTTTTTTTCACCATTTTGTCTTCCCACCCAGTGCGATCTGCACCAAGAATACACATTTTGCATATCTTTTAATGTCATACTAGACACCTGGGAAAATACTTACAGGGTGACCAGCTGTAAAAGAAAAGGAGCTTGGTTTACTCTATGTTTATAAAGAAGGCATTGAAGGTTGCTTCATGCAGAATTTTATGCATAAATATTAATGTTTTATTCAGATTTAAATACTAAGAGTGCTATTATTCTAGCCAAATATACAATGATGCTGAAAAAGAAATGTATGCTGAAAAAGACTGCCAGGAAAATCATTGGAAGAGATGGACTCAGTCTGAATTCATGGTTTGGTTTAGGAGCTACATTTTGTGCTACATATGCACGATGAGAACTGAGCAGACTTTTCCTTGAGATAATAAAAAAATAAGGGAAAAACAGCATCTGAAAAAGTATGATGGTAAAATATGGGGGTTTTCTCGAAGGACAGGACATTCCAGTTTTATTCTTGATAACACCATAGCAATTTTCACAGCTCCCTTCCTGCCCTCACAAGGACAACTTAGAAGAAAACACAACTTTTCGCTTAAGCGTATAAATTTAAAAATCTACATGTAAAGAACAGGTGTCCGTGTTGCTTCTCAAGTTCAATTTAAGCAACTGGTTTACTAAACCTTGCAGTTTTCCTTTAGTCTTGAAATTAGAAGCTACTGGCATACAGACTTTTTTACACAAAAAGTAGATTTGTCAAGCTATGATAAAGGACAGTATCTGAAACCTCACGTGGGCAAGGTTATCATTAGTGACAGCAATTCTGCACTTGGGTATAGAAGGTGTAAGCAAAAGAGGTGATTGTTATTGGTAACAGATATCAGAAAGAAGTTTTTTACAGTGAGGGTGGCCCAGGTTGCCCAGAGAAGCTGTGGCTACTCTACCCCTGGAATTGTCCAAGGCCAGGTTGGACGGGGCTTGGAGCAGCCTGGGATAGCGGAAGGTTTCGCAAAGTTTGGACTAGATGACCTTTAAACTTCAAACTATTCTATGATTCTATGACTTATCTGAATTGTGATTATGTTCCACATAAATAACCATTTAGTGAGATCTCCAAATAAGCAAAAGACCCGAAAACCGTTCAAAATGAGTCAGGAAAATCTTTATCCCTTGAGATTTAATTTTTATACTGGGGAGAAATAAATCAGCTCCTATTGATGACAAATTTTATCTGTTTGCCTTTCTATCCTGTTTAAAATTCCTCTTATGCATTTTGGATCTTGTCCTAGTATTTATTTTTTCACAGAGAAATTGATTCTCAGCCACCAACCTGAGCAAGGTACATAAAAAATGCAATTTCTCTTGCATAAGCTGTGGATTACTCTTACCAATTTGCCACTCTAAAAGCTAATAAAATAATAAATTACAGTCCCTCATATCACCTCACAGCTGGCAGAGTGACAACCATCTAAGGAAAGCTGTCTGTGCACATGTCCCAAAGCAAAAAACTTTATCTGTGTTAGTCTGCCTTATTTCTTTTCATTCAGTTCTGTATAGGATCTGTGGTTATTAATTTGATGCATTTTTATTGATCTGCTGAAGTTTCTGTCCCCGCCAGTTACAAGACATTGACTTTTTGACTTCTCTTTTTTTTTTTTTTTCCCCAAATGGAATTAAGGGACTGTAAGTCCTGGATCATTGCAGCTCATTTCAGTTTGTTTGTATCCTCATGGCTCTTCAGTTCAGCCCAACTGCTTTCACGTAGAATATGGTGTTTCAGTTTATAATATTTCCAAGCAGAAACCTTAGAGACTTTTGTATAGACAATTTAGTGTAAATCTATCTTGAACTGGTCTGTATTCCCAATGTTTTTTACAAATACCTTTTTTTTTATTGAATTTGTTGTTGTCGTTAAAAGAAATAAAAAAGGAAAAAAAAATCCATCAATAAATACTAAAATTTTCTTCAAACAAACAGTCTTACTTGATATTGTATCAAAATATTTTCTATTTTGCTTCAAAGGTAGACATGGAGAGGTATTTAGTAGATATTTTGTCTTAAATCTCTGGTATTCAGTGGATTGGAACAAGATAGTTCTGCTGTGAAAGAGGAATATGATGGCAGTTTTACATTTTAAATTTAAAAGTCAAAATTGTGTAAGTATCATGTAAATCAAAGGCCAGAACAGGAAAAATCTCTCTTTTAAGGTTACTACTAGCATTTGGTAAATTGTATATCCTGTTTGGGGGGATTTTAGTTTAGTTTTGGGGTTTTTAAAAAAAAAAAAACCCAAGGGGTTCCCATCTGGTCAGCAAAAGAAGTACATTTTTAGTGAGCTGACAGTGTGAGAGGAAGCTATAATAAATTTTAAACATTTTTCCCCTTAAATGTCATGGTGGAGCTTACAGCAGTCATGTTCCACAAGCAGAATGGGAAAATGTGTAAATAGCAAAGGTTTTTAGCCTGACCTTCAGGCTAAAAATTACGAGTTTAAAAACAGAAAGAAAAATTCAGAGAAAATGAAAATGCGAAAAAAAAAGGTGTGATTTACCACGTCACAATTTAAAAAACCCCCCCCAAAAAAACCAAAAACAAAACAAAACAAAAAAATCAAACAAGGAAACAAGATATTATATTTCATTGCTACATGCAGTTATTCAATTTTTTTTCTTTTTGCTAAATTTAAGCATCTCTTTAACTTGTATTTCTGTTTTCCATACCAAAAATAACTCTCTTTTAGCTATCAGTGAAGTCCATTTTGGAAAGAGAGATAAAATCCATGAATGCATACTTAACCTACTAAATCAATTTTTTGCCTCAGTTACGTAATTCTATTCTGTCTTTTCAGCTAATTAAAGAGTAATTTAGAACAATTCGTCACGGTATTTGTACCAGAAAAGTTTGGAGAAATCAAAGTTGTCCTAGTTGTCCTATTATTTGTCTTTAAATACTAAAGAATGAAAACGTTGCATTTTATTAAAAACTTCACAGATCAACTCATTTAGCTGTCCACTTTCCTGCACAACAAAGCAAGTTTGTGAACACAAAACAAAAAAGGATTGAAGGTGATGTTTATGAACCCCATTCCTTGCTTACAAAGTGAAGTCTAAATTAAAAACTTGATAGATGTCTAATTTTGCATAAAATAGTTCAAAGAAATCTGAGTTGCTTTTTTCTGGTTTTTAAATTATTATTATTAATTGTGGTTAAATCATATTTCCAGAAAAAAAAAGTCTGTAAGTGTTCCTCTAAACTGCCCACTGGACTAGCTGAATATTTAACTACAAATTAAAATTGTTTACATTATCACCTTACATTGGTTTGCAGCATTATCTCCCCAGATATTCAACCTTATTTAGTGTGTCATCTAACCTCTCATAAAAAAATAGGAAAAAAAAAGAAAAAAAGGAAGTTCTTGTCTCTTTGGCAATCCTTCCCATTAATTTCTGTGGAGAATTCATCTCAAAACAGCCTGACCAGAAAAAAAAAAAACCACATAGATCAATGCAAGATTAAATACCTGAAATTTTTTTTTATTTTAACAAACACTGTCCTGAAAGCGGACGTGCATGAAATCTTCCAAACTGATCTTTTTTTTTTTTTTCCCCCGTGTATCACAGTGAAAATAATCCCTTGGACTTGGAAACACACCTTGCAATTATGGGTTTCTAAAATAATTATGTCATTTACTGCTATTGCAAAACATTTGCCTTGAAAGCTGATTATGCCACAGAAATAGATATCCAGGGAAGACTGTGGAGGGGGAGAAGGAACTCAGCTCACATCCTTTCTGGTATTAGTCTGTTCAGTGAGTTAATGGAAAAGCTGATACTAAATGGTACACTATAAATTAGTACATCTGCAATAAAAGAACTTATTTTCCATTTTAATCGCTTGGGAGCTGTTCTGCAAATGTATTTCCATCTTAGGTGCTGGCGAGTTCAATGATGTGCACTACAGGGCTCATGCTCCAGTAAACTGGTGAAAGATGTTAAATGCAAGAACAGCATTAAAGTTATGTCTGGTGGCAGTATAAATGAAAGTCTTTCAGTATTCCCCTGTAACTCGCTCAGGAGTTTGTAACTCAGCTGCGAAATGGGCACTCAATTAAAAAAGACTACTGCATGAGTCTTCCGGAAAAAAAAAAATTCTCTAGTTCACTGGAACTACCTTAAATAGACTTTGATTTTTGGGCTTGTCAAGGGGACACGAGTCTTGAATTTGGAAGATGAAACTGTTGATCTGGTGCATGTGTAGGAAACACAACATGTTCAGACCTGAGTCCTTGCTTTTTTGGCAAATTGGGTGTTATCATGTTTATATCTCTGTACCAGAAATATCTTTAATATGCATTACCACTAATCTCTAACTATTGCAAACTTCCCAGCTTTCAGCCCAAAAGAAAAGAAATCTGGCACAATTTACACTGCATTGCAACTTTTGCTGAGGAAATGAAACATAAAAGTCTTAATATGACTTAATTTACAGCCTTTTGAAGTCTTGATAATTATTTATAGTGACATCTATGCATTAGCTTTTTGAGAGCAGGAATGTGTGGTTGCCAATATGTGTGTGCCTGATTCCCCTCACATTCCCTGGGAAATAGGAGAGAAATTCAGCTGATGTCAACAGAGTTTCACATTTGTATCAAAAACGTTTGAACTGAGGGAAAACGTCGTATGATGATGTCATTAAGAGCTTTCTTAGTATCCATTCTCCTGTGGTGGCTGTGGATAGAAACTTGGTGTGTGCAAATTTCAGGCCAGAATTTGAGAACACTATAGATATAAAACAAAAAAAAAACACCAAAGCCAAAGCCAAAAGCAAACCCAAAACCAAAATCAAGCCAAATCAAACCAAAGAAAAATCTCAAAAAAACTCCCCAAAAAAACTCCCCAATAAACCCCCAAAAAACCCAAAAACCCCAAAATGAACAAAAAACCCCAAAATTAAAAAAAAAAAAAAAACAAAGCAAAACAACACAAACCAAAACCAAACCAAACCAAACAAAACAAAAACCAAAAAAAAAAACCAAACCAAAAACAAACAAAAAAACCCAACAAAAAACCCCCATGCACGTAACTACAAGAATCCCTCAGGCAAAGCAAGCTGATGAAAATTGTTCTCGTTTCAGCCCAGGTGGGAATCTGGAAAACATGTATTTTCCAGGGCCAAAGGTATTTTGACTGTCTCGTGAGAATGAGTATTAGCTGTTAGAACAGGTCGTGCTGGAAAATAACTGTTCCTGTCCCCATTCTGTACATAATGACAAATATTGGGTGGATATCAGACCACGCAATTCTGCTCTTGAATACAACTCTTAACACACTGAAATCAGATGGCAAAAGGGATGTTTTGATACACAAGGTTAATTTATGTTCGCAGCGTGCCTCATCTGCCAGTATAATGTCCCTTGGTTGCATCACATCCCTTGGTTTCAAAATAATATTGATATTAAAATTCTGTAAGTTTAATTATTGCTTAGAAGTTAAATTTTACTTAGTTCAGTGACTGCAGGCATCAGTAAAGGAATTATTTAGCTGCTTTTAAATGTCAGTTGTATTCTTGTATACATATGTATTTTATTTTTTATTGTCTTTTAATTTTTTATTATTTATTTTATTTTATTATCTATTTTCTTGTCCTTAATAAGGAGAAGATGTATTTATTTTGCATAATTAGACAAAATAACAGTCATAACTTCATGAAACTAGGGGGTTTTTCTTCTACTAATTGCTTAAAACCACAAGAAAATATGAAATTATATTGCCATTTCATGCCATGTAAAAGCCATTGAGAGTCTTCAGGAGCTGATAAAGAAGAAAAGTTAACCTGTTGTGGGTTTCCTATCTCCGCCCTGAGCTTCCATGATCAGGCAGACACCTGTGTGCTCAAACTAAAGGGCTCCTTATGCAGAACCGTGCAATTAACCAAGCAATTAGCTGTTGTTTGCAAAAATTACCCATACACCTAAGATGAATTGGCAGGATGGGACAATCCATATAAAACTCATCCATGGGAGCAGGTTAGGAATCATTTTCTGCAGCTGAGCTTGAGGTGAAATCTCTTTTGTCTGTAAAAAAAAAAAAAACACATAGGAATTTGGGGTTCTTCTACTAATTTCAGTGAGTCTTGACCTGAAGTCTCAATTTTCTCTTGTATTAATGGTCGGTGCTGTTGGTGCAGATCTTTGCAACACGTGGAAACATTCCAGGTGCTGTTTATTAAATCGTTGTGTCTCGTGAAGTAATTTGTAAAATCAATTATTTGCACACTCTACTAATTCTCATGGGTTACCCTGGGAATGTTAAATTAAAAATGAATCCCCAAACACCACCTGATTTAAAGATTTCATCCATGTGATGGTTCTCTTTCAGGAGATTATACTTAGCAATGGAGTAAGTGAATATTTAATAGTTTTATTATTATTTAAAGAGGGAAATGTGATCTTTATGTGAAGTGAGAGAGTTCTTTACTGCCAGCACACTTTCTTTTTCTGATTCATATATAATTACATATATATTCTATAATTGCTTAATTTGGCTTCCTTTTCCCCAGATTGCTTATATTGTAAAGTTTTTCATCAGTAGGGGTGAAGACTGCTTAAAATAAATTTATTAATTACATTTTACCCAAAAGTAGGGTAAAAGATCTGAAAACTCAAACCAGTTGGTGTAGATTTCTTCAGACTTTCAGTCTTACATCCTCCATATATAACTATTTTACTGAATTTCGAAATGCTTGACATTTTTATCTACATGGATACATTCTTTTAAAAAGATAAGTGTGTCCTCTTTTAAGTACAATCCTGGAATAAGTCAAGCTGAGGGGGAAAAGCCTTATTTCTTATTCTTATTATAGGTGTTTTTTCTCTCCTATGTTTACTAGAAATGTTTTCAGGAGTGATGTGACAGTCAGAGTTCAGCAACAGCACAATTTCAAGTATATTCACTACTGCTAACAGAACATTGTTATGGTGAAAAAATAAAACCCAGCCTATTTTTAAGTCTAAATCTGAGTGGAAATGGCACATAATAATGACATACACAGGAGGCTGCAAGATGAAAGAGCCACAAAGACCCTTTCAGAAATGCAGTTGTAGAAGAGGAACTCAAAAAATGCAGCAACAAAAACATGCACTAAGGTTTGTGAAATAACCCAGACCATCAATTTTTATTGTAATTTCTTAAATCAAGTTATGCTGCTTTTCTAGGGGCAAAGAAGAAAGAGAGATTTTACACCAGGAAGCATTATTCTTAGAAATGAGTAATTGAGTAAACGACGTGAGGTGATCCCAAAGCAGTTCCCTCTGTGAAACTCGTCCGTGCTTTACCTTCCTCCTTTGGAAACCCAGGAGTCCTGTTCAGGGCACCCCTCAGAGCACAGCCCATCACACCCGCTCTACTCTTTCTTGGTTTTATTTCTCTGCCTCTGAAATATTTGGCCTTGACAACCTCATTTTGAGGAGATAGCAGGAGACTTTAATCTCAAGGTTCTTGGCCTGGCTAGGATGCCTTCACTTGGATATCTTGTTTTGCAGGGGTGCAAAATTCAGCTCATCTTAGCTGCCGTCAGAGGCTCATAGAACCAGACCTAAACTCGTTACACCAGGAGAAATTAATGAATCAGTGAGCCTGACTCACATTTCAGATCCTCTGATGGGCATTTATGGCAGTCTCATCGACACGGTGATGCTTCTGCTTTGTAAACAATTCCAACGACAGAACCTTTTGGCGACGGGTTGAACAAAACACCTATTTTGTTTTTCGTTTTTTTAATTTCAAGCCATCATCTGAGCATTTCCAACTGCCTTAAACACGTGTTCCAAGATAATTAGGCAAGTGAAATATCATGTCAATTAGAAAACAAAGTAAAAATCTCCCTTTATGTGTGGCTTTCTTACCCATGCAAGCAAAAAATCTTGTATCACCACAGAGAGAGCTGCCTAACCCTAGCAACCTCATTTCCTTACACAGAATTCTTGCTGATTTTCTACCTACCTTTGGGGTTTTTAAATTATCCTGGTTGATCTGAAAAACACAACAATAAAGAGACCCAAACCAACCAAATACTTAATTGTGTACAGCTGTAAGAGGAAGTTTTCTCAAAATCAGCAATAAAGATGACTAGACATGGTTAATCCATTTGTGCTTTAAATTGAAAAGTCAAAATGACACTTAAACTGAAAACCAGTTTATTTCATTTTTACTCAAAGTGTAAACTTTCATCTTAAAAATGTCACAAAATGTCAGATTCTCAAACATGCTGTGGCTCAACCACATGCTTTCCTGCTATTATGGGGCAATTCAGAGGATTTTAAAACAGGAACCATGAAGCTTTGTAAACTGAGTTCTCTGTAGGAAGCTCGGTTCTCACCATGTTTCATTTTAAAGCAAAAAGCCATTTCATCAGCTCAATAATGTTATTCTGCTTTGGCTCAACTCTTTGTGCCTTGGTGTTTCATTTTGGTTAACACTGAGCATGTGTAGACTACTTTTCAACCAGAAATTCTGCAAAAAAATATAATGAATGACCAAGCTGAGTTATTTATTTATTCGGTCATTTATTTACTATTATTTAAAAATTTAGATGCTGGCTGTTGTGGAATTATTTTGGATAATTGTTCTCAAGTTTCTGCAGCATTCCCAAAGAGTATCACCAGCTTCCAGCCAGCTGGGACCTCCCCAAATTGCCAAGACAAAAAATGTCAATTCCAACCACAATGATTTTTAACTTTTAAGTATAACTGTGATTTTCTAGATTCCATCTAAGTAATAATTCTGACACGCTCAACTTCTAAGGTGAGTTTTAAAAGAGAATATAAATTTTGATATATATGTGTGTGTGTGTATATATATATATATAAAAATATAACTTCTGTATTATATATGGAACATCCCTTATTATTTTAATAGGAATAGTCTGTTCACAAATTTCTTAAATATATATAACAAAAAAAGAAGATGGAAGCAGGCTGCAGCCAGAAATTTTTACGCATGAAAGGTAACAGATGTGTAACCATTTATAATTGAACACATTAGGAAACTCCTTTGACACATCTATTATGTTCATATTGCAGCACTGGAATTTTTGGTATGATAGGGTGCATGCAGAATGTCACCAAATCACTGCCAGAAAATTTCCCTTCTCACTATTAACTTAATAAAGGTGTTAAATTCTCCTTAATTTAGCCTGTATCCCCTTGTGATTTTCATCAGTGAGGTGATGGGGAGTGTAAATTTGCATGGAATCAACTTTGCCACCTGAAAGAGCTACAGTGAAGGAGGTGCATAAATTAGCAGACACCCAAGCTGATATATATGCAGAGCCCACTCCAGCATTTTTGGTCCAATATAGAAGCATTTGGAAAAAAAAAAAAACAAAACAAAACAAAAAAAACTAACCCAAGACAAACTAAAAAAAAATCAACCTCAAAGAACATAAAAAAATCCCAATTTGTAAAACTGTCTCTATTATTTCTAGTGCTGGATTGAGTACAGTGGAGTTTGGGTATTTTTTGTTATATCCAGTTTTACTTGCTCTTTTCATCCCCAAACCTAAGAGGAAGAAATACTTTGTGACTAATAAAAGCATTCAAAACGTGCTAATTAACAGTATTCTTTTAGAAGACAGGGAATATATTGTAATCTTAAGAGAATCATGGAATAAAATTAAACGTCCAAATAAAGAACAAACCCCTCAAACTCTGGCCCTTAGAGTTAGAAGCATCTCTCGTATCTTTTCTATCTGCCAGGAAGAACATACTTAAATTGTTCCTTAAATAAAAATGTTATGGGTACAGTGCTTTCTTAAGTATTGTTTCTATTGTCTTTCCTGTTGTTCTTGTGTCTAAATACAACTTTTTAGGCAGGGTTTTAATCAGAAGTTCCAATCTTGTGATTGTATCGTTAGGTTAATGTGAACCGGGGAAAATGACCATCTTTTGGAGAAAAAGAAACCAAAATGACCAGAACAACCAAACCCAGAAAAAAGCCAGCCTTTAAAATACCAAAGACTATTTTCTTTCTTACGTAGTACAGCACACAACAAAATAATAGAAACACTCTGCTTTTTTATTACTTTTGAGATGAGACAGTGGCTTCAGAGAGCTCTTAAAGTTTATATTGTAAGATTCAAGACAAATAATAAGAAAACCACCCAAACAAACTCTTCCTCACAGCTTTATTTATAAATGCCATTCGCAGAATTTTCTGTGTAAAGACTCTACCGGAGTTCACTCCTGGAGCTGTTATGGCATTGGTAAAAATAAGCACTACTGACAGCACCATTTCACTCCTTTCTGTTCCCCTTTTCCCAAGTACATCTATTTTTGACATCTACCTTTGGCTGGGTAGAGCCTATTGTGAAATGTTTAAGAGTCTTCTGTTTTCAAAATTCCCTGTGTAAAATGGAAACACCCATATTTTTATTTATATTTATCTATTTAGGTAGATATCTATGTGCATTTACTCAGCCTAGTACTAGTAAACTGCTCTATTTTTTCTCCTTTAAGATCTCAGTTTTCATCAGGTCTCTATATGTCATGATTTAAGCAGGGAGCAACTGAGCACCACACAGCCTCTGGCTCACTCCACCCCCTACAGCAGGATCAGAGGAAGAGAACTGGAAGAGTAAAAGTCAAAAAAAACCTCATGGGTTGAGATATGAGCAGTGTAGCCCTTGACACCAAATTTGAAAAAAAGAGGAAAAAAATGAACCCAAAGCAACCACGAAACAAGTAAAATTAAACAAAAGTAAGCAATGAAAACACCAATAATGATAACAGCGACAACGACCGTGATGCTGATGCTGAAAGGGAATAACAAAGTGAGAGACACAAAACTGAAGAAAAACGACTGACACGAATGAAAACCACTGCTCACCACCAACGGGCTGATTCCCAGACAGTCTCCAAGCAGTGTCCTCCCTTCCAGCCTTCCCGCAGCTTTATACGCTGGGCATGACACCGTGTGGTCTGGGATATCCCTGGGGTCAGCTGGGGTCAGCTGTCCTGGCACTGCCCCCTCCCAGCTCCTTGTGACTCTCCAGCCTCATTGCTGGTGGAGTGTGAAGTCCATGAGTCCATCCCTGTTGAGAGATACTGAATTAAGAAACAAGCTTAATTCCATTTCTTCTTGTATTTTTTTTTTCCTTTTTTTTGGTAACTTTTTATCGAGTTTTAGGAACTCTTTTTAAAAAATCTCGTCAGAAATCAGTCATCCAAAAAATGACAGATAGCACAAACACTTTTATTAGAGGTGAGGGTTTGATTTTTCCAGGGTTGAGGGGAGGAGGAGAGGTGGGAGAGGACGTGAACTATCTCTAAAAATAACGAGTGATTCTCACGTTGCAAAGGAGACCTCAGCCAGAGGCATTTTGTCCATTACCCACAGACAGTGTGGGAGTTTCCTTTGTGCTGACACACATGAGCTGGTTCAGCTGCTCGTGGAGGAGAAGAGCGTTGCACGCACAGGGGTGACAGAGACTTTTCTGGCCAGATCAGCAACAAGCACTGTCGTCCTCCCACTCGACTGCAGATAGCTGTCTCCCACACAAATCGAGGAAATCTGCAGTCCATCAAACATTTGTATTATAGCCACGCATTTTAAGCTTGAAAAACAACTTTACGTTCTCTGGACTGGCCTCCTAAATAAATGCAGGCCATGAAGTTAGACACATATAGCGACCGGAGTGTTTACCCTTCCATTTCAGTTCACCACATTTCCCTTACAACTGATTTATCCATCAATAAATCATATGTGCAGATTAGACAAATCACACTTGCTAGTAACAGTTCCTGTAGCAAACATCTTAATCTCATTTCATGCTTTTTATGGAGTGCTATTAATTTTTTTGCCTGACTCTTGTTACTTATGATGCACATTAAGAAAATATTTATTGAAGTTAAGTAGTCATTTCATTAAAAGTGGACATGGAAATGTAGACACTGGAGCCAGCATTTTGCTCTGCAAGCTCATGTTACCTCTGGAGAAAAGTGGTAAACACTGTTAATAGCTTATTTAAATTCAGAGATAGCTATCATAGAGGCAAAAAATGTGAAGCTCTGCAGTCAAAAAAAAAAAAAAAGCTATAGCTTCACAAAGGAAATATTTTTGAGCTTCAGGGCTCAGAATGATCATGAATTTAATGACTATTGTTGAGGCAAAGATTGAGAAATTTATTTTTGGGATGCCATATCACATGATCAAAGGAAAATTGCCTCCTGCCTAATATAATGTCCCCAAAAGTACATGCACCAGGACCTAATAGCAGTCCCCGGAAATAAACAACAGGCAATTCAATTTTCTTTTT
>VZTD01005024.1:119656-157142 GCA_013397725.1 Rhagologus leucostigma
TGCACTTTAAGGAAGTAGACCAGAATTTCTAGAACCAAGGACTGGTGCTGGGATTCGCTTGTTTTTGGTAGTGCTTATCTCTTTTGAAAGCAAAGCTTGGCTTCTCCTTTTCCTTTCTGCCCATACCTTAGAATCCAAGAAATCACGTAATAATACTGAAATGTTCAATTTGTCAGGAATAATTGGGAAGGTTTGGGAAGGTTTGGGAAGGTTTGGGAAGGGAAGGTTTGGGAAGGGAAGGTTTGGGAAGGGAAGGTTTGGGAAGGTTTGGGAAGGGAAGGTTTGGGAAGGGAAGGTTTGGGAAGGTTTGGGAAGGTTAGGGAAGGTTCGGGAAGGTTAGGGAAGGTTTGGGAAGGGAAGGTTTGCGAAGGGAAGGCGTGGTTGCCTGAATATCCTTGTAAAAGAGTGTGCATCTTGTCCAAAACATTCATAAATGAAGACTGAAAACAACTGTTTTAGATATTCTTTATCAATGTCATTCTTTAGCATTCTTTTCTTGCCCTTTTAATCACACTTATTGTATCTGAACCTTAGAGAGAACATTTCTGCATCTTATTTTTGAGATATTTTTCTGTAACACTTCATTGCTGATTCCTACTCTGTATATCAGACAGACAGGGGACAACACGGATAATTCTACTTCCCAATCAGTAACACTGCTAATTATGGCACCCAATAGATGGTGACATATGATGAAATTCCATAAAAATGGACAAAACATATTGAAAACCATTAAGAGATTTTATACTTTTTTTTTTTACATC
Source organism: Rhagologus leucostigma (assembly GCA_013397725.1). Classification (NCBI taxonomy): domain Eukaryota; kingdom Metazoa; phylum Chordata; class Aves; order Passeriformes; genus Rhagologus; species Rhagologus leucostigma. The sequence goes on from VZTD01005024.1 coordinate 120,421, forward strand.
TTTGCTTAGAGAGCTACATTTGTATTTAGGCACCATCATACGCCTGGAAATGTGATTTACTGAAATGCTGAACACTACCATTTTCAGAAGGCCCTTCCATTTATTTTTAGAGACTTTTGGTCCATGAGGAAGGGGAAGAGGAAGAGGAAGGGGAAGGGGAAGGAGAAGGGGAAGAGGAAGGGGAAGAGGAAGGGGAAGAGGAAGAGGAAGAGNAAGAGGAGGAGGAAGAGGAAGAGGAAGGGGAAGAGGAAGGGGAAGAGGAAGAGGAAGAGGAAGAGGAAGAGGAAGAGGAAGAGGAAGAGCCAAAGGGGAAGGGAGTCTTTGAGTACATGTGAAACTGAACATGGTTTGCGTTTCCAAAACCTTATTTATTTGTGTGTGCTGTGATCTTACCTGTGAGGAGAGCCCTATGCCAACCATCATTACGATCTGAAAATATTTATACGGCTTCTACAGTTGCTTTGCACATGGTGCAAAAGTCCTTGGAAAACCATTAATGAACGTTTTCCATAATGAGACAACAGCAGCAGATTTTGATCCCTGTTGTGATCTCTTTCCAGTAACTACAATAAGGATTCAAAGTGACAGAGCCCAGGGTTAGACAGGAAATTGGGAAGGAATTGTTGGCTGTGAGGGTGGGGAGGCCCTGGCAGGCACAGGGTGCCCAGAGAAGCTGCCCTGGATCCCTGGCAGTCCCCAAGGTCAGGTTGGATGGGGCTTGGAGCAGCCTGGGACAGTGGGAGGTGTCCCTGTCCATGGCAGGGGGTGGCACTGGATGAGCTGTAAGGTCCCTTCCAACCCAAATCATTCTGGTATTCTGTGACTCTATGAAAATCTTCCCTTCTGTGGTCACCAAACGCCCATTTTCAAGTGCTAAGATGGCTTGCAGAGACCACGTTGGACCACATTTTTCTATTCAGTTAGAAATAATTGACAACTTGTCTGATCTCATTTCCCATGTCCCACAGAGTCTAATGAGGCAGATAAGGAAATATTCCAGGTGCCTAAACTGTTCCTGCATCTTTCTTTTTCCTCAGGTGGTAAGAAAAGTCATTCCTGTGCCATAAGCGCCGTGATTTCAACTGCGTCTGATTGACACATAATCTCTGCATGTTACCAGCAAGAAGCATTACAATGCATCCAATTTTCCTGAAAAAAAAACAAAAGAGAGGAGAAAAAAGATACCCAGCTACCTGGCTTCTTGTGAGCAGCAGTACAATGTTATTTTCTGAATACCTAACACCCAGATGATTGACTTCAGGCAAGAAACATTCATACTTATTTGACAGAGTTTCTGATTAGGTTTTACTTCACTGATGGTCTTGTCATAATATTTGTTTAAGACTTAACCAAGCTACATGACTGCATTTAGATTGTCACCAACGTAACTGGACTGTCCACTCTTCATCTCTCTTGAACCCACAAAACTGGACATTCCCAGCAGATTCCAGAATGTTCTACCATCACAGGGAGAAATGTCTGAGAGGCTTTTCCAACTGACTTAGTTCTAAACAGTAAAAAGAAAAATAAAAAAAAAAATAGAAAGGAGGAAAATTTAAGATGTGAAATCACTTGGTGTAACCCTCTGAAAACCATAAATGAGTGAGAAAATTCACTACCTGAATTCTGCTTTGAAATAAAAAGGAAAAAAAGTCTTCTTTTCAGTTTGGACTGGCCTTTACAAGACTTTGATTTTGCTAAACTGCATTGACTAAATTACCTATTACTCTGAACTTTATCTCAGACTCCATAAATGTCCTCCTTAGCTGGGGGCTCATGTTCCTTAGTACTTCTTGTGATTTTACAAAAGCTGGGTTAGCTGATTCCCTCTGTGTTTAGAACACCTGCCCCATCTGTAATGAAGCACAGTGTGTTAGTTCTCTCTGGACAGATGGCAGCACTGCTAGTGTTTAATATTTTAACTGTTTAATATTTAGAAACTACGTACCAGCGAGAAATGTGCACTAGGAAAAAAAAAAAATCAATGCTGTAAAGAACAGGGAATTTTCCTCACCCAGCTTCTGATTTTTATCAATTCTTAGTAGGAAGCAATCCCATGGTTTTGGATAGCTTGGAGCATGAAGGCGACTTTAATCTATGCCAACTGCTAATAGCCCAAGGCTTACTGGGCCACAGGGAGCTAGAGAGGCACATTTTTATTTGTCTGCCCTTCCATAGAGAAATAAATTATTTTTTAATTTACTTCTCCCATTTTCCAATTAATTTGGCCATATCAACATTCCAGTGCCCAGCAAAATGTATTTGAATTGGCAGAGCTGTGCAAAAGCTGTGCTTGCAGTACTGAAAATTCAAACTCCTCCCATTAGCTACCCAATTAAGCAGAAGGAAGTTTAAATTACCAGCCTCTGACTTTATTTATTTATTTTTACAGAAGACTAGTAGTTAACCACGTTTAAAGTTGTATGAATAATAAGAGAATATATACCAGATCAAGCCACAAAAGAAGTGGGGAAAAGCAGAAATAAGGCAATTGAGAAGAAAAGAAAACACATTACCATTGGAAAATAATTTCTTACTTAATTATGGTCTAATTCAGTGAGTTATTAGACTTCTATTTAAAAAAGAAACATCTGATAATTAAGTAGCTATTAAATCGAATTGATCATTAGTTTGGGAAGCAGAGGCAACCCTTTTATTGAAAGGCTGCATCCAAGTTATGTAGCTGTAAATAGATCTCTCTCTCTCCAGTAACCCAACTCAGTGGAGCCAGTGACACAAATAAAATGTTTTGTGTGAATAAGAACAGCAGCTAGAGCATGCTCTGTAAGAAAGAGAACTGATCTAAGCTGCTTAGGGATACTCTTAGGAAGCAGAGTCTGCTTTCCATTATCTTGAGAACAGCTTTGGCTGCCTGGCCTCTGGGAAAGCAATCCTGCCCTGAACTGTAATACTTATATTTTTTTTTTTCAAAATACACTTGCTACACACACACTGATTTAAAACCTCAATTCCGCTATTAATGTAATTAAACAATACAAGTTCTTTTCAAGATGGGTGAGCTTTTAGCGATCACAGCTGAAGAGCATGTCCATTTGTAGCAAAATATTTGTTTAACTTAATCCAAGCTAAGAGAACCCCAAAAAATTGAAATATTTGCACAGTCCACAGGATCAATGTTGCATGTTAAACTCTACCTAAAACTCATGTAAAAATGCAACAAGTCTTTTTCTGACACCTGCTGAAATGTGATGTTTTTGGATAAATGTCTCTAAGTAAGCAAAAGGTTTTTAATACTGAAAGACACATCAAAAATCTTGATTGTCTCAGTCCTGTCTAAGTGACTGAGTTTATCAGTAAAATGTTCAAAACAATTTTGATGTCTGGCCTATTTTGACAAAATGTTACTCAGGCTGTTGAATCATGAGTCCATTTCCAAAATCACAGCACTTGAACAAGCAGAGTTCCTTTCCGTAGGAAGAAATAAAAGGCTAAAAGTAAGGTTTTGACGTCATTGTTCATTTAGGGTTAAAAAGATGATACATTACAGAATTCAATATTCACAAAGAAAAAAGAATAGCTTCGCAAATTAAGATTCTTGCTTCTTCATTTTTAAATGTTTCGACCTTTCTTCCTTCCTTCCTTCCTTCCTTCCTTCCTTCCTTCCCTCCTTCCTTTGCAATATTTACATATTATATCAAGATTTATGTTGACTATGCATAGACAAGATTTTTTCAGATTTAGGTACATTTCCTCTGTCCCTATGTAGATTCAGTTGCTCTTAAAAAAAAGTTTTCAGAAGCATAGTCTTGATTAGAATCTGATTACAGTAATACCGTAATTAGTAAAAATTTTGATGCCACTGAGAGAGTCCTAAAGAAATAGGACTGGTCGTTGTAATAGAGGAGGTTTTTCTTCAGGTTAATCTGCAATTTCTACTGTTCATGTATCTATTTTTAAAAGAAAAACTTATTAGAAATTAAAATAAGAAATGGGATCTTCATATAATAGGCTTATATTACTCAACACACAGCTCTGTCCTAAAAATATCCAAATAGCCTAAAGGAAACTGGAGGGATTCAAGGAGTTGAAAAGAAGGCTATAATTAGAAATGACAAATTTCTAACTTTGAAATTGTAGCAAGATGGACTACACAGAGCAAATCTGTCTTTTACAAAACTCCTTATCTTACACTCCCAATTATTTAATCATTCACGGTATTAAAAAGTGCTGTGGTCCAAATTTTCAGAAAGGGACAGTTTAATTTTTTTATTTATTATTTGGTTTTGACTTGCCCAAAGGACCTGTCTTTGAGAAAATATTTCCCTCCTGTAAGCTTTTCTTTTCACATAGAGTTTAACTAATTAGATTAATCTTATACTCAGATTTTCAAACCAGCTTAGCGTATATTACTGAATGCCTTGAGAAGCCATGAGAGCTTCAGACTGACTCTGAGACATCAAAGTTTCTCTGCAGGATCCAGACCAAACACGACAATTTGAAAATACTCTGATTACACAGACCTTGAACAGGAAATACTAAAGAGAATTTGTTTAATAGGGTTTTTTTTTTTCCATCATGATTACTAGAATTGAATAAATAATATTTCAAAATTAGCATTATTTTTTTTTGTCTCAGAGCTTCATCTCAACTACGAAAAAAAATATCTGTTGGCTCTGTTCTGGTTTTTTCTGCTTTGCCAGAGGCAATATGTGTCACCCACATGGATGGATGTATTTCACATAAGACTGACAACAGAGTGCATGAATTAGAAATTTTTTTACCTCACTGTACAAATTATATAATTCATTGGCTTCGCAGTTTGACCTTCAAGGGAAACCTCAAGGACTGGCACTCTCTGTCTATGGGACTAGAGTAATTTTTTCTGATTGTGCATCAAAATTAATGGCAGTTGTTCACACTTTCACCCTTTGGCAGCGCACGTGTGTTTGTACAAACACATATTAAGTAAGCTTATGTAGACTAAAGGGACACGGGTTAATAATCAATATTTTTTTTCCTCTAAGTTTATTTTAAATGCAAGAAAAAAAGAAATCGGGCTGAGAACACAGTATTTGTTGTAACTCTCATTGTGCCTCCAACTTTGCCTTAAAAGAAACGTCCATTGCAGTGTGATGTGTTTTACAAAGGGTCATATAGTGTCTTCTGGTGTTGTGTGTCTGGTGTATATTATTAGGTAAAATATATTTTATATTATATTTTATATATTATAAAACATGTTCTATATTATATATTTATAGTATTTTATTTTTAATTATACAATATATCGTTAATAATTAATAAGCTCACATTTTCACTAAAGCCTTACTGGACATAAATGAAATATTTTAATACTCCCCTTTCATCTCTGATGTTGTGCGGAAGACACCAAACACTGGACATATTAAGACAGGTTTCTGTTTTACAGCTTCAGGAAGGAATGGATCCTGATGTCCCATAGATCAAAGCTAATCTTCTAATAGGCTTGCTTTCACTTTCATGTTTAACAAACCTGTACAAAAAGAGCTGGAGGTAAAAAGTCATGGGTTTTGGAGGGTCTGAGCTCTATAAATGCAGAGTTCAGGGGATTTGTCAGAATTGATCACAAAATTGCGTAGACTAAAAAGAGCACATGAGGTTGTGTTATTCAAAGCAGGGATTATTTCAGACGTGGATTAGTATCCTCAGGGCCCTGACTGCTCAAGGAGTAAAAAAAAAGGAAATAATTCCAGGACAGAGATTTTGCCAACCCTCTGGGAGCAGTTCCGGTACTTAATCATCCTGACCTTGAAAAGGCTTCTCCTTAACACAGAGATCTAGTGGAAATCTCACTTCATGCAACCTATGTGCCTCTCATCTTTCAGCTGTGCTGCTCTGAGCCTTATTTTGTCTTCTGCATTGGGTTACTGCCTTTACCGCAATGAAAACTGAATTTAAATCACCCCTAACCTTTTCTTCTTGAGGTTAAACCAACTGAGCTCACACAGCCTTTCCTCACCATAAACATTTCTGTGCTGGTGTCCTTCGACAAAGATTTCCAACGCGTTAAAACTCTTATGTTTTCAAGACGAAGTCAGCACAGCAGGGCAAAAATCGTGAGTCTTCATCACCACCAACTACTGAGGTAACAGCTGCTCTGCTGCAGTCAACGTCTCTGACTGATGTCAAGTCTGTGCTTGTGCTTTTCAGCTCCACATAAAAATGATTATTCGCAGCAGAACACTGTTTCAGATTTCTTCTCTAATACATTGCTAGAAAAATACAGCAGGTTACCCCAGTTATAATGTCATTTTTTACACGTTAGATCAAAACCGCTTTTCTCTGTGACTTACATGTCTATGTAAGAATGGGTCTTGACTCTCAAATCCTCTGAACAAAAAAAAAAAAGAGAAATTTGAGTTTGTCTTTGTATATGTCATGTGTAGGTCCAAGGGCAGCTGCATCGTGAGACCCCACCTGCAGAGCTGCCCCAGCCCTGGGCCCAGCACAGGAGGGACCTGGAGCTGCTGGAGCCAGGCCAGGGGAGGCACCAGGATGAGCAGAGGGATGGAGCAGCTCTGCTGGCAGGAAAGGCTGGGAGAGCTGGGATTGTTCAGCCCGGAGNAGTGGGCGGTGTCCCTGCCCATGGCAGATAGTGAAATGAGATGAGACGAGACGAGACGAGACAAGATGAGACGAGACGAGACGAGATGAGATGAGATGAGATGAGATGAGGTCCCTTCCAACCCAAATTGTTGTCTGAAATAAGACCCAAACTGATAACGGAGAGTAAAATATTGAATCCCAAAACACTGTACTTGGGATCCCATTGCCTATCCAGGATGTAAGGGAGCAGAGCATCCAATCTTCTTTGGAAAAATTATTGTTTTCCTGCCCTGACCTCACTGTTGTTCACACTGCATTTAGGTGCATATTTCTGAGGTTAAACATGCTTTAATGTATGATCTGTGATGAGTTTGGGGGTGAGAGTGTACCCAACTGCTTTTCAAGACTTGTGGCTGCTCCCCTCTCCTCACAACTTCTGAAGCCCTGACAATGAATTCAATTCTCAAACTTTTGTGCTGAATTAGAACATAAATCTGAGTGTTTTCCCTCTCCTTTTATGGGATTTTATGGGCAGGAATGCTGTTGTGAAGAATTTATGGATGTGAAATCTTCACTAACTACAGGGTTATTGCGTTTTCTAGAGGAATAAATCCAAGCTACCTCTCAGCTTAGGTATAAAGTTCTCTTCACTGTGGGATTCAGCACTGGCAGTAGCTGTCCCAGGGTCTTTATATCTGCTGGATGTTTTCAGGGTTGTCAAAGATCTAAGAGGAGCCCAGGATAAATATTAACAGATCTCAAGTAATTAGGCAGAACACCTACACGAGAAGAAGAAGGCTTGCAAACAATTATTTTCCTAAAGCAATGTAAGGCAGAGATGTATGACAGAATTCATATTTTTATCTGTAACTCAGCACTAGTTTAGCAAATAGAACAGATTCCAGCTTCCAAATATGTGCTACATTACAAATATTATGTATCAGAAAAATGCAATACGATGTTTCAAAATAATGCCTTTTTTTGCCTTTGAACAAGCAATAAATAAGGATAATTAAAACAAACAAACAAACAAACAAACAAACAAACAAACAAACAAACAAAAAAGGTAAAGACATATCTAATAAAACCATACGGGAATTGCCAGTGTTGATTATGTCTCTAAATTATTTTGAAGTCTGCATGAATAAAACTGCAAACTGAATTAAGTACCTTCATCCGCTTCTGGAAGCTGCTCTGGCTGATCCATTAAAGAATACACATTTTCACTGCAGTAATCAGAGGTTTAAATGGGCTTAATGTAATTAGAAAAATCCTTGGAGATATCTATTATCTCTTATGAAAATGGTTATGCTTCCTAGATTAGAACACATTGTTTCAGCATCAGTGTAGGGCTATAAAATTACATCTCTAAGCCTCTAACTTTGTTTAGTCATGGGCACGGGGGACCCTGCTGAATATAAAAAGAGGCAAATGCAGTGGAAACATATATGTACAAAAACCACACTGATTATCCCTATCAACACTCTAAATCTTGGCATGAAAGATGATCCACTATTGGCAGAATACTTTTTAAAAAATTCTGGAAATATGACTGTGAATGTTCTGCCCCAACTCATGATGCTAAAGGAGTGTCAGTCTGTTGGCTAATAAGACATTTAAATTTCATTTTTCACGTCAAAATTTGTACAAGCAGATCTGTACTTCTTTGTATGAATATTCTTTCACGAAAATCAAACTCATAGAAGCTAAAATTCCTGACTTGCACACATATCTGCTATAACCTACGTGCAAATGTGCATGCATGCCCACATTCAGCCTGTGCAAGTGCTTGTAGGATTGCAGATTTCATCTCCTAAACAGGAATCTCAGCAAAGAAATTGGAAAATTTTTGTTTTCTGACTGCATCCAGCACTTCAGTTTGTCATGACATTCACTACAAAACAATTCAAACTTGCTAATTTGTTTCGTTTAGACTAAGATAATGATAACACTTATTTTTCTTTTCTTGAGATACAGCTGACTGAATATCTTAAGTATGTTAATTTTAAGTACAAGTTGTTCTGAGATTTTAAAATTTAAAAAAAATTTTTTTTCATGTGGTTGGGGTTAAGCACAAACTTAAGAGCTTTACTGGGACCAGGGTCTTACTAAATGAAGCTCTGCTCACCTATGAAATTGCCCTCAAGACAGTAAAAATGTGATTATTAGCTCTGTTTGATGCATGCTTTCTCCCTAGGGAGATGCTTACTGCCTCAGAAAAGGACTCAGGGTGCAGCCAAAATGCTATCCCAACGTGGAGGATCAGCCAGAACATTGCATTTTGGCTTTAAAGCCGCTTGATCTTCCCACTCAATGTGGTTTTGTCAGGAGCAAACTGCCAGCAATGTTATCCTTCCCTCCTGAGAGGCTCAGAAAGTGTGCAGTGAAACCCTGCCAGCTGCCAGCTAAGAAGGCTGGAGCCTCCTCCCTGGTGTAGCCATTTGTTTGGAGCAATTCACTCCTATTCTGTGAGAAACTTGACGTGGTAATGGCCAGATGATTGCTGGATGTCACCTCCGTAATTCTGTAAGGGAACACTTCACAGAAATAAATGTGTTATTTCATATTCCAGTCCTGACATGGCCCCTGGGTGCAGAGGGGACCATGCTAATTGCCGTGGAGAAGGACAGATTGCCATGGATCTGTCGGATCTTTGTCTCAAGAACATTGCAAGTCACCGCTCTGCAGCGGTGATTAACACCCAGCCAATTAGCCTGAAGCCAACACCATGGGCTGCCTCGAAAATGAAGGGTTTCGATCCTAATTTTACCAAAATTTCTCCTTTGGCAACTTCAAAGTTCATTTACATTCTCTCATTTATCAACTGGTGGCAAATACACTTCCACATACCTGGACATTTCGAGGCCAGATTGACTTAGCAAAGCATTTTTAAATAGCCGAAAGGAGTGCTGTATTATAAATTTAGGTGTCAGTGTTTTATTTTCTTATTATGTCTCAAACACTTATGCAAGTGCTAAACTCTTTTTAACAACTTATGTATGCTGTTAAAAAACAGATAATTTCTCAAAACTGTGGTGTACAAGTCACGTTTCACTTGGTTCTCTTTCTTTGACCTCCATCCCTTTGAAATTTGGCCATTTAGCAAGAAAACATATAATCTTAAATACAGTGAGTCATACTTCTGTGACAAAATTAGGCACTTTTTGTTGGTTTTATTTTGAGACTAATAAAATCCTGTCAAGACAGATGTGTTCCCATATCCCTGGTTCCTTCACCCCGAGACAATAAATGTCTCTGAAGCCTGACCTCGAACCAAAGTCTTGCAGGTTCTGGAAAGCTGTGAGTCACTATATGTGTCAATATTTGGGTACAATATTGACTTTTTCTCTGCTTAACCCTACAATTTTGCCTTTCTTGGAGGCGTGTTTGAATTTGTCCCTGCACTGGAAGCACTGAGCACAAAAAGTACATTATTCATTTCTGATTTTGTGCTTCACTGTACACTTGCTTTCTCCTCTTATATTTTGGGGTTTTTTTCCATCTTCAAGGAGAGGGTAGTAGTTTGCAAAATAACTTTGTGTATTCCTTGGCCGTATGGCACTAGAAAAATGAAAAGAATTATGTAGAAAGCATCTTGTGTGGCCTGCAATTTCTGATATGGAAAGAAAAAGAGTGATGTACTGTGTTCATTTCATTGATTGACATATAAATCCTAAATATCTGTGAAGACCAGTGTAAGAGCAGTTAATTTAGTTTTAGTGGGAATTACATATTCAGAAAATGCAAGTGAGTCCTTTAGTATGTCATTAACACAGTGAAATGGTGTAATTACGATGTATAATCTTTCTTCATTTATCTCCTTTACAGTTGTCAGCATCAGAAATCCTCAGAATTTGCGTAAAATATGTAAGTCTGTGATATTTGATAGCACACTTAATCAGTGGTTGCAATAGAATGGCTGCTAAAAATCCCAGTACATTTATAATGTTTTTGGCAGGCAGCATAAGAATGTTTTCAGTCCTCGATATCTTTGTTTACTTGAAAACACAACTGTTCTTTCTAGTCAGGAACTAAGTAGTCTCCAGTCTGCTGTTTGAAAGTAAAATGACAACTTACATGGAGATAATTATGCAAGAATGGGAACACTGCTTAATTGAAACAATCAGTTCTAGGCAAAAATACACAATCTCAAATTTGGAAGCGACAAGATGTTACAGTACTCTGGATTTATTGATATCTCTTAGTCATTTTCCCTAAATTCCTAAACTGCCAGAAAACAACCAGTTTGTTCTTTAATTTTTTTTTGACTTGCTATTGGTTAAAGGAAAATATATAATTTTTCTTTGATGCCATATGCTGCCTAATTGCAGAGCATATTGTATGTAAGGCTGTGTACAAGGCTCTCGGATTTGTAAAGCAGGACTCAAAGCTATCAGAAAAATACTGTACAACATACAAAGAGAAGTGCAGGATCTCACTTTGAGATAACTGCACTAGAGTTCACCTGCACAGATGTTTAACCACTTAATTAAGAGAAGGAATTATTTATTTAGGGTTTTCTAGTGGGTGAGGAAGGACCTCAGTACTGCAAATGCAGTCTGAGAGTTAATCCAGTTCATCTATGCCTCAAATAAAAAAATGAAATAAAATATTGGTGTTTATAGTCCAGTTCAGCAAATGAATTGAGGTTTAACTTAGAGATATGCTTGTATTGCAAAACAAAAACTCTTGTTCCTTCTAGATTACATAGCATTTCTAAGATTTATGTCTCCAAGGAAATAGAATTTTGGGGCCTCAAAAGAGAGTTCTTGTATCTTGGCTTAGATCCAGTGAAAAAAAATTATTTTTTAAAAAATCATTATTGAATTTTGCATTCCAACTAAACAAAACTCTATTCTCAATCCAGTGAATTTATGTAAAAAGGTAAACTTTAGTGGGTTTCAAGCCGTATTGGTAGGGAGGATATGAGCTAAGTTTAACTCTTCCCAAGTAAACTGGTTTTATTCCAGACATTTAGAAACAGCAGATTTAGGATTGACTTTTCTTGATATTTCTGTAAAGTTCTGCTGGTCTTTATCTGAACTTTTCATTTGTGACCATGGCTTTAAACATGCAAAATGAGCTCTAATATCATCATCAGTCACTAGGCAAAAATAGAGTAAATAGACACATTTAAATTTGTGCCTGTCCTTACTCAGCTCAACTACACACACTTCTCAGTGTTTCACACTCAGGATTTTTAACAAAACTGTGCCAATGCTTAAACTGTGCACTCATGCAGTTCTTAACAGCTTTAAGTCCTCCTCATCTTCCTCACCACTTTTCTCAGTATTATGAAGCATAGATGGAATGGACTTCAAGAGGTTGTTTAGCCCAAAACCCCATCAAAGCAGGGTCAACACAAAGTTCACACCTATTTCCCCTGGGCTTTGACTAACAGAGTCTTGAAACAACCTATCTTGGCAACACTGATTGCCCTTATATTGCTGTTTTTCCCTCTTTTCTGGTATTCTGACTGGTATTTCCAGTCAGAATTCACGTCAGTAAAAAGCCTCTGTTTTCTCAGGAATGTTCTCATTGGCATTAGGGAGATGATGTTAAGTCCCCTCACCTCTTTTTTCCCCTCCATATCAAAATAAAATCTACTTCCTTCAGCCTCTCCTCACACGGCGAGTGCTCGATTGCCCAAGCATTTTGCTGAATGCACACCAATTTCTCTACATCCTTCTTACACTGGGAACCCAAAACATTTTGCAGTGGAGCCTGAAGAGTTGAAAATTCCACCAAAGTGCTCCTAAAATGTGCTTTTACAGCACCTGTTCGGGGGTTTTTGCACCGAGGTATCACACTGCTGTTTTTCCCACTTTATTTTATGGCATGAATATTGTTAAGCAGCTGGGCCAAGCTTAATTACACCGAACCTAATAGTAACAGATTTTTCTTGGTCTTTTGGCTGTGCACTTGCTGCTGTCTGTGAGACTATTTTTCTGGAAGATAGCACTCTGGTGCTGTGCTAGATGAAATATATATATCATTTACAGAGATAAATTATACAGTTTAACTGAAATTTGAATTATATATAAACAAATGCATAATTTATGCTTGTGAGTATCTGTCGTATACACAGGATAGTTTCTGAACTTCATTTTTTCTGTAGCAGTTGGGTTTTATTAGCAACACTCCTCCCAAAACGTAGAACTTTCCCCAAATTTTTTTGGCATTGTGACATACTGCATTAGTTTGTCTTTTGCAATGTGGACAGTGTTGTATATCTTGTTTATTTGCTTTGTTGTGTTTTTTTTAATTGAATATTTGCACTAAACATTGCCTGGTTCCTAGTAAATGTGAACATTTTAGTTAATATTCACTTGCCTGTGATCCTGGTGGACAAAAAGCCTTCTGATTATACAAAAGTTACTCCCTCCGGAAACTCTAGAAAATTAGGGTAGGTATTGGGATCCTCCATACAAAAAATGTGTCTCATTTTGCACCTAGAAAAATATTTCTTTCACAGTCAAAATATCAAAAAGTCATGGAAAAGAACAGCTTTGGTTCAGTATATTTCCTCATAGTTAAGACTACATGGCAAATGTCTGGATTTCTTTAATATTTTCTGAAGCTGGACATGTAAAACCCATAGGCCTTCCGTTGGGGAGTAATCAGGCTAACACAACCTGGAACATTTTAAACTGCAGGGATCTTTCAGGTGTGACAGAAATTTGGAAAAATCATATTTAAGGAGTATCTTTTCCCTAGAAACCAATGCAATGGAAATATTTAGATTGGTCTCTTAAACTTATATCAGCCATGTAAGCACTGCACAGTTTTAACTAATGCTAATTGAATATTGGGACTCCAGATTCCTTTCCCTAAAAACACTTTTTCTCTTCGATTTGAGAAATCTCTAATTTGGTACAATCTGGCACTCTCTTTTTTACAAGTTAATTCCTTATAATCCCATTGGATTCATGGTGGTGCATAACACAAATGATCCTCTTAACACCAAGAGAACCACTGGCACAAGAACCCTGACAGTTCTAGGAAATGAATCTCAATCCCTCCTAATCTTTTTTTTCTTCCTCTTTTATTTTTTTTTCCTCCTTCTTCTGAAGTTGACGGAATCAGAGGGAAGTATCCTTTTATATCCTCATTTAAATTTTTCGCCTTTTCAAGACAGATATTGCACCTGAGATTTTAATTGCATTTGCCATGGCCCTGCCTGATCTGTCTCTCTCTCTTTTCAAACACATCTGAAATCTTTTGTGATATTACTAAATTCTACATCTCCCTTAACAAAACTGCCCTCTTCTTTGAGAGCAGAAAAAACTTCAGAAAAATCTTCCTGTACCAACCCAAGAAATTAATTTGCCCAAATGATTTTTTACAAACCGTATGAAAATATCAAATAGCCTTCTTTCATTGTGATTCACATTAACTCTTGTCACGTCCTGCTCTCAGAACTTAACCACAATTGATTACATTCTAGTTTAAATATCTAGTTAACAAATAACTTGTTGATTAATTACGCAGCACCATGGTTTTAATTTCTTTAATCTTCCCTATTTTTAAGCCAACTGGAGAAAAAAAGGAAAAGGAAATAAAAGGCATTTCAGTGTCTGGCATGGCATTTCAGAATATGTAGAAATAGCATTTTTCAAAATCTAAAACCCAAACAACCTTTCTAAGTCACTCCAGCCAACAATCTATTTGTTAAGATACAGTGGTTAAGTATAACATACACCTCTGTTACATGTGATGTAAACTGGAATATCAGATGTTTGCGTCACCTTGAATTTCAGAATTTCACAAAAGCATCCAACAACGGAAATAAGAATTTTGCTTGCAGATCTTGTCAGGCTGAAAGTTGTTTATACAATGTTTATAACATTTCTGTCACCAAAGGGCAATATAAATGTTTCTAAAGTATAGAAATTCAAATATAAATACTTCTTTTATTTATATTTAAACAAACACTGTTTCACTTAATCATACGATCACTTAATAAAACCTAAGTGATTTTTGAGTATTGCTCTACTAATTTAGGTTTTTAATTTTCCTTGCTGTAACTTTTAATGTTGAGACTAAAATTTGTGGGTTTAAGATAAAAAATAATTTAAAAAAAGGTAATGCAAAATGTACAGAATTGTGCCACACACACAAAACTTGGCTTCCAAGATTCACTTCATCTTCTAATTTCAAACATATTTATGTAGATTTTTAACATAATTCATGAACTTTCTATAACCTTAGATATCGCTTACTCCACTGGTAATTAGTGTTTATCTGTTGTACGAAATAATGACAATTCCAGGGACTAACCTAATCTGTGATGGATTTCTTTCATCTTTGCCACACACTTGAAGCAACCTGTCTTGATCTCTTTTTTTTAATGTCTCTCTACCTTTCTCCTTTTCAGTGCCACATTTCCACTTTTCCTTTATTTCTGTACTAAACTAACCAGAAACAGAACACTATCAAGAATTTCTCTTTATTCAGTGCAGGACTGCCTCAGGACACTGGGTTAAATTGTAACTTGGTGGGGAGCCAAATGTGACACGTTTGGCAAATCAGGGGGAAGCAGGGAGGATCAGAGCTCAGCATCCCGGGGGAATAAAGACTGGGAATAAATCTTTGGCAGCTACATAGAGAGAGAAACAAATCTGTGGGGATATGTTTGTTTAGAGTTACTCAAACTTGCCTTTCGTGGTCTTCCCCGCTTTTCAGGTATTTGAAACAGGCTCAACTAGTAGAAAATCTTCTTTTTCTTCTGGGTCTTTAATAACTTCAGTGAATGTTTCCAGGAGTCTTTTCCTCTCCTCCTTCTTTCCTCTCCTTCCCCTGTTTTCTCTCTTTCTTTCCTCTTCTCTTTTATCCTTTTTTTTTTTATTATTTCTGAATGGTAGTAAGGACACCAAATATTCACTGCTCAATGGTCAAACACTGTGTATGAACATATGCAGAAATAAAAATGGTTATGTTAAAACATAAAGAGTAGTTCAATTAATAAGCAATTAAATAAAACACATTTGCACTGTGAGAGTGACCAAGAACTGCAACAGAAAGGCTGTGAATATTCCATCCCTGGAAACATCCAAGAGGCATCTGGACATGGTAATGAAAGATGGGAAAGAGGCACAGAACCAAGCAATGGTGGGTGTGGTCTGAAGATTTATGTGTATGACAGGGTTTTAGACACAGAAACTTTCATTTCATAGTAGCTTGGACTTAACAAGACAATTATTATCATCCATGAGAGAGTAAACTGATGCAATTTGCTGCATGGAGACAACATTACAGTAAAAGAAAATGTGTTTTTTTTACAACTCCTGTGCCTTGTGAATTAAAACTGTGATGCTGTGAACAACAACAACCATTCATAGCTGAATCACTTGGCCAAGACGACAAGGGGCTCTGCCAGTGCTGGGGAAGCCCGCAGGCCTGGTGATGCTCTCTGGGATCTGCATCCTCCTGGTTGATTTCATAACCTTTGTCCCAGGCAAACGAAAACACCAACTTCACTATTAATTAAGAAGAGACTTGGAATCTGTTTTACACATGGTATAATTACAAGTACGTTAATGATAATCAGGCTTCAAAATGACGCCAGAGTTAGGAAGGGCCTGAGATTTAGCAGCCTACTACTGCGCAAGCCAAGATATACCAATACCTATCTCTATCTCTATCTCTATCTCTATCTCTATCTCTATCTCTATCTCTATCTCTATCTATCTCTATCTCTATCTCTATCTCTATCTCTATCTCTATCATCTCTAATCTCTCTCTCTCTTTATATTCTGGTATCCTGAGGGCATGGGGAAGAGCGTGGGCAGCAGGTCAGGGAGGGGATCCTGCCCCTCTGCCCTGCCCAGCTCAGGTACCTCTGCAGTGCTGGGGCCAGTCCTGGGCTCCTCAGGGCAGGAGAGACCAGGAGCTGCTGGAGGGGGTCCAGGCAAGGCCACAGAGGTGATTTGGGGTCTGGAGCATCTCTGAGATAGGCAGAGGCTGCAGGAGCTGGGCCTGCTTGGTCTGGAGAAGGGAAGGCTGAGAGGGGATCCCATCAATCCATACAAACACCTCCAAGGGGTGCCAGAGGATGGGGCCTGGCTCTGTTCAGTGGTGCCAGTGACAGGATGAGGAGCAGAGGCCATAAAATAAACCACAACAAGTTCCACCCCAGCAGGAGGAAGAACTGTCCATGGAGGGGCAGAGCCCTGGAGCCGCTGCCCAGGGAGGGCCTGGAGTGTCCCTCTCTGGAGACATCCCAGCCTCAGCTGGACACGTTCCTGTGCCACTGCTTCAGGGGACCCTGCCTGTTATTCTGAAGTTTAGTGATGCCACTGCTTTAATTTTCACCCCAGCTTTCCCACCATATCATACACAAAGTGAACATTATTTACTAAGAAACTCCTCCATAACTTTATTAATTTATGCTAACAGCCCAGTGCTTTAACTAGTAAGAATAATTATGTGCTGCTGGTTTGTAAGGGAACTGGGGAGTGACACATACTTGGAGCTGAAGGATTGGCAGGAGTGCAGCATCAATTACAGTCACTCAAATACTGCTTGCGGACCAGCCCTGTGCTCCAGCTCCTCTAAGGTGCCACTCCTGCACTGAAACCATTGCAAGACCCAGCCCCAGTCTCGTGCAAATTGAAATTTCTCCTCCACCTGATGCTAAGTTGGTGTGCTTCGGATAAACAGTGTTTCAGATGCTACGACTATTTGGCAGATTTTAAATAAGCCTTGTGTCCTTGCTGTGTGAAGCTTCTCCTTCACTGCAGGGTAAAATCAGAAATTTGGATTAAAAGGCAGCGGAATAAAAAGATGAATATTTACATGCATCTGATGCTCTCATCAGAGATAATAGGCATAAATGGTCAGTTTATGCCAGGCGGATTATTTTTCCATTTGGGCTCAATGTAATCCCATGGGTGGGTATCCCTGTGGCACAATTCTAGCTAAAAGGCTTCTCTCATCCTGCTTTGCTACTACTTTAAGCCCATTTTTAAGTAATTTTGAAGGGTTATGCTGGTTTCTCCTCTTCCTTTTAACTGAATTCTGTGCCTTCAAACATGTATAGTCTTCACATGAATGAATATCATGCACACATTGATTTTAAAAGAAAATTTAATTCTTCTGTCTTTGGCTAGGGTTAATTTCTTTGGCTTTGATGGTTTTTTTTTCACAGAAACAGGTCTTGTTATTTTTTAAACCATGCTGATATCAACTGCCCCAGGTAAAAAAGATGTATGTTCCTTGTGAGCTGTTGTTTCTTCCATGGCTGTCTAGACTTCCCAGAAACAAAGGGAACAGTTTTCACAGGCAAAACACACCTTTTTGCATAATGAAAGTCTCTATCATCCTGTTTCCCCTCAGAGCAGGCATTTTCGGTACACACTATGTACCTATTGTACTACAGTAAAATATTTGGAGCACTCGGTGGCATAAAAAAGTTTCATTTATTCAAATGGGACTCTTGTTTGACATCTAATGATGATTGTTTACCTGCCAAGGCTGTTCCAACACTTGCAGCACTCACAGTGCCAGGCAGACATCTGTTAAAAGCTTCTATTTAATATCTAATACGAACAAGGTGTATGTGCCATAACCTCTCTCCATACGAGAATGATCCAAAATTAGAATCTGAAGCTGTACTGCTCTGTTCTTTCACACAGAAGTACAAAATACATTTAGAAAACTAACCCTCAGAGGTGTTAGACTGGATCACTCTTATTCTCTCTCTCTTAGGCTTCTCGGATTTATCTCACCAGTTCTGTCTCAGAAAGGTTATATTCACCCTTCAGTACTTATAACTTTTTTTGTGTAATTGTTGTTCCAGCTGTGAAGCGTGATTAGGATCCAAAGAAGGACCACAAAGGTGGTCAGAGGAATGGAGCAGCTCTGCTGGCAGGAAAGGCTGGGAGAGCTGGGATTGTTCAGCCCGGAGAGGAGAAGCTTTGGGCTGACCTCAGTGTGGCCTTGCAGGGCCTGAAGGAGCTGCAGAAAAGATGGAGAGAGACAATTGACAAGGGCTGGAGGGACAGGACACAGGGCATGGCTTCCCACTGCCAGGGGGCAGGGCTGGATTGGGAAGGAATTGTTCCCTGTGAGGGTGGGGAGGCCCTGGCACAGGGTGCCCAGAGCAGCTGTGGCTGCCCCTGGATCCCTGGCAGTGTCCAAGGCCAGGCTGGAAGGGACTGGGAGCCCTCTGGGACAGTAGAAGGTGTCCCTGCCCATGGCAGGGGTGGCACTGGATGGGCTTTAAGGTCTCTCCAAACCCAAACCATTCTGTGATTCTAACCCTCTTATATTATAAACCACAGTGCATTTGTCCCAAGACTTCTGTGTTGTAGTTCACAAATTCTTTGTGTTTTTTCAATGTCTTTTTTTTTTTAAAAAGGTCATAAGTGACAAAATTATTTCATTAATTATTAACATCACGTTTTTACAGTTTCACAATGGCTCCATCATAGATTCAGGTCAATCTGACATCTTCAATATAAATAGAGGAAACATCAGAGTTTTTATAAAGAATTTTTATCAGAATCATCTGATGCACGTGGTTTTTTTTTAGTGGTGGCTCACGTGTGTAATGACCATGGAAGGATGATGGTGATGGCTGTGACTGACAGACAGCTCCAGCTCTGTGGGAAATTTCCACGGGCAAAAGCTGCAAATCTCAGTTGTTTCCCCCTCAGTACCTCTGAGGGCAGAGATCCAGATTAGTGTCAATATTTTGGCTGTCACTGCAACTGGAGAATAAGAACGTCTGCACAGATCTCTTCAAAGCATTTTTAGTACTGTGGGTTTTAATTCGAAAACAAGTATTTGCCTCAAAGCAGGAGTTGTCATCAGAGATCCCATGTAGCTTTCAAGCCCACTAGTATTAATCTTCTTTGCATATCTTTAAGACTAAAAACCTTTCTAATTAAACTCTTAAAGCCTCTTATCTCTGCAGCCTGGTTGACGCTGTAGTGGAATATATCATTCCCAACAACAATGAGTAAAATTGTAATTCCCTGCATAATACCAATCAAGTTGATTGTAGAACATTATGTTCATTAGGAGGTAATAGATTTTTTTTTTACATGTTTGATCAAAGCAGCTGGCATTTAATCCAGGCAGAGAAGCAGAATACTATTTCATATTACTTATTGGTTAATTCATGGCCAGGTCTGCAATTTACTGAAAAATCAATGGATCAACTTTATGGGATGCATATAATCTATAGATTATCTAAATAATAAAATATACATATATATATACAATACTGGTTAGCAGCCAAACTTAGCACAATGGGAAGCAAAAATAACTTTCATAATAATGTATTTTTGCATTTTAAAAAATGCAGGTGAGAAGTGAGTGTGAATTCCGAGAAGAAAAAAAATTAGTCTTTTTTTATGTTTTGTCCTGTGCAGGGACAGGAGTTGGACTTGATGATCCTTGTGAGCCCCTTCCAACTCCGGATAGTCCATGATTCAAGTTTATTTTTAAACAGTGCTGGAACAATTATGAGGTAAAATGTACCTGATCAGCCTTGTAGTAACATCCACATGCTTCCAGTGCAACAAATGTTGTGGAATAGATTGCCTAATGTAGTAAAATCAGCCATAAGTAATTTGCAGTGTAGATATTCCCTATAGGATTTGTAAATAAATAAGAGAGTGTCTGAGTTAATGACACTTAAATTTCTGCAAATGTCAAAAATACTTATTATTTGCTATTTTCTTATTAATTTCCAAGACACCTTTTCTCAGTTTTGCTTACTTTAGTTTTGATTTTCATTGCTTGTTGGGTTTTTTTTCCCCTATATGTTGCATTTGATCCTTTCGGTTTTTTCTGTTTCATCGTGTTTTCATTTTCTGTATTGCTTTCTGAATAATTCTGGGTTTATTTGAACAAATAAACACAGATTGCCTGTTTAAATCTGATTTAAATTTTCCACCAAGACGTTGTGCAGCTGTAGGCAGACTTGCATGCTAATTTGTCTTGGTATTTATTTCCTGCTTTAATAGCAGTGCTGTAGTTTTTTGGAGAAAGGTTTCATGGGAAATTGGAACTTGATCTCACTCTTTCATCTTCCTGTATGGCTGATAGAAAGAGTTCAATTGGATGAAATCCTGAATTCTGCAATAATTAGTATAAATTTTTGATATCATTTACATAATAGTTGAATTTGTTTCACCTCATATATAGAAATAATTTAATTTTATCTGGGGTTTTTTTTCTGGATTTTTTTTAAGACATTTGCGTTGGGTTGGGTTGAGTTTTTTCCTGTTTTGGGGGATTTTTTTGTTCTGTCTGCCCTTTTCTATCTTCATGTTGTGAAAAATTTCATCTTCTTCTTTTTTTCCTCAGAAGTTTCTTAAGGCAAAGTTAAGGCCTGATGTTTCCAAACTGACTTTACTTAATGGAAACAAAAGGGATGAAAACACAGTAACAGGTAGATAAGAAATTCTATTTACCTTCCAGATCCAAGAGTATGTTTAAATTAAAACTCTTGAACATAGTGGGACTAAAACTATTGAATGCAGTGGTGGTGGGAGAAAAAGGAATTTAAAAAATAAAGTAATAGTAAGAGATACTAATGAACACAATATTGAATTGTATTGCTTTTAAGAGAGAGTTATCTGTACATTTTATTGCTTTTTAGATTCCAGGTGGCTGAAAATTCTGACCTTTTCCTTTCTGAGACTTATCAGAAAATAAAGTCTAGAAATCTTTCTGGCGCCTTCTGCCATTCCAACACACAGAGACACACATAAAAGGAAAGAACTAAAAAAAAAAAAATTCTGCGTATATCTCTCATGTCTGGGTGTATTAAATTCTTGATTACAGCACACATTAAAGAATGAAATAAAAACGTGAATTATTTGAAATCATGTTGTTCATGATCTGCTACGACAGCTTTTCATCTGAAACTTGTTTAAACCACAAACACTTTTCAATTAACCACTTGGGTGTAGAATGACATTTTAGATCAGGGTCCAGTGATGTGGTAAAGCAAGTTGCTCTCACTGTCAAAGAAGTTATCACAATGCTTATCATAAAGCAACCACACATAATGACAATGTATCTGTGAGCGAACTTGTTCTGTGAGCAAAATTGTTTTGTGAGTGGTGATGGCTGCTTAGCATGAGGATCCCGGACAGCTGCTGTCATTTCCTCTGCGCAGGATCTCTAAGTCAACTGACTTAATTTCTTTTAACATGATGTTCTTAATCAGTATTAGCAAAAAGAAATATTATCACAGTGGGATAAGCCTTAATGCAGGTGCAAAGGAGCAGGTTCAACTGGAAGGAACTGGAAAGATGCTAGGAAATAATAATTTCCACCTTCTTCATCACCTTTCCTTCTTTTCTCCGGAGTGGTTAACCATTAATATATTCCTAATATTAGAATCCTTTAGGTTGGGAAAGACCTCCAAGACCATCTCATGACTGATTCTCACCTTGTCCCCAGCCCAGAGCACCAAGTGCCATGTCCAGGCCTTCCTTGAACACCTCCAGGGATGGGCACTCCAAACCTCCCTGGGCAGCCCCTGCCAAGGCCTGAGCACCTTTTCCATGGAGAAATTCCTGCTGGTGTCCAACCTGAGCCTCCCCTGGCCCAGCCTGAAGCCGTTCCCTCTCCTCCTGTCCCTGTTCCCTGGGAGCAGAGCCCGACCCCCCCGGCTGCCCCCTCCTGTCAGGGAGTTGTGCAGAGCCACAAGGTCCCCCCTGAGCCTCCTTTTCTCCATGCTGAGCCCCTTTCCCAGCTCCCTCAGCCGCTCCTCACAGGACTCACTCTCACATAATCTTCCCTGAAATTCTCGTAGATTTTTTGATTTTTTTTTTGGTGTTGTCTGAAGATAGCTTCTTGAAAACAATTTGGGCAGATATGCTGCCTAGGAATGTAAAAAGACTTATTCCAAACTCATCTTGGCTGTGTGGATGCAGAAACCAGAAGTTTGTACCCTGTTCCACCCAGAGGTAAATCTCCCAGCTTCCTTAACAACAAGAGGAGTGAACAGCACTGCTGGGATTTGCTGTTCAACACTCACTTTGTGTTTGACCTGTGTCATTCCATTTTGCTTCCAGTGCCAAGTGTATCTTTGGCAAAGGTGGAGCTCAGGGAGGTTTATTTTTTAGGTGCACGGAAAGAGAATTAAGAATGACAGAAAAATAAAACTCCATACCACTCCTTAATTACACATCACGCCAGTAAATAGCATTCACATTCCCAAGGGAACATGAAATGAATTGGATAAGGCACCTTAAGATTAACTATTGCTGAATTTCAAAATTGTCCCATTGCTGCATCTGTTCAGCAGATGTGGTGCAGTTTATCCAGATGCTGAAAATGCCCACACTGTTACATATTAAAGACCTCCCTCTCTTCCCAAGGTACTGATCGTTTCAGTCAAAATGTCGTTTAAATGAAAGCAACATCTGTTTTCCTCTCAAATTCAGATGCTTTGTTTGTTTGGGGTTTTTTTTAGGTTTTCTTTTTCATTATTCTTCAGTCTTATGTAAATAGTTCACAATTGTAAGGTGACCAACACAGTAGTTTTGACACCCTGGGCTATTTCATTGTAAAAGTGAGGCAGCCCAAATCCAAAACTGCCTTCCAAATACTTTTCAGCACACAAATGAAGCAGCTATGGCAGTACTTTCCTTAAATGTACGTAATGAAAACCAGAAACTCTTTGTTCTCCTCATCTTTTCTGTGGCTCTTTTAATTTCCAGCTGTGTTTTTTGTGGCTGAGCAATGATGACCACTGCTTGAAATTTCTCTCACGGCTTGAAAACTCACCATGATAAACAATATGTATTATTTTCATCATGTCCATTCTTTAGGAGACTGTACAGCCCATTGGTAGTAAAACCAAATTGCATTTTGTTATTGAAACGACTTCTACAATGCACAGCATAATAAAATGTCTTGTTCTCTATAGAAATTTAATCAAATACAGCCTTCTGCCTGTGGTTTCTATTTGTTTTGAAAATAAAATATGTTGTAGGTTCCTTGTTTCTAATTATTTCTCTGTTTTCTCTTTTTTCTCCCCTCTCTCTATAGTATGCTTCTTTATTTTGGTTTAAAAAATGTATTTTTGCATAACACATTTCCCAAACACAAGAAAATTGAAATTAAAAGATCCGAATGGATGAGTATAACTTTCTTAAAACTATTTGAAGTCCCTTTTATGTTAACTTTGACACTAGAGTGCATATTGTATGAAAGGAAAAATTCAAGGAGATGCTGAATTCATGTGTTTAAGCTATTCTACTTAGATTTTATTGATGCTTTAGTTGAAAAATAAAGACTCTTGGAAAAACCAGTATGAGATATGAATGATCTTTTTAATGGAAGTATTTCTTATTTTCAATTAATATTTATGCTATTACAGAAAGAGATAATTTAATTTTTAATTTATACTACATTTTTTTTCTGAATAAGTAGGTTTAGCTCTTCATTTTTATGTAAATGTATACTATAATTATAAAATGTATAATATTCAACCTGAGCAGAAACTAAATTATATGATAAGACTTATCTTCTTGTTATGGGGACAGGAAACAACGTAGACTGAATTTCATTTTATTGCCTATATGGTGGGTCATTCATACAGCTTAAATAATAATCCAACTTCTTAAAGAAATTCCTGCAATGTTTTTAGGTAAGTCTGAGAATAGCTGAAAAAGGTACTTGTATGAACTGAAATATTAACAAGGTAAATTATATACATACAAAAAAAGAAAGGTATGCTTCCTAGACTCCTGTTTGTATTCCATGGAGTAAATTTCTTCTTTAAAATAACAGAGAAAGGGAATTTCAAATTAAAAACTCTGGAGATGATGATGATGATGATGATGATGATGATGATGATGATGATGATGATGATGATAGGTATCAAAATCTTTAAGTTTCTTAATAGGAATATCTTTATTTGTCAAAGACAATGCTGATTAAAAATGAAATTCAGGATGGTATTGATCAAAGTACTTTCAAACTCAATTTACTCAAGCATTAGTTTGTGATTACTGTTACAAGAAAATAATTTTTGTTCTAAAAATCCATTTAAATCTTAGTAAATTCTGTTGAAATACATTCACAAGTCAGGTATGCCATCAAACAGAAAAAATTCCTGAAGTCTTGTACCTCCCATTCTTAAATTTCTTTTCCTCTGCTAAAGTAATATTTTTTTTTCCGGGTTGAGATTTGTATTCAGACAACTTCTAGAAATCAGAATGAACGAGTGTAAAAGCAGAGCAGTAGAAAACATCATCAGATATCTGGGTCCACCTTTCCTTATAATTGTATTGCACCTTTGAATACAATTATTAAACTCTTTGAATAAATGTAGTATTGGCCTTTGAGGAACCTACGTTGCCAAATTTTAACCGCAATGTAAATTAGAACAAACCACACTGTAGACTTTCATGTGCGGTTTGAGCTTCTGCCTTCCCTGCACCACATTCTACATTCATCTTCTTTTCATAATCAAGTATCCACATTTTCCCCTGAACTTTGAAAGGGTGACGCATGAAGACGCAGAAGAATAACTCCTTTCCTTATCCTGTCTGTCCCATTCCAAAAATGCTCTTATTAAAGTTCACTTTGCTTTTCGAATAAAACCTATTTCCTGCAGTTTGTTTTCTCCTCAGGTGGTCCCTAGAGGAATATGACCAAATTATGAGAGGAAATTGAATGTATGAAATAGTTTGTGTCAGACAGCTTTAGTTGAATGCCACCATTTTTCCTTTTTAATGGAAACTGGGTTGTGTATTTCTTCTTGTCCTCTCTGCAGATGGGGAATAAATCAACCAGAGAGGTTAATTCCGAAGCTTTGTGAAGAGGCACTTCTGCAGGACTACTTAATAAATAATTAGGTTTTCCAAACAGTGATATTTCATTTGAAATTGCTTTAAAAAATAATAACATCCCCAGGCAAAAGAGCTTCATACAAAATATCCTCTTGCTATCAGATTTTTTTTTTTGTTTTCTTTGAGTGGTTTTGACGGCTCCAAACACGGTCAGAAAAAATTACAAGTGGGATTTCAGTATTTTTCTGAATTTTCAGTTATGGAGGTCATGGCTTTTAGCAATTACTTTAGTCGCCTAGAAAATTCAAGAGTTCATAGCATCTGAGGCCAGAATGTGCATCTTATAGCATGTAATGGGTCACTATTTCATTTCCATTTCCATATTCCATTTCCATGAGCCTAAAATATTTGCCTTAGAATAAGGAACATGGTCTTAAAAATCTGAATATATTCCAGGGATAGAAAGCGGGAGGTACCAATATAATAGCGAATAATAAGGTCTTGTAGTGATGTTTTATAAGCAGCTCTGTAGTTGATAATATTCCATGTTGCAGAGGAAAAATTTAAAATAAGGTGTTAGGGAGACTACAAGGTAATTTAAGCATTGTGAAGTAACTGTGTAATTTCCCAGTATTTATAAAATATTCTCTTTTTATACATTTATTTATAAAATATTCTCTTTTTATAAATTCAGGGATTATGAACAATCTGTCTTTGTAAGTACACAATTTGCTTTTGTTGTGGGGTTTTTTGTGAAAACTTAGTGTTCTGCGCAGAATAAATCTGATTTTTCTGTTCTATTTCAATGTCTTAACACCATCCTGGTAAGTGGTAATCTTCCAAAAGAGTGAGACAAATCAGCCTTTCTGTTCTGGCCCCTCTAATTGATCTGCCATACTTCAGGAAAAAATTCAGATCCTCTAAATTGGCTGTGCAAGCATTCTTATTATTATTAGTATGAGTTGTGGGGTGTTTGGTATGGTTTAGTTTAGTTGGATTTGGTTTATTTTGGTTTGGTTTGGTCTGGGTTTTGGGTAGTGTTGGTTTGAGGTTGGGGTTTTTGGTTGCAGGTTTTTTGGTTGGTTGGTTGGTTGGTTTTTTGTTTCGTTTTTGTCTTTGTGGGGTTTTAGGGGTTTTTTTGTTTGGTTTTCATTTTTAGGGGTTTTTGGTTGGTTGGTTGGTTTTTTTTTGGTTTTGAGTTGGGGTTTTTTTTGTTGTTGTTTGTTTGTTTGTTTGGGGTTTTTGTTTCTGTTTTTGTTTTTTCTGGTTTGGTTTGGTTTAATTTTGGTTGTATTGGTATTGGACCATCAACCAATTTCTACAGAAATGTGTAGAACTGGTTTTGCCCAGAGGCTCTTGATGTCACTCCCCTGGGAACATCAGTTACTACCACAACAATTCTTAAACCATTTAATGAAAAACTTTTTTTGTTGTTGTTCAGTTAAATGAAAACTTAGAGAAACACATCACGAAGAACTAAGCAAATTCCCTTGAGATAAGGGATATACCTTGTAAATATACTTCAACAACACTCAAATTATCTTAATTCTTTCAAAAAAAAAAACAAAACCAGTATTTTTTGGACTTATAATAAGAATATTTTACATTTCTTGTACTTTTAGTCCCTTATATAGGGACAGTTTCTTTCTTATCTCAAGATCAATTTTCCAAGGCTCTTGTTTTCCAGGATATCTCATTTTAGGGTATCCATCTCTGTTGTAACGAGTTGTAGTTGGTCACTTTCCAAAGTCAGAGATAGAAAATATTCCCCTACAAAATTTAGTCACCTTTCTCATTTCACAGGCGAAAGAAACAATAGGTATTTTTTTATATATATTTTCTGTTTAATTTAATTTTTAACAAGCTTATAAAACTATCTAATGGTATCCATTCATATTTGATGTTGATAGTTTTGACATTTTAAACCTGAGAGCTGATGAAATATGTTAAGTTGTACCTTAGTTTAACTGTTCATAAATGGGTATTGTTTTCTTTTTTGTATGCAATTTTTTTTTATTTGTGCTCTCAAATATCCTTTCTCAGCCCAAATTACCTTGAATTTTATTCTGAAAAATGTTTTTTTAAGCAAGCAGTTTGATGTCTCTGAGTGTATCCCATTGTTATTAGCATATTTCTCCTGTCATGCTCCTTAACTTTTCAATTTCACATAAATATTTTATTATTTGGTGCCAGATTCTGTTCATAGAAAGTAAATATCTCATTATCAGTGCTCTGGCAACAGTTTATTTTAATTGAACATTTACTGCTTCTTTATTGTTCAGAAAGAGCTTTTACAACCTATAATGCAGTGTTAAATATTACCCTCACTAAATAAGTACCCAAAATAGAACAGTCTCGTTTTAATAAGGACTTATGATTTAGATTTCACTCCTTCTGTGAGTAATCCAAGAAGAAATATCAGACTTTGAAATAATCAGTGCTGATACCCCAAGTTTTGGGCTGGGATGTTTCATGGGGTCTTGATGGCCACTGCAACCTATTTCAAGACTAATGAGAAGAAAAGAATGAGCTTTTTCTTCACTCTACACTCAAAGAATTGTAAAGAAATAGCAATTTTACTGGTAGTAAATGTCTAAAATCTGTTATCTAATGAAAAATAAGGAAGCGAGAATAGATTATGTGATATGTGTTTTCACAGATGGAATACAACCTACAGATCCTTGTGACAGAGATGCCAAAGCCCATCACACTTAGGCATCGTGCTCTGTGTTGTGTGGTAAATTAATGTCCAGGCTCTAATTTCACTATTTCTGATTGAAGTTTCTTTTCCTTGGTGACCAGGTGGATTTGATCAGAGAGTCCCAGAATCCCAGAAGGGTTTGGGTTGGAAGAGGCTTAGAATCTTACCCAGTCCCAACCCTGCCACGGGCAGGGACACCTTCCACTGTCCCAGGCTGCTCCAAGCCCCGTCCAGCCTGGCCTTGGACACTGCCAGGGATCCAGGGGCAGCCACAGCTGCTCTGGGCACCCTGTGCCAGGGCCTCCCCACCCTCTCAGAGAACAATTCCTTCCCAATATCCCATCCAGCCCTGCCCCCCAGCAGTGGGAAGCCATTCCCTGTGTCCTGTCCCTCCAGCCCTTGTCAGTTGTCTCTCTCCATCTTTCCTGCAGCTCCTTCAGGCCCTGCAAGGCCACACTGAGGTCACCCCAAAGCTTCTCCTCTCCGGGCTGAACAATCCCAGCTCTCCCAGCCTTTCCTGCCAGCAGAGCTGCTCCATCCCTCTGCTCATCCTGGTGCCTCCCCTGGCCTGGCTCCAGCAGCTCCAGGTCCCTCCTGTGCTGGGCCCAGGGCTGGGGCAGCTCTGCAGGTGGGGTCTCAGCTGAGGGGGCAGAGGGGCAGAATCCCCCCTGCCCTGCTGCCCACGCTGGGCCCAGCCCAGCTCAGGGGGTTTGGGGTCCCAGCTCAGGGGGTTTGAGGTCCCAGCTCAGGGGGGTTTGGGGTCCCAGCTCAGGGGCTTTGGGGTCCCAGCTCTCCCCCACAGCACCCCCAGGGCTTCTGTAACCCAAACATCAATGGGCAAGACCAATACAAATTATTCAAAATAATTAAATAACAGACATGTTAATAAATGACATTAGAGGAAAACAGATCTCTCTTGTAAAAAAGAAATTCCTCACAGAGGCGTTGAATTTCTTCAAATGGGTCAGTTTACACAGGAGATTCCACAGGTAGAGACACAGACAAAATGCCAACTCTAAAGATGGGAAACAACACTAATTTTTATGAAGTTTAAAGGAAACATGACTAATTTTCAGACTGGGGAGAAGGTAACTGCAGAGATCTGTACATGAACCTAGGGTGGGAAAACACAATGTTTTGGATAAAATTACGCATGTAAACTAAATACCTGTATTCAAGAAAGAGATTTTGGCTTTGCAGCAGGCAGATCTGTGAGAGTATCAGGTCATCAGCATTTAAAGGAGGAAAAATATGATAAGAACTGTTGCAGAAATATAGAGAACATCAGAGAACATCAGGATGTGTCTAGCTAGAACGGCAAAAATTCACAAAATTATTTTACTGTGTGTCTGGAAACTGGAGATTTAAAGACAGACAGTTGACTGAGCCTGGTGTGCCTTCCATCAATATTTATGTGTAATATTTTTTTTTTTTTTCAGTCTTCCTCCAAAATAAAAGCTGAAATATTCTAAACAATTAGTTACTTCTCAGTAAGGTGTCCGGACTTTTGTGCTACTAGTATGTATAAATTTTTGGGTTTGGTTTGTTGGAGGTTTTCTTAAATAGTGTGGTGTCATGCTGTTTGTGCTTCTAGAAATAACATTTGCATCAGGCCAACTGCTCATGAAGAATTCAACGTGCTTTTTGAGGTAGAGGAGTATCTATGTGTTGCAGAGAAGGAAAACAAAATGCTGAGAAAAAAACCCAAAATTTGTGCTGGTAAATCTCTGTGGTACCACCAAACAGCTGCTCTTTTGTGCCCCTTACCAGCATCACTCTGACAATGTGCTGGCTTCAAGAGGTTCAAAGGGTTCTTTTCACATAACTTGATTTTGAAGCCCACTAATGAGAATTTTTGTTGCTTGTTTGCCATGAGAGTATCTCTAGTGCACAGCCTTGACATATTTTGACCTTGAAAGATCCTGAGAGGATGCAGGAAGGGAGAACAAATTCCTCCACTTGTATAAGCTGATTACTAATAGTAAATTCAGCATTTAAAGATCATTTATAATCACATTTGGAGGGGATTCTCATATAGGTATTGTCAGAATCTGCTTTTAATTCGGTGCTGATGTGCTTCAAATGGAGATGTTGTCACACTCCAAGGGACAAAAAAAAATCCACATCATCTGAGCAGATATTGGTAATTCATGATGAAGCCAGCGTTTTGAACTGCAGGCAAGATATAAGGCTTCATGGGAGCAATTCTTCAGAGGAGTTCAGATGTTGTGAACTCTGGATAAATAAATTAGTCAGGAAATGGCTTGGAGTAAGCTCAGTTCAACCTGAAAAAATAATTCATGCTTTGTATGAAATTCTATTCCCACTTGAAATTAGAACAGAGTTGACTATCCTTCCAGAGATTTTGTTCATTTGATTTGGTTGTAGTGTGATGGAATAAAATGAAAGTACAGAGATTCATAACTTTACAGCTCTTCATTTTTGTTGAAAGAAAAAAAAAAGGTGTTGTATTGGCATCCCTTATGTGTTATGTGTTATTCAGCTCCAGAAAATAGTAGCAAAACAAACCTAAAGGCAATTATTTCTTGCATCTTATTATGACTTATTAGGGTAATTATGTATTTACGTTTTAATTTTCCTGAAATGGAGCACCAATAAACAGTTGATAGATGACTTTAATCTCCAGTAATAGATTCATATTTGTGAATGGCAGACAAGTTGACAGACAAATCTTCTATCCACTCAAATGCTTGAGAGTTTTTTTGATTAATTTGATAAGTTAAAAGTAAATTCCTCGTCCTCTTCTAAATCACGTGCAGCTACTTAAGTTTATATGGTTTAGTTTATATATTATTTTGGCTTTTATTTGCATATTTTTGTTTCAGAAATCATATTATGCATCCTCAAGAAACAATATGGTTATCATTTTACCTCCTGGGTTGTATTTCCTTTAATATGTTAATATCTGTATTTTGTGAACCCTCTCTCTGTTAGTTGATATTTGCAAATTATACCCATTATAATAGTTTCTAAAAATTCTTCTTCTCTTATTAGAAATTACATGGCTCTTTATATTTTGTAGTATGTTATTTCTCTTAAACATTTGATAGCATTTTTTACTATTTTTAAAGTATTTTTAATTTTTAAATTTGGGAACTTTGCTGTGATCTTCACACTGTGTGGTTTTTCAACACTAGGAGTGTACTAATAGATTACATTGAAGTATTTTTTATTACTTATTTCTTTATTTTTAACTTCTACATTAGGTAAATTAATCAAAAAATAAATTAGTATTTTATTAGGACAGCAGGTTTTATTCTCTGTATTCATACAGAGAATATTGTTTATTTATTTTGGTAATCTCTTTCCTCACCAGAGTGAACTTTCAAACAGCACAGGAACAGGAAATTTCAGAAAGTACTACAGGGATAATCATAAATACCTTATTATTTATTAGGGAAAAGAGTTTCTGCCTCTTTTTTTGGTCTCATTTGTCACATTCTGAAGAGAAAATCTGTGGTATTCATAACCTGTTTACATTAACAGATTGGAGGGAGGAGAAGGGATGGGGCAATCATAACAGAAGACAGCTTTATCAGATAGAAATTGTTATAAAATTTCATCTATTTGGATGTGCCTTTACTGGATTATTCCCTGATGTAATTTAATAAATCTGTTGCCTACTCTGATGATATTTCTGTCATATTATGTTATTTCTTCTTCTGGTGCCCAGGACAATGTGGCCAATACCTAATATCAGAAAGAAGTACAGTAAACAGAACCTTAAATCTTTAAAAGCTTGATTTCTTTATATTCGGTGAAATTTCAAGAACAAGAAGAAATAATGTCAAGTGTTCTGCATAAAATGTATGAGAAAATCAAAGATGTGATTTGAAGGAACATCTTCCTGTGTGTTTTCCAGATTTCATTAGGTCTTGAGATGAATCTTTATTTCAGCTTCAGCATTTAAGTGGGCAGAGGCTTCATCTGTTCAACTGAAAGTACGACTGCTCGAAGCCTAAATGGCAATTTTTGAGAGAACATGTACATCTTTTCAATTAATGTGGAATCTCATATTACTTTATAAACACATTATTTTGAGGCATATTAGTCATGTCTGTCACTGCTTTGCAGAGAATAACTAAATTTTGCTCCATTTTTTCCTAAAACACCTCATTCTCCTAGGTTGATATTTACGCCTTGGGAACCACCATCATTGTTCCCTTCTGCTGAAAAGTGTAGCTGCATGTCAGCAGTCACAACTCTTTACTCTCCAGGATGCTTTGTGAATTCTCAGTGGTTTTTAAGCCTTAAAACCACAGAATGCTTTTGATTTTTAAAGCGTAACGTAACAGCAGAGCAATCAAACTTTCCCTACACACACAGTGATTCAAGTTCATCTGCTCTGACACATGTGGATGAGAAAACACATAAAACATGTGCAGGACGGTACAGAAAACAGACAAAAAATGTTGGTTTGTGCCCCTCTGTGCTCAAATCTGTTTGGTTTAATGTGCAGCTGTGCCAACACAAGAGAAGAAATCCAAAGCAATAAGCCCCAAAGGGGAAAAATAAATCAAAAGCTTTTTTTTTCTCTTGCACCTCAGGAAATAGGTATTATGGGAATGTTAACTTCCAGCTGTTTGATACCTGAATGTTGGAATCTTGAAGTGTGCGCAAGGTGTCACCCAACCAACTTGTTCTCAAGCTTTGGAACAGAGATGTCAATGACGACTTATATGAACAAACAGGTCTTTTATCAGGAGCCTCCCAATGTGCCTTGTGAACTGACTCAGAAGCTGTTCACAATGTTCCCCTGGGAATGTCTGTTTTCCTTTGCAGATCATTCTTTAGCATACAAATATATCTATTTTTTTAGAAATATAACATGTTAAAACTCTCTATGTCTTTTGCTCCTCAGGTGAGTAGTAAACAAGGTTAACCTGCTCCAAATATATGGTTAAAGAACAAATATACCAGGCTGGCTCTGTCAAAATCTCCATCTGAAAAGCCGTCATGAAAACAGAAGTAATGAGCATCCCAGACAAAAATATTAATTTGCTTTTTTTCTCTCTCCCAGTATGTTAGAATTGGATAATTTTTTTCTGTTTCACACAGTTATTGCAGCATAGAAGGGGGTCTTCAGAAAACTTTCTTGGAACAAAAGACCAGTAATAAATACAATGTATCCATCTTTCAAATTTTTATTGACTTGTAGGTCAATGATCTATAGATCTGATGAAGGTTTTGTTGCCCACGTAAATATTTAAAACCAAAGAAGCTGAAACCATTCAGCTGGGGGAATGCTGTTTTGTTCTATATCCTGCAAATTGGTGAATTTAAAACTGAAACCTTCCCTTCTCATTCTCCTGTAGACAGATGTACACACACGTTGCTATACTTGCAAGAAATTCAGCTTCACTAGCAAAAAGAGGTTTATTTTACCAAATAGTTGCACAATAGGAGAAGTTCTGTGGGTAGAAGAAGTTGGTGCTGACATCTGCCTTTGTGATGAGGTTTATTTCAGCTCTAACTGCTCCTGTGGACTGAATGCCCATAAGTGACTGGAAAAGCACGATTTCAATCACAAAGAACTTAAGTTATCTGTTCTAAGATTACCCCCTGGTATTAACTACAGCATAGAAAGCATATAGATATGCTAAAAAGATTGATGCTGATCTACCCTAAAATACTAAATGGTGCATAATCATCAGATGTCATCATGAAAGCCACCAAGTTCATCTTTCCTTTTGAAAAATTTAGAGAGTGTTATATTCAAGTGTGTTATTTACACACAGCCATGAAATCACTGTAGAAGGAAAAGTGCACAGAAAGATCTTTTCAAATTCTGATGGGTTTTTTTGGTTTTTCTCCAGAGGTAATCTAGAGCTTTATTACTGGAATGGGTGACTTTTCACTTTTTATTGTCTTCCAGTACTCATTCACCGTACCCCAGTAAAAAGAAGACGATTTTGTCCAAGACTTGCAATTTTATAGTGTTCAAGGCAGGTCAAAAAAGGTAGAATATTATTTTCCAATACACCCATTATGTTATTGTCCCACTAGAATTTTTTTAAAAATTAGATGTAAAGTATAGAAAAGACAAGAAATTAAAAACACCCAAAGCAGTCATTCTGTGAATCAATCATGTCATGCCTCTGCAAAACACACCTGAGTAACAAAAGCAGTGTAAGAGTCTAAATAACAGAAAATTTGTGCTTGAAAAGCCTTTTCATTTTGTAAACCGATGCACACTAATATTTGAGTAAAAGATACATGCAAATTGAGCAGCTTTTGAGGATCTGTCTCTGAATAATGCATAAGTAGAGTGGGTGAGTCAAAAAGTTAGAGATCTGACCTGCAGAGAAATAAAAAGTATGAGAAGAATTGTTCTGCGAAATCTTAGGAACGAAGGAATTCTTGTATCTCACAGAACTGTGACTTTTGTGAGAAGTCCCATATATTTAACATTTAGATATATATATAAATTCTAATCAAATACATATTAAATTCATTGTGCAGTTGCTCACTTAGTGGCACAAAAGGCTTCTATTAAAAGAAAATTAAACCCACAAAGCCCCCCAAACCAGAACAATTTTAGTCAAAACATAGCTTATCCATCTGACCACTGTATTTAAGTGTTTCCCTGGAAAAACCTACCAAGTCTGAGGTCCTGTTTTGCCTCCACAACCTGAGCTCTGCCTTACAAATCCTGGAAGCTGCATGATCTCTGGGTCCATGACAACCTGAATCTTAGGATTTCGGTATTAAAATGGAGCAAGCTGTGTTGAAAGTCTGCCTTGTGTCATTGCCACTAGACCACAGAAGTTTTGCTTTTAATGACCATCTTTCATGCAAAACTTCTGTCGTCTTCAATGACAGACATGTCATCTGTGGTAGCAAATTTACTCGTTCTCCTGGTGATTGACTTCTAGAAAGAATATGCAGATGAAACTTGACAAATCTAAATTTTGTTAGTTAAAACCACATGAGTTTATCTCCTAATTCTCTATTTTATCAGTTAATTATACTTTAGGAGTACTGCAACACAATTCATGACCTTGCCCAAATATTTCTGATTTAGTAGAATCTTTATAGGATGTTTCTTAGTGTCTCAGTGTCAACGGGTTTTTTCTAAGATATTACCTCATCTAAATTGCTGTCTTAGACCTCTGAATTTTACCAAAAGAAAGAAAAATCAGCTTCATGTTATACAGCATTTTATTCTTTTGTATGTAACAGGAAACAGGAAGACATATCTTTACTTTGAAGCACAAGAATCAATATACAAACATAACAAAGTGCAAAAAATTTAGTTTGCACTGTGATCACAGTATTACCAATAAATTAATGATAGAAGGCTTTACTCTGAAAAAGAGAACGTTTAACAATCTACCACTTCTAATTGTTTGGGTGGTAATGACACTTTTCTTGCAAAATATTTGGGAATCCATATGATCATCTCTGTAGAAGAATTTAAAAAAAAATGTTTTTCCTTCTTATAGATCATTCTGATTTTAATTTTTGTCAGTACAAATAATTGTTACAGCAGCATCAACTGTAAACAGAGGTGGTTGACTGAATGTACAAAGCAAATGTGGCTATTAAACACTGTTAAGTGCACAAAACAAAGCCTTTGTGCATGAATACACTTCTGCATCCAAAGACTACATGAAAAAGTTCTGTAAAACTTCTATGAACAAAATAATTATATTATTGACTGTGTGAGGGTAAAATGACATGCATATGCTGCTTTAACTTTAATATTTCATCATTTTAAATTCATATGATTCACTTGAAGGGAAATAACTGATAAATTGGGAGTGTCAGAGGAGGTATAAAATTCATAAAGCAGGAAAATAACCAGGTGTTGTATGGCATGATGATGGTTGTAAAAGAAAATCGTTCTCAGCTTCATCAGTGTCATATAACAATCTTCTTTTAAAGGTCAGGAACAGATTGAGGGCATCACTGATAAGATATTATTCCTTGGCCAAGCCAGCTTACATGCCAGCCAAAGATCTAAGCTCAAGATATATGTGATCCATGAGATTTGGGGTTTAAATTAGTAAAAATCATAAAAACATTAAGCAAATTAATGTTCATGGATTTCTTCATGAGTTCATTTAAATTATATCTAGATTAATCTATTTCATTCACAGAAAATACATTTTTTAAAATTTTAAATATTTCCAAGTTTGGCAGAGTTTTATATACTTTTCCTCCTCATTAGCAAGCCAAATGAGCATGAAAGCATTCCTCTATTTTTGAGGCTCTTTATTCTAGAGACCTGTTGTTAGGTGGGAATAAATTCATTTTTTGCACAGACATATTTGAGTTGAAAAATGTCAGATTTACCAGTTCCCCTCTAGATCAATACCAGTAATTAAAATAATTCAAATGAAATTTCACACTTTTCTTTAACCTTGTCACTTAAGAGATTATCGTAAACCTGGAAGCATCATTCTGTCTTTCTTTTTCTTTCTTTCTTTTTCTTTCTTTCTTTCTTTCTTTCTCTTTCTTTCTTTCTTTCTTTCTTTCTTTCTTTCTTTCTTTCTTCTTTCTTTCTTTCTTTTTCTTTCTTTCTTTCTTTCTTTCTTTCTTTCTTTCTTTCTTTCTTTCTTTCTTTCTTTCTTTTCTTTCTTTTCTTTCTTTTCTTTCTTTCTTTCTTTTTCTTTCTTTCTTTCTTTCTTTCTTTCTTTCTTTCTTTCTTTCTTTCTTTCTTTCTTTCTTTCTTTCTTTCTTTCTTT
>VZTD01005025.1:0-118832 GCA_013397725.1 Rhagologus leucostigma
CTCCTAAAAACCCCCAACAACATCTCAAAATTCTAGAGCCAAAACAAGACTAACAAGCCACAAACTAAATGCTTATGTTAAGTATGTCATCAAGATGCTTTAAAGTTTAAAATCTATGCTCTATTCAAGGATTTCTGAGAGAAAAAAAAGACCAAATTTCTTGATTACAGTACTTGTTCAGACTTTGTGTAAGTTAAGAACAAATTCTCTTCTTTTCATTTAAGATTAAGAAAAAAGAAATCAGATTAAGTGATTTTCTGTGAGGAGGACCAGCAAAGTGACTATTCTGCTTATGTCCTATTTTCAAGGCTAAAGAAAGAATCAAATGATGTTTAAGTTCTTGTGAAATTCGTTAGCAAAGGTATGAATTTTTTCAGCAGAATAGCACAATAAAAAAAAAAGTTATTTTGATATCCACGTATTACAGATGTTTAAAGATGTTTCTAGAAGGACAACTTGCAAACACAAGGTTATATCTTTTTTTTTTTTCTGGCTGTTTTTAAAATGCTTCATTTTTTTCTAATAGCTTTTACACTCTGTTTGTAAAAGAAAGTCATCAGTTAACTGTGCAGAGAAAGCCTTATGTTTTGCAATAATATGCCCAATTTGCTGTACTATTTTTGTAATCCTGCCAGTGTTTAAGACTTCACTATTCATCACAAAGTCAAACCCAATTTTTTCACGGTTTGATTTCTTCACTAGTACTACAATTAGCATGTCCTCAGTCCTGTTCCTCCTTTTTATCCACAGCTGGAAAGACTACAGCGCTTGTGGTACTACAGTGCTGCAAATATTTACAGCAAAGGATTTTAGGCATATCCAGGTGAAAATTTTGGATGCAGAATTCTTCTTTACTGCAGCACTGTCCTTTTGTTCTTACTTGACTTCAGCCCAGGTCTTTCCACTGAGGAATCTTGTTTGGAGCTCCTGCTTTCCCATCTGCTGGTGCAAAACTGATGTGCAGTGCAAGAGTTCTGCTTGGGCCTCTTTTGAAGTGGCCTGTGAGGTTTGCAGTGTAGATACAAAACTGGATTATATCAGTCTTGGCAAGCAATATTTGTTGAATAACAAAGCTATCACTTTTCCTTTCTTGTGTTATAAAAAGAAACACTTTCACCATCTGGTTACCAGTGGAAATTTCCTATTCTGGATCCAATGGCATCATTCTCAACAAGATTTAACACTAAAATTTGGTCACCATTCAACCACAACTGCACCTTCTCTCTGAGAAGGCCAGTGTGCTACTTGAGGTGTGGACTGACTTGTGTATCCTACCTTTCCATTTAGGACATGTCTGTGTCCCATCAGTCCCAGAGCCCCATGTGAATTCAGATTTGGGATTTGCAATGAGTTGGCCTGGAACTCCGTGCAGTTGAGTACCCAGTGGTATGGGGGTTGTGTGGTGTTCCTAAAATAGTCTTGTCTCTTGTTTTTTATGGTCTCCAGGTACTACTGAACTACAACTAAACTACAAGAACAAAGCAGTTACAGTTCTAGGTCTGCAATAAAGCTTTGCCATTTTTTAGCTGTCAGGAAGCTCATGTGTAGTTTCTGTGTAGCAGCTCTGTGGTCGCTCAGAAACTAAACAATCAATATTTTTCATATTTCTAAAAGTTAATATAGTTTCAAAATCATAGATGATCCTACTCATGTAAGATATTATTGGTCAACAGAAGTGTTAAAGTGCTTGACTGTTACGTTAAAAAATATTTAGTAATTTATTTCTCCTTTTTTTTTCCCTCAGTGTTCACTGATTGAAAATTATTTTGATGTAACATAATAATATATTTTATTACAACCTTTTTATTTTTTCTATACTTTTACTCTTGCCTTCAGTTATTCTTTCCCTT
Source organism: Rhagologus leucostigma (assembly GCA_013397725.1). Lineage (NCBI taxonomy): Eukaryota > Metazoa > Chordata > Aves > Passeriformes > Rhagologus > Rhagologus leucostigma. Next base: position 1,851 of record VZTD01005025.1, read on the forward strand.
TTTAATGCATAGCAGTATCCATACATTTTCTATAACCACAATATCAAGTGGTGTGACACAAGACCACGTGTGTGAAGCCAAATGGTTGGTGCTAAGAGCTTACCTACATTAGGGGAATTTCAAGGCTTATTTCAGACCAGTTTTCATTTGGTCCCATGGACTAAATATTCATTAGTGGTTGCATCTAACGCAGTCCAGGAAAAGAACAGGAAGGAATACAGTGTGTCCTCTCCATGACTGCTCCCATGGTGGGCGGTAAAGGCAGACCCAGAGATAGGTTTGGGCAGTGCCCTTGTGATTGAAATCAGAGCACTGGGGCACTTACACAAAGCACTGAGCACACGGGGCTCTACTTGGGGGTTCTGGGCAGATTTGGAATGCAGTTAAGTCTGAGCTTTGTGTGCTCCTACAAGTTACCCCTTTGCACTCTAAAGCACTGAGATGCACCAGTTCTCCAGTCAGGCTGAAGAGCCACAGGCTCTGGGGTAGCAAAGGACCACCCAGGAGTGTTGGAAGAGAAGGAGCAGGTCCATAGATGTTTTTGTCTTCCATTACCCTGAGCAGCCACTGCCACAGAGATCCCTAAAGGACTGTCTGCCAAGGCCATGCCTTCACTGATCCCCTCAGCCTGGCAAGGAGGGGGATCAGTCTCCAGCAGAACAGGTTGTCAGGCTGGTGGTACCACGGCAGGGGCTCCAAGCTCTGTCTTGTGCAGATAAGCTCGAAAGAGGCAGAAGAAAACGCAGCAGCAATCACAACAGCCTGTCAGAGCCCAGCCTTCACACAAAACAAGAAGATCCAAGATGGTCAAAGCTGAGTGACCCAAAAAACTCTGCCTGAAATTGTTGCACAGAGCCTGACAGTTATGGACAAGGCCTGCTTTAATGGAATAAAGCCACTGCAGAGAGGAGAATGAAATGAAGAGAAAATTACCATGTGAAGAATTTATATCTGATTCTGACGCTTTCCTTCTCCATGTAGTTATTAACGTGTTTTCTAAAAGTCCATTAAAATTCCATTCAGATTAAGATGAACTATAAGAACAGGAATAAGGGCAATGCACTGAAAGATCCTGTGTTGACAATCAGTTTTAGGCCGTAACCTTAATCAAGGTTAATGTCATTTCAGTGCCTCATCTTGGGTCCTCATTTTGTGTCTTAGGGAAGCCTGGCATTTTTACTCTTGTTTTTGGTTTTTTTTCCCCCAAGTAATCTATTTTATTCATGATATGTGCTGCAGACTAATTATTCAGGCTTATCCCGTGTTCAAATAACTTCTCTGACGAAACTTCATAAAATATTTATTGATAAATGTAAAGTACCCAAGATATAAAAATATTTTTGCGTGGTTTTATTCCAAAGCAACAGTTCTTTATGTGGGCCTTCATACCAAGTTCTCAGTAATTTAAATACTTGATAGTTTTACTCTTGCTATAGAAAAGTCGATGGGTAGTTAATTCTATTTCTAGGAATCACAACAAATAGTTCTTTCTTTTTTTTTTGACCTCTGCAAGATCCCATTATGCTGTGCATGTGTACATTACCCTGTATTAATTCTGGCTCATTAAATGAGGTTTATTACAGCATGGTTTCCGCCATAAGCTCCCTGATTCAGCTGCATAATACATCCTACTTAGATAATCTATTTGCCTACACCACTGCTGTGCCCTCCTGACACTATTTAGCCCCACATCTTTAGCACTTTTAGCTGGCCACTGATACTCCCCCGAATGCAGACATAACCAAATATGTGTGGTTTAATCTCATGTGTAAGGAGACCGGGAACAGGAGAGTTCACAAAGTTTTGAGTTGTTGAAGATCAGGGTGTGAAATTTGCAGAGTCCTTTTCTGGCAAAAATTCAAATTCTGCCTTGGAAATGCTGATCTGACAAACTTTGTTAGATGAGTCATCCTAGTTATGCAAGTGACCTCACTGGCTGTGTCACATTGCTTTGCAATGTAAAGAAAGATTAAAAGATTTGGTCATTAGGAGGGGGGGATAAAAATTGCTGCACTTAATTGAAAATGCAGGGAACACTGGAATGACAGAATGGTGTAGCTCTCGTACCTAAAGGAGACTCTGAGAAAACTGATGTGTTATTCACCATATTTTCTAGGAGTAAAGTTACGGATTTCATTTACTCATGTTCACAATGTCGTTTGCATTTTGGGAACAGCACCATCAAGTGGATGGAAGGACAGAGTTAGGTCACTTTTAGCTCTATTTTCAGAGCTAGACAAAATAAAATAAACAGCTGTCCTTTGCTTTAATATGGACAAAAATTTGTTCACAGCCAGAACCGAAAACCAATGAATCTTTTGTACGAATACAATTAACATTATACTCACATCTCACTATGAATTGCACAGGAATTTATCAGGTTCTGTGTTGGAAAGGAAGGTCTGAGGATTGGCCAGGTTCTTTCAGCTGTGTTGGACCTGGCCAGAGCAGTGAGTTACAGGTGTTACAGCAGTGAGGACTATCAGGGAACTGTAGGAAAGGGTCACCTGTTGCAAAAGGGGATTTTCCAAGGTTATGTGCTGTGGGTGAAAGGCTCCTTCCATCCCTCTCTAGTAATTCCTTTTTTGCCTGGCTATTAATCCTGATCAGCCTCCTTGGAGCTGCGTGCTTTGTGGAACGGGTCACCCCACCAGGCTGAAATGGGATGTGTTCCTAGGCAAATATGTTGGGAATGAGATTTTTTGGGGGCCTCAAGCCAGTGTGGGAGTGATGTGTGAGGCAGAAATATACAGATGGTCATAATCTCCTATATCCATCTGATTTATTCTTTTTTTAATCACAGTACATTCTGATTATAGCTTTGACTTTGCTCTGCCTTTGCTACTGTTTTCCACTGCATATCAAAAAAACTTTTGTCTGTTCTAAAAAATATTAAGCAATGGTCTAAGCTGCTCATCTGCTAAAAGCTACCCATATTTATCCACCTCTCTTGTTTACTGTCATTAATAGCAATTGCATTTCACAATCTGACCTTGAAATGACAGTTTATGTGCATAAATTCTCTCTCCCTCTAACACACATAAACACACAGTATTCACGAACACAAACATTACATCAAAAATCTCTAATTTAATACTAGAAAAATGCAAGTGTGAAGAAAGAATACTTAACAGTATTGGAAATGTTCATGTAAAATATATTTTTTCATTAAATATTTCAATTTTTTTCAAAATAATAGCTGCATCCTTTCACTCCCCCCAGCATAAAAAACATCAAAAGCAACTGCACAGTTAGAACAGAGGCGTTGTGTGGTTGTGGTGCTGTTCCAGAAAAGAATAATAACATAAACACCAGGAAATCTGTTTTCTAATAAAGGCAAATACGCAGTTGGCTCACTATAAAGAATTATTTGAAGTACCTATAGGAAGTATCTGGAGACCATTTGATGCAAAACTGTTGTGCCTCCCACTTGGTAGTTAATTTTAGGAATATGTTCTCTGTATTCAGCTGAGAACCTGTTTTCTGCTTGCCTTCTCCCCTGCGAGCATGGAGAGAGTAACAGCACTGCAGATGGAGAAAGAATGCTTTGTCCATCCTACAGGTAGCTGTGTTTTTTGGGATAAGTGAGTGTTGCGCAGGGACATTATTCATTAAAACACCCAGGAATCCTTCAAGGGAGAAGGCACCACAGATTAACTTCTGCTAGAATTCTGTGCCACATCTAAGTGTTCATTTTCTGAGGAGGATTGATAGTGTGTCTCATTACAGTAATCACATTAGATCTCCTAGCCTTATATTCAGCCACTGATGGAAAGAAACACGACTTAGAAGTGCTAAGAACCTCTTTTGGAAGCTCTCTCCAGGGGGACATGCATTTTCCTTACCATAATGAGGACCATAAAGAAGAGAAATGATGTGGCCTGGTATAGATAGGGAGTCACATTACAGTAACTTTTCACCAGAATTAGAGTAGTTAGAGACTACTATATTACAGCAGTGCTTGGGAACTCTTCTACTCTTAAGAGCCAACTGTCAACATTTCTGCTATAAACCCCATTTTTCAGGAGTTTATAACTCCTCTGGAAATTCCACTCAGGGTGAAGCTTGCTTTAGAAAGACTAAGTAAGGGAGTGATCCTTTGAAAATGAAATAGAATGGAAAATAAAAAGAAACCTGAAATCCATTAATTTCCCATTTTGTTTCCTTTACCTTAGTACAGTTGCTTTGGGTTTAGTATAAGGGACTTACAAATAGAGTTTTCAAAAGCAGTTCAGTGCTGATACAGAAGTTATTACTGTATAGTCAGAATCCAGCCTCAGCTCCAATGAACAGCTTCCAAAGAACCACTAAATGTGTAGAGAAAGGGCTGACTCCTCTGGGACAGTCTGGTAACAAGAGAAAAAACCCAACAAAATAGAACCAAAGCAGTGAAAAATAAGATCATGGAGATGATTCTCCCCTGGGAGGGTGGAGAGGCCCTGGCACAGGGTGCCCAGAGCAGCTGTGGCTGCCCCTGGATCCCTGGCAGTGTCCAAGGCCAGGTTGGACACTGGGGCTTGGAGCAGCCTGGGACAGTGGAAGGTGTCCCTGCCCATGGCAGGGGCTGGAATAAGATCACCTTTCAGGTGCCTTCCAACCCAAACCAATCTGGGATTCAGTGATTTTTAAGTCTGAAGAGAGTCTCACTCTGGCAATGGGTGAGAGGGCAATGAAGGTGCTGCTTTTCCAACAGGATGTTAAACTAATAACCTCCTTTAGGCACTGGACTTTTTGTTGAACTCTTCCAAGACCCTCACAGTAGCCTAAGAGCCACAGCCAAATTTCCCAAGTGATCATTAGGACTTAGAGCAAGTGAACAGTGCAAAAATAAAGCTGTGAGTTTTCATCCAAATTTCCAAGCAAATTCATGGCTGTTTTCATGACCTTTTTGAATAAATCTCTAGAATCATCCTTTTATCCAAACTTTATTAGAATGCCCCTTAAATGTCAAACTTTAATGTTTTGCAAGATTTCATTTCTATTTGCAGTGTATCTTCTGGCATAATTTGCAGAATCTCAGAATGGTTTGGGTCGGTAAGGACCTTAAAAATCCTCTAGTTCCAACCCTCTGCCATGGGCAGTGAAAATGATCCATTATTGATGGTAACTCCGTGATCTTAGACGTCCTTTCCAACCTTAATGATTCTATGGTTCTGTGATTCAAGGCTGTTGTAATGCAATATGACACTTTTAAGTAATCAGCAGGATAATTATAGGAGAAAGAGAGAAATAAAGAAGTGTGGAAAAAAAGGGTACATATTTTCATCATGGGCAAAATTAAAATGATGGGAAAGGTATCTCCAAGCTGTTCAGCTCTCTTGTGCTGTTGAACATTCCTGATCCATTGCTTTTGCACTTTGGATTTCCTTCTTCCAAGCAGTAACATTTATTTATTACCAGCAGCGTTGGTGAATGTTGGGATTATCTGGGATTCACTGAACCAAGCTGCTGGTGCCTTTTCACCGAAGCTGAAATGGCTGATTGGATTTTGTGTCTGTACATCTAACTCCTGCAAATCAGAGCTTCCAGTGGAGGATGATACAACTCCCTGACAGGAGGTGGTATCCAGGTGGGGGTCAGGCTCTTCTCCCAGATAATGAGTGATAGGACAAGAGGGAACGGTCTCAGTCTGGCCAGGAGAGGTTTAGTTTGGATACTTGGAAAAATTTCTTGACCAAAAGGGTTGTTAAAGACTGGCACAGGCTGCCCAGGGAACTTCTGGAGTCTCTGGAGGGAATCAAAGACATGTAGGTGTGGCACTTGGGGACACTGGGCAGTGATGGGGGAACAGTTGGACTCGAAGACCTCAGAGGGCTTTTCTAACTTAAAGGATTCTGTGAATATATATATATATATATATGTATATGTATGCATGCATATATGTATACATATATACCAAGAAGAGCGAGGTCTCATAGAAGATTTCCACTTCTTTTATAATCTTCCACCCTCTGGAACAGGATGATGTTCCCACGGCCTGGTTTCCCACAATCCCTGTCTCATCTGAGGCATTTGACTGTGGGCCCATCTGTTTCTGAGTGTGTAAAACCCATACCCACAACACCTTCCTTCTGCAGCAATTTCTCTGCCATTCCCGCAGCTGAACTTCCATCGTTCCACTGGATCAAGAAGCTAATTTTTCTGCATTTTCTATTTAATTAAATTACAGGGAAAATTAATGCAAGTTAAAAAAGAACATGCAGCAACAAGACGAACAATAATTCTCATTGTGCAGTTTTACTCATATTTTATATTGTTGCCAGGCACTCATTGATTGTTCCTTGAGTCAAGAAACAGATGAATCCTCATCTCACATTTTTCCTCTCCTTATTTTTTTATGATTCTCTGTTCTTTCCAAGACAGTAAAAGTAGGAATAATTTATTGCCCAATTTTTTTCTGGATACTCAAATAATTACTCACTGTATATGTGGCAGAACAAATACCTCATCATTAATACATTTTTTTAACTTTTTTGGGGGGGGTGTGTATGTTCATTGTTGATAGACATGAAAGGTCAAAGAGTTTATTTTATTTTATTTTAATTTTTTTATTTTTTAACCCCATCTTGACTTTCACACAAAAAATTAAGACTGTGAAACACAGAAGATTATTTCCTCTGAGAGTTTGGGAGCTAAGGATATTTTACGATTTTCAAAATCAAATTTTCTGGCTTCCATGGTGTTATGACAACACAAGATAATTGTTACTTGTTATTCAAGGACCAGAATGTACTTACAATCTTTTCCCTGGATTTCCTCCATAAACTAAAACTCTTCTTTTCTGAAACAGCCACTTAAGAATTTTGATTATTGCTGATACCTTACCAATTGTACCAGAATAAAAATCGAAATTGCCATTAGCACAGTAATTTCAGCCTCTATTTTGATAGGCATTTTTTAGTGCTCCAGTTCTGACAAATAAAAACAATAGTACAGGTGGAAAAAAGCTTTTGATAAAACTCTTCTCGCAATGGGAGATGTTTTTGAACACACTTTTAATCAAATTAGAATCAACAATAATTTTTTAATGACTTTTTGGTTTGAGTGATATATCAAAGTACGTAAAACAGTAGTAATCTCTGACATGAGTAATAACAATCGCTTTAGGGAGGATAATTTACATTCTTCTGGGGACTGTGTAAATCCAGGTGGAAAAATCTACAGAAAAATTAACCAAACAGGTTGTTCTAGCATGTCAGATAATCTGTATGAATGAAGTGCCTGCTTTCAAAGATAATTGCATCTATAAAGAAAAAAAATTACCTTTTTTTTGATTTATAATAGAATTATACTCCTTGTTGAATGCTGAGACCAGACTTATATCTGTGAGAATATGTTTAAATACATCCTACAATTCTAGGCTGAAACCTTATATTTTTGTGTTGGGAGCCTGAGAGGCTGGCAAACAAAAGGATTGAAATAAGTTTTATTTTCCTATTTCTGCTGCTCCTGAATGGAGTAACGTTATCAGCAGAGATAATAACACCTTTAAATGAGTTGGAATTTATTTGGTTCGCAAAATCATATGGCAAGATTGACAGCATCTCAAACAGCAGCAGCCAGGGAGGATGTGGCTGCAGTATTGACAGGAGTGATTTTTCAAGTAATGAAGAAGGTTCTGTGATTAAGTTCCCTGGAGCACACCCTGCCTGCCGTGGGCACTTACTGGATATTGTCACCCTTCTGTGGCACACGAGAGCTTCCCTTTTTCCAGAAGGAGGATCAATAGGATTAGGAGATTTGTGCTCAAAGCTTGCCTGTGGCTCCTTGTTAAGCATGTCGTGTGCTTTATAGCTGCCTTTGACTGGCTTCCTGCACTGTGCCGTGGTATTACTCACCTAAATAATATTCCTCCAGCCTGCTGGCTTAGGCAGTGTTTTTAGTAGTCTAAAAAATATTGTATTTAAAAAAGAGTCAGAATTCAGACTCTGAAACTCATGTTTAGAATTTTAAATAGCCTGCTCCTCAGGATTTCTGAGTTCTCTTCAGCTTTCCTAGAAGCTGGTGATGCTCACTGTTATTTATTTTCTTATTAGAAATAAATTGACTGTATGAGTTCAGCAGAGGACCCGTTGTCTCTGTGTGTCCATCAGGGAGCGTCAGCACAGCCAGAGGGGTGACCCAGCCAGGCAGACACCTCCAGGCAGCCGGGCAGGGAATGGCTTCACTGGCTCCTTGCAGGTCCTCCAACACCCATCCCACCTAACTCTCCTGGGGCAAGCCAGGTCTGCTGTGCAAGACATGATTTGCATGAATGGTAAAGCCTGACTTGTGTGCTCCGGTTTAATGAGCTTCCACTGAAGTGCGGAGCTGAGACCTTTTATCTCTGCTCATTGTTGTTGCTGGTCCAGCGGGCTGGGATAAAACCACAACAAAAAGAGATGATTATGGAGGAAGCTGAGGAATCCAGTCCTTTGCAGAGCCCTACACGAGGCACATAAAATGCTAGCTTTGAATGATGGCACATAACATTTCACTGCCCCATTCAACAGCAAGCAAAGAATACTGCAGTTTATCCTCTCCACTTTAATCCAATTTATAACTCCTGTTCCACGTGTGCCCCCGTTTGTGGAGAGAGGCTGTTGAGACACAGCTCCATCTTCCTGCACATGAAGAGACTTGTGGAAGGGCAGAGGGGCCAGCTAAACCCGGAGCCGGACACACCGGGACACCCCCATCCCTATAGAAAGGAAAAGACGGGGGAAAGGGAATTTTGTTACTTGTGAGGTAAATTTTTCAAAGGTTTCCTATTGAGGAGTTCAGAAAAAAAGATGCAACTTACCTGTAGCTTTGCAACTGAGCAGTTCATTACAGAGCTAATTAGATAAAATGTTTGATCAGTGATGGGTAAAATATGTCAGAACTTATCTGAGCAGTGGTTTAAGGATAGGCTTATCCTTCTCCTACGATCGAACAGAAATAGAGTCCTAAGCAGAATGAGCTGTTTCTCAGGAGAATTTGGCTTAAGAAGTTCACTATTAAGGAAAGAAATTTAACTCAAGTTTATTGTTTTGGAGCTGCATTAGTGGACAGGAATTAAGCTTTGTCATGCTGTCCATGGGAAGGAAAAAGCACATAAAGGAGCCCAGGAGGACAAGGACTGCATAGGGCAGTTTTGTTCAAACTCAGTGTGTGTAGATTTGAATATTTGGGACTTGAACAGAGACAGGTAATAATGGCTGAAACTGCAATAGGAATGGACATTGGTGCTAGCTCAGTGAAAATAAATGTACTAGAAAAACTGGGCATGAGAAAATCCTGGGTATATATACATCCTCAGCTATTTTATAGAGGACAAAAGGACAGAGGAGCCATTGAGAGGAGTGAGTTATCTGTCTGCTAAAGGATTAAACTTCCCTGATGTTCCTAGTCTAGCAAACTTCAATAGCTTTTGCGATGATACTGTTCAGCTGCAAAAATGGTCAGCTAAAGAGAGGAAAAACCATTTTTCCTAAAACTGTCCTACAGACATTTAACGAGAAGCTTTACGGTTACTTTCTAAAGGACACAATCAACCATTTTGGAAATGCGAGACCATTTTGGAAAAAGAAATTAAAGGATTTTATATTCATGATCGAGTACAGGTATTCATCCAGGGAATTACATGGAATAGATTACAGATTGCAAATACTTTTCTAATTAATTCTGTGTTAGTTACCAGCAACAGTGATGGTCAAATTAAAGTTTAGCACCATGAGAGAAGTAGTATTGATTGGAAGGTGTAAACAGACAGTAGCACTGATAATAATAAGATATTTTTTAAATTTTTATAATCTCTGCTTTGGAAAAAGAATTGATATGAATATTGGAGTAAAAGCAGAACTGGTGGAGTACATGTATGGCTCAACCATGTATGATTCAAAATCTGTTCCTAGGTTCAGATGTGAATAAGTAGAGATAAAAAATTTCACTGTAGAAATTAGGAGGAAAAAATAGGGAGAATATTATTTTTTTATATATAAGAGTACTAGCTAAGAAAGTTTGAGTTTGGATACAAAATGTCATAGCCAAGTTTATCAGCTATTATAGTAAGAAAATCTGTGGAATTTATTACTTGATTATGGATCATCTGGATGCATTTATCAAAGAGAAACACTGCAAAACACTTTATAAATTCTTCTTTTGAAGAGCATTGAGTGGGAAGTCCCTCACTGTAATTTACCAGGGCATTTAAGAAATGACTTTATATATACAATGAAAATATTCCAAAGATTACTCTGTCTAATTCAACCCAAAACCACAAAGGACTAATCAGTGAGATCAGTAAGTTATAAATTGAGAGCAGCTCTGGATCCCAGTGACAGAGGGAAAACATGAACAAGAATCCTTTGGGAATTAGAGGTCTAAATGCAGGTGCACAAAAGATCGGGTTCCCTGATTTCCATTATAAACTATTGGAAAGAAGAAATGTGTAGGAAGGCAAAGAAACACGGTGAGGAAACAAACCCCAGGCAGGGTGGTCAATACAAAGGGCAGGCCAGTAACAACAACCCACTAGAGAGGAGGTCATGTCCCACATTACTAATGAATAATGATGAAAAATTTGATGTTTTAGTTGAGAGAAGCCTGGAAAAGTTCAGGTGACAGTGCAAAAAGGAAACTTAATATGAATGTCTGCAAAACTTCTCTGGAAATGTAAAAAAACAAACCTTGTGAATTTAATGGGCATTTTTATTTTCTGCCATAATGGGGTTTTTTGCTCATAATCAGAAAATGACTTTTCTTTTTGAACTATAGCATCCATCTAAAATAGGGAAATGCTTGAAGCGTGTGAATCAAAACCAGTGATTTTTATTCTTTAAACTTGAAAACCCATTCTCTGAATTATGGTTGTTGCATTACACCATAAGTAACAAAACTAATCCAGAAAAGAAAAATAGATCTCATCTGAGTATAGATTTTTGCCTATCATTAATCTTTATTTATTTTATTAATATTTTTTTACAGAAATAAACATCGTTACACTTCTGAGAAATACTATTTACGTTATTGTGGAAAGGGAGGTAAAAGTAATAAATCGATAGAAGGTAAACTAAAGTAAAAAATGGAAAAAATTTTCTCGAAGTGAAGCTAAAACATAGTAGCACCAACCTTCTTTATTCTTAGATATTTTCCATGATTTGAAGTCACTGAACATCACACACACGCAACAAAAGGGAGAGATGTGGTTCAAATTCCTATTTGAAGCCAATAATTTACAGAAGTATTCAGTGCCACTTTCTTGGTAAATCCCAACACAAAGAGCATGAGGGAAGGCTACTGTCGATTTGCCATTCACTGTTCTCAGATTAACTTCCTGTCTTTCCTTGGACAGTCCCACTCCTGGTGAAGTTTGCTTTTTTTAAACTGGAATTTTTTTCCCCATAGTGTAAGTGAGCAAAAAAGAAATTTAATCTGAGACACTTCTGTCTCCTGTGTTGAGGAACAGAAATACAGCTCTAAATAGGTTTTTTCCCATTGTTGGACCATTTATTGAAAAACTTTCATACATAAACAGAGAGATAATAAAAAAACCCTCAAACCTTGTGGTTAATCTTCTTGGAGTAATAATTTTCTGAGTTTCCAGGTCTTTTCTGTTTAACACTTGACCAGGGACACTCTAAACTGCTTCTTGGTACTCCTCTCCACTTTGATATTTATTCTCCATAGCTGTCACCATTTTCCTGCTAATTCTACTGCATTCTTACACTTGTTAGTGCTTGTGCCCATGGAAATTATGTAAAATGTCAGATAAAAGGTGGTTTTCTCCTAACAGAATGAGATTCTATTTTTTCTTAAAAGAATATTGTCTCTCTGTCCATTTCATTTACTTATGTTAATGACTTTGGGATGTTCTAAAATCTCAGGCACCATTTCATATTGCAAAAGCAACTTGTGTTCCTAAGAGACCATCCTGAAGGAACATGAGGAATGGAAAACAACCAACTCAAACATTAATTCAGTCCTTTCGAAATCCAGTCTTGAAATTCCAGATATTTTTCTCCATCCCTTCATTAGCAAACAGAGAGTTCCCACAGCAGTTGAGTAGGGAATTTTTGCCTATAGCCATTTTGCAGCTTTAAATGTTCATGTTACTAAAAGCTCCTTAAATAAATTAATATATAAACTAATTAATTAATAGTATGTTCAAGCTAGATTTCAGTACCCAAGTAATTTAAGAGCTTTTTCATCCACTTCCACTTAAAATGTTTTAAAATCTAGGACTTGGCAGCTTTGTTCCCAGTCCTTTTACTGAAGCTCCTTATCTAAATCTTATTATTAATATTTCTGCAGGGTTGTTTTCTTTCACCCTAAATGCATTTTCCTCCACAGTCATCACTTTTTTCAGCATTCCTGGGACAGACCTGAAGCACTGACGATGTACCACTGTGAAGGTTTTGCTCACATTTTCAGTGGAAGTTGTTCTCAACATCAAACAGAAAAAAAAAATCTATAATTACCAAGAAAGAGTTGTAGGTACTTTGCTTATATAAATCATAATTCCATGCTTTTAAGGACTTCTGGTTCTAGGTGAGCATGTGAGCCTTAGAACTTTTAAAATCATAATTATGCTAGAAATTCTGAAAGTAACTTCTGTTTGATAAGACACTTTTATATTGGATTTGAAGTGCTTTTCATGAAGATTAGTACTAAAAATATGCAAACAAACAAGCAGTCTCTGCTACCCTTTCATTCTATTTTGTAATTTTTTTGGAGCAGCAACCAATGACAGGCTTTTTTTTCTTTCTTACACAAAAAATCATTGCAATCATCACGGTATAGAAATTCCTACAAGGTGTGACACCTGTGAGGAAGATGGGAAATGCAGCAACAGCTGTGCACAAACCCCCAAAGCCTGTCGAAATTAAGTGCTCTGTTATAAAATATATAAATCTGTAAGTACACAAACACCAATTTTTTTCAGAAAGAAGGATTTCTGTGACCCTGCACTTGCCACACACCTGAGTTTCAGAGTAGCAGTGGAACAGTAGAAATAAATTACCACCTTTTGCTGAGACAATTAGCAGGCTGGGCATGACTCATTGAATAGTGTGAGATAATTAATTTTTATTAGAGGCAGGGGATTTCATACAAAACAAGAATAACATTGCTGCTGAATGGATGGACTTAGTGTGTTTCTGTGACTAGCACAGAAGTTCTAGGGCATGCAATGATTTTTAAATACTTTTTTAATGTATATAAGGAAAAGGAGCACAGTCAGAGGGAAGAACAGAGTCATAAAATCATGGATGGAATGGTCTGGGTTGGAAGGGACCTCTTTGATCATATCCTTCCAATCCCCTTGTGGGCAGGGACAATCTTCACTGGATCAGGTTGCCTAGAGCTCCATTCAACCTGCCCTCGAATCCTTCCAGGAATCCATTTTATACACGCCCAATTATTCCTTCATTTTATACACACCCAAACATGCATATATATATATATATATATATATGTATATAAGCATTAACAGATATACATGGACGAAAAATCACAGGGCTGATGAATTCACTGACCCCCAGGCAGAAATGCCCCGCATTTTTTGGAGCTATAGGATTTCACTCCAGAAATATAATTCTTCCAACTTGCATTTGATTTTCACTCTCGTGCTTTGCCTTGTTACTGAAAGCTGTAACACTGCAACAGCAAAGAGGGAACACCAAAAATCACCTTTTGCTCTGACATCAGAGAGCAGAGATTTTGTTCAGATGTGTCACAAATAGCAAGCCAAATTCCATCCCCTCCCAGGTCTCAGAAACATTTCTGGAAGAGCACACAAAATGCCTTGGAGCCTTCCCACACTTTCCAAGGTGGGCTAGCCCTGGTAAAATACACAGCATTTTAGTAGAATTTAGAAGAATTTTAGTTTGAAGCAGACTCCATTAATGTACCTCTTGTTTGAAATATATGTTTTTAGTCTTATCATCAAGTGCTGTACCCAACTATTTTTGTATTTCTACCAGGGAAAATGTGATTATCATAGTAATTATGGCATAAAACCTTTAAAACTTATGTACTTTTACAACTTTTATAGCCATCTAAAAGGGCATTTTCTCCAAGCCAAAGCAGTCAAATCGTACCATGTAAATATTCTGGGATAGATCTTTATGTCCCAGGGTTTTGTTCTGGTGGTTTTTTTTTTTTTTTTTTTTTTTTTTTTTTTTTAACATAGTCACTTTAATATTAAAAAAATTGAAATAATGCTCTTTGGGATATGTCCACCTCAATCCCACCCACACATCCAGCAGAAGCTCCAAACAAATTAGATTCACATTTTTAAAAAATACTTTTAAAGCCCTTCTGGAATCTAACACAGTTATAGAATAATTTATGGAGAAGGGAGTAGCTACCAGGCTCTTATGCATTTGAGTATCTAATTATTAGTTATCTGTAAAATTGGGAAACATTTTTTTTATTTAAAATTATTTAACTCTATGAAGTTATGTTCTTAAATAACATCAAAAGTAGAACTTGTCCATTTTTTCTAGTCAGTATTTAATATCTGCATATCTGTGCACAGGTCAGAGCTCCAGACAAGACTTTCCTGCAGGGAATTAATGCAGTTTCACTAACAGACATTTATCCATACCATATGTTAGACAAATAGTAAAATGCTGCTGTATTTCTATTTCTTTCCCGGGGGAGCCATTTTAAAGATTTATTCTCCACCACCTACTTCTTTTATTGTGTTCATGCTAAAAAACACTTCTTACTTCTTCTTCCTACTGTGTTCAACCCAATCAGTGTCAATGCACCCATACCGTAAGATCTCAAAAACGCTATAGGATGGACAGAATATCTGTTATATCTTAGTTAAGATAATAGAAAACCTTAAGAATTCAAACGTTAATATCAAGCCTTAATTATTTAGAGAGAGAAGTTAGAAAAAGTACCTCTTTATTTCCATCTAAATATTCCCTCCTGAAGAAAAAATAAGGATTCTGAAAGCTTTATAAATAATAACAAAGAGCTTTTCAGGGAAATGGAATATGTAGGGGTTGTGCACTGTTCCCACGCAGTAATTGCTGCAGCTAATTAATCACATTAGTAGAACACTTACTTCTTTTCCTCCTAAAGTTGCGGTGAGTGTTCCCCTAGCTCCATGAGTGCATTTGCCATGGCACACAGGAGCCAGAGAACATTGCTCTTGTGTCCCAGTTCATCCCTGCTTTGGTGCTGTGGTGGGTGACCTGGGGAGGTGTCCTGTCCCACACAGCTGCTCTGAATTCCCTCAACGAGACAGAGGGAAACATCCCCAGAAAGGCTTGCAGGGAAGGCTAAAGCCAGAGAGACTCCTGACAATTACCTTCACAGACAGAACAGCCTCACAGACAATTCATTTATTACTAATTAAAGAAGACTTAGATGGTGAGAAAAGAGGCAAACCCAAAAATACCTCCCCTCCACCTCCTTTTCCCGGGCTCTATTCCAGTCCTTCATTCCCAGCTCCTCAAGTGCCTCCAGGGCGTTGGCTCAGAGGGGCTGTGGTCACTCCGGGGTACCTGCTGCTCCCTCCTCGTGCCTTCCCCTGCTCCAGCACGGATCCTTGTGTGTGCTGCAGTCCTTCGAGATAAAGCTGCTCTGAAATGGGCTCTCCAGGGGCTGCAGATCCTTAGGACACATCCCCTTCCCTGGGATGCAGTGTGGGTGTCTCTCCACAGTGACTCAGTCCACAGGCAGCAGGTAAACGTTGTGCCACGATAATCCTCTGCACCTGCTGCAGGAATGTCCACTCCAGCACCGGGAGCGTTTCCTCCTGCACCTTATTCCCACCTCGGTGCCCACAAGATTGTTTATTTCCTTGTTTTTTGAGTGCTTTTTCACTTTTCTTAGATGCATTTTCCCAGAGACATCAGTGCCTTTGTTTACTGTCCCAGCTGTGACAGCTCGATGTTGTCATCAGATGGATGCCATGGGTGGTGTTACTTCTCCTGAAAATACTCGGGGGGGGTTAAATATTCTGGGGAAGCTTAAAATTCCTCTGGTCCATCAGATCCAATCATCTGGAGCTCAGAGGTTTTTGAAGGTTGTAACTTGTGGTTTAAAAAGGAAAAAAAAATCTTTCATTCTGGTGTAATTGTAGCGATTTCAGTCTGTGTTGGTGCTGGTCTTTCCTGCTGTAGATTTGATTAACAGGAAGAAGTAGGGGTTGTTTTTATAAGTGGTACTTCATGGTTTTATCAATTCACATATTTTCAGTTTCAAAAGGACTTGAAAGCAGCATTGTATTGTGGTGTTTTATTAAATTATAGTCCCTTAGCAATGTTTTTACATGAATGCTGATTTCACCTGATATCTAAAGGCAGGACTGGTAGCCAGGACTCAGCAATGAGTAGATTCAGGAGTGGGAAAGTTTTGTTAGGCAATTTCTCACCTGAGGAGGGGCCTGGGCTGCCAGATACCATCGTAGCTGATGCATTTGCTTGTCTGCCTTCAGGAGAGAATATGCTTTGTTGGGACCAAAATGATCTTTTTTTTTTTTTTTNCCACTGGCTGTTTCAGTAATAATGCTGTTTTCCACGTAACATTGGCCTTTTTATTCTCCTCCCCCTTCACAAAATTTCTCAGCAGTGTCCTTAATTGCCTCCTGACATTCCTGGTGTGGCCCTTCACACGCTCCTACAGACAGCAAGGCTCATGGAGCTTAATGAGACTAAGTTCATTAAATTAATCCTAGTAATTAACAAACTTGCTGCTTACTTCTCAGTTGTCTAATTTGTACTCTCTTGGCAACTGGCTTCCAGTGGAAGTAGAATTGCATCAAAAAAAACCCCATAAAAATGAAAAATAAATTCATCTTCATTAGAATTATAGTATTGAATTTAAAACCGTTTGCTGATGCCTATTGACTTAGAAATATGAGGGTTTTTTTCCCCAAAGAAAAGAAACCAATAAGGAGAGAGTTCACTACAGGAGCTTTTGCTCCTATACACCTGTGTCTGAAATAGGTTTTGGATAAAATACAATTCCCTGATCCTTCTGATCCATTAGAATACAACTTTGGGCTCTGTGGGAAGACCAAGTGGAGAGGGTGGGAGGCAATCCCTAACTCCATTAGCAACCCAAGTGCTACCAATTGCAGCAGTAAATCTCAGTCTGGAGCTTAGACTAAACTTGTACCAGATCTGCAGCTTTCTCCTAAAAGTAAATGCTGGAAAAACACCTTACAAAAATCACCATTTTCTTTCTCTTCTCACACCATACATGTAATATTGCAGTGATGGGGCTGGCTGCTGCTAAAGCCAATTTCTTGCTGCTAAACTTCAACTCCTAACCCTGAAGTATCCAAATGTCTGTTTTGTAAGCTGTGGGCCCCACCTGCAATCACCTGGGGTGCCCTGAGCAGCTGCTTCTGAAAACCTGGGACTGTGCAGCAGTGATAAATCCATGGAATAGGGAAGCAGTGGGAACAGGAGTGTGTTGGTCATGACTGCACTGCTGAAGGAGTTGATGACGCAGAGAGAGGATGCCCTGTCCAGGGCACCAGGCATGATGAGCAGTTGTGATGATTGCACTTTGTATGGACATGTGGCACTAAAAAAAATAAAATAACACTATGTTGTCAAATGAAATTCAGCTTAAAATAACTTTTCCAAAGTTTAGGTTGCTAAGTGTAAGGTGTTTGTCCAGTCTCCTGCTCCCAAAATAAAATATAGCTTTAACTGCAAAATAAGCAGTGCTGAGGAGATTTGTCTGATTATACAATGGCAGAGAAGTTGGGGTGATATCTACTCCTGCAGATGTGAATTCATTTTTAATTTTCCTGTTGAGAGAGTAACCATTTTGACTGTCCTAGCTTTATTACAATTAGTATTTGTCAATGGAAGAGATTCATGGTGCTTTTAGGCAGGTGATCTAAATCACATGATCTAAAATCTTTAGAAATGGCCATATCTGCTTGCATTTTCAGCTTTATGGGTTTGCAAATCAACGGTCTGCATGGGAAGGGAAAGAGTGGTTTTCTTTCTTGAACCTGATTTAATTCAGCTTTCCCAAGGGGGTTCTGCTAATGATGATCTAATTCAAACCAGGCTGCCTGGCTCTAAGGCAGGCCGTTTTTCTGTTTAAAGACCAACAGGAGGGAATGCTCTAAGGCAGAGAGAGGTTGAAAGCAGCATAGATCAAAGTAATAAAAGAAAACTTCTAGGAGGAAGCATTTCTTCCTAAGATCACTGGAAAATTATATTTAATCACAGAATCATTTGAGTTGAAGAGACATCCAAGGTCAAAGAGTCCAAGCTGTGCCCGATGCCCACCTTGTCCCCAGCCCAGAGCTCTGAGTGCCACCTCCAGGCCTTCCTGGGACACCTCCAGGGATGGGGACTCCAGTGTCCTCCAATGCCTGACCACCCTTTCCATGGAGAAATTTTTCCTGAAATTAAAAAAAAAAAATCTGAAACATGTTACCAACTACCTCTTTGTTTTCCTCAAACAAACTTTCTAAAGCTTCACAGCCTGAGCTGTTGGTGCTGCCTGGAACTGTTGATCTGTGAGAACTCAAAATATGGTACAAACTGTTGTATTATGAGATCTTCTGCTTCCATCTGGTTTTATGGCTTTTGATTTCTCTAGTAGAGAGGCATCACACCTTTCCAATTTCCTTGATTAGCTGCAGTTAGAAGGTTCTGAATGTGTGTCTATTTGTAATCTTCTATGATTGATTTCAGGCAAAATGTTTATTTTTAGTGTTTGAGTAACTGAGATCAAAATTATTCTTCCATTGTTAGCACTCATCCAGGTGCTTTCATTTAAAATAATGAAGTGGTTCAAGAAAAGAACTCAAACCCTTTGTGTGTGAGCATGTGCTGCATTTCTGATTTCCTACTTTAGAAAAAAACCAAATAAAAACCCAGAAGCAATCCTCACATTTAAAGACTTTGAAATCCTTGTTGAAATTTTGCAACTAAGATTTAACTCAGTGGTTTTGAGTATGTTCCTAGGCATTAAACTTTGGAAATTTGCAATTTTTAAGATACAAAAAATTTTTATTTCTTTTTTTCTTTTTAAATTTATAAGTGATGAAGAAAAGCAGTAAGTACAGTGGTAAATGTAAGAGGAATTGAGAAAGCAAGAGTAGGTGAAAGCATTTCAGATCCAACTTTAGTTATTTAGGTAGAGGAAATTTAATAAAATGTTGTGTGAATCTTTCAGGATACGTCAGAGTGAAGAGATGTAATTTAAATGATCTGGATCTGCTTGGTATAAATTCTGCCTATGAATCAAAACTCAGATCTTTATAACTTTTTTGTTTTTAATGCAAAGTAAGGAAATCACTGCAGAGACAATAGAAAACTTAGTACTTAATGTTACTTGGCGAAATATGGTATCAGTTTTGAGTGATATTGGGGAGTAAATAAAAAATGTTCGGGGAGCAAATAAAAGAAAATAAAATGGCCAATAAAAGGAATTGTAGTATCCTGAGGAAAACTGTGGAGTACCTACTCCAGGTAGATAAATCCCCTCCTGAAGGGGTGGCTGGATGGAGATACCAAGAGTGGGAGGTGCAGTCTCCATGATCTTGTCCCTGGTGCTCTCATGGAGAACCTGGCTTGCAGTCCAGGGAATGGAATAAGCTCTGTACAATGGGGATGCGAATCTGTGCTGACAGTAGCACAGTCGGGGAAAAGTATCAACTTGAAATGCTTTTAATTAGAATGCAAGAATTAATTTGTCAGTAGAGGGGCCTGTGGAATTTTGCTGTGATCACTGCGCAAGAAAGGAAGAACTGCTGAGGGAGGCTTCTGTTTAGGAAAGCAGAGCAATGTTGTATCTGCTCTGAAAATGAAGTGCCTGTTTCCTTTTACCCTATTTTTGCGACTATTATGTTTTGATAGAACTGATATCTTAATAACTGATTAATAAACCATGGTAACTGTTAAATAGAAGAGTGAAATTAGCATCAGCCTTTTAATCCGGATGATTGGTTTGAGACTAAGTCATTGAAATCATAGTTAGTGAAAGTAATTTATTGTGTAATCAATAACAATAAGGGATTTTGTGAAGTCATTCATTTCCTGAGTAAAATGTGTTTAAATTCACTTTTTTTTTAAATTTAAGATCTATTAATGTTCTTTATCCTTGCACAAAGTCCATACTTCATGCACATTCACGAACAATATTCCAGCTCTCAATTTTAGTAGTCTGGGGAATAAAACTTGTGGCTCCAGAATCACCTCTCCTGTAATAATTTACTCGTAATTCTGAAAAATTTATTTAAAAAAAGAACAAAAAAACCCCAAAACACAACACCTTTTATATTGTAATTCTTTTGCCTGCTATGAAGCAAAAATATATGAATTGTATTTTCAAGATGAAAGGATTATTTACTGAAATAATTGGGCATATTGCTCTCAATTTAAAATAAGTATGTGTTCAATAAGCCTGAAATGCAACAGGTTCTTATGTGTTACAGAGAATATGGAACAGAGCCAGTATTTTCCAAAGGCTGTGCTGGAATATGATTAGGTAATAATGATCAGTATTGATCTAAAAGCCTAAAACATCTTTATATATTTTTTCAATGACATTGAGACGAGTGTGATACTGAGGAGAAGGAAGAATTGAACCTGTACAGGTGATACGGTGTTTTCTGAGTAAATTAGCAGATAGCTTTGAGTATTCCAGTAGCAGAGTTTGACATACCCTGAAAGCTCTTTAAGATGTGAAGAAAAGAATTCAGCAAAGTCTCTCTCGTGTTACTTATTTGTCCCTAAAGACCTTTGGCTTCTAGAATCTGGTGTCATGTGCAATGAGAGCTGCAGGTAATGCACAGAGCTGCATGCTGACCTGAGATAATTGTCCCTGCCATGCTTGGTACTTGCCTGTCAGTATCAAATGCAAGAAAAACTTGCTGGAGATGAAGCAGTTAACTTCAGACTAAACTGAGATGATTCACAGTTTGCTTGGTATAGGTCAAGAGCAGAGACACAGCTGCCGTGGCTGGGGTGGTGAGAAGCAGCTCATGCATGTTCCTGGAGCACTTTTCAGGGCAGTACTATCTGGCAGTTTTTGAATTGTATATTCCACAGATCTTGACATTTTCAAGTAATTGCTTTGATGGCCAAACAAAAAGAAATAGTGAAAGACGGGTGTTGTTTTTTTTGTGGTAGACTTCTGATAGCAGCTTGTGTGCTGGAGTGGTGAAAGAGGTGATGCAGAATAGGGAACCAAAAAGAAACCATTGCTGACCCATTCATTTTGTGTAGAGTTCACAGACTCACAGACTGGTTTGGGTTGGAAGGGACCTTAAAGCCCCTCCAGTGCCACCCCTGCCATGGGCCGGGACACCTCCCACTGTCCCACGCTGCTCCAAGCCCCAGTGTCCAGCCTGGCCTTGGACACTGCCAGGGATCCAGGGGCAGCCACAGCTGCTCTGGGCACCCTGTGCCAGGGCCTGCCCACCCTCCCAGGGAACAATTCCTGCCCAATATCCCATCTAACCCTGCCCTCTGGCACTGGGAAGCCATTCCCTGTGTCCTGTCACTTCAGGCCTTTTTCCCAAGTCCCTCTCCAGTTCTCCTGGAGCCCATTTAGGCACTGGAAGCAGCTCTAAGGTCTCCCAGGAGCCTTCTCCTCTCCAGCCTGTCTTCTCCACTTGTAAATTTGGAGTAATGCATGAAGTCCCCATACATTTTCTTAGTGGTTGAGAAGCAGGAATTTATTTCCTATCTCTTATATATTTAACCACTTTCCAAGACATCCCTTTACACTATGTGTGTTTTTTCAGTGCCATGATTCCTAAATCCTGATATTTTCTTGTACAGTGACCAAGTCACAATATCTACTGGGAGTTCAACTTCTCTCAGTTTAGTACTACAAAACAAAGCCTGTCTTGTGCTTAAAAGCGACTGAACCTGGAAACTGGTTCTTTGTGTTGTTTCAAATTTCCCTTGCTCCTTTAAAGAAAGGAAATGTTTGTCACAATATTGAAATGTCTTTGTAGCCTTTGTATTTTCTGTTGTCTCTTGAAACCTCACATGCTCAGCTCTTCCTAGGAAAATGTAATAATACTGCAATGTTCTCCAGCTGTCAGACCCAGACATTTATTCATGATTCAGATTGTGTGCATGTGTGGACATTGAAAATATGATCAATCATTCAACACCTTTTTGTTTATGCTGGTCCTGACCTGAAACATATGTTAAGTCTTGTTGGTTTAATTCTGTCTTCTCCTTTCCCAATGGATTTAGATAAAACATGAAAGGCAAAATGGTGATGAGGAGAAGTGACAAAAAGCCGAAATCTCTGCTGATTTCTATATTTGTGCTTTTTTGATGCTGAATTTCAGGTAAAGGCATGTTGTACCAGCCTTTCATGCCTCTGAGTGCTAGAGGAAGATCACCATTATGTGCTGTCATAAAACCTTTTTTAAGGGCAAATCTTTCAACATATTTGAGACGGGGGAAGAGGATAAAGCAGTACAAACTCCAAGTTGTAAATGAACCTACCTGCCAAAACAAAGCTTATGACAAAATTGAAGCATTTAAAAAGACAGCACAGAGCACTGGAAACAACACAAAACTCCCTCAGAAGGTGGAGATATTTTTAGTTTGGTGTGGTGGGGTAGAGAGAGCCTTTGGTTTCTGATATGACTGTTCTGAAAAGTTTCCAATCAGTGGAAAATATTCCACTGAGTTTTGTGCAATATTGAACGGCTGCTTACAGAAAGTGAACAACATGAGGACATGCTTCTCTTTTCTGTTTGTGGATATTTTCAGGCTTTGTTGGGATTTTTGGGTTTTATAATCACTTGGGAGTGATAGAGTTCATGGTTTGATTTCCACCCTCTGCCAGCAGACTAGTTTGTACAGGTTTTGAATCTCCAAACAACTTTCTGTAGCTGCTCTGTGGGGCTCAGAGTAATTTACCCCATGGCTCAGTCTTGACATAAGAATACTCTTGTAATTTGCTGACCTTTATCTCGTACCTCAATGCCAGACCCTTTTTTCCCCCTTATCTTGCTTCCTGTCTCTGTGGAGTGAATATTTTTTGGCAAGGTGAATAAGGCTCTGTAGTGCAAAAGCACACTAAGATTGCAGTGTGTTCCCTTTTCCCAGTAATGGTTTCTCTTTGTATATATTTGTATTTTTATATTAAAAAGGCATATAGAGAAAGTATCATTTATTTCTCGCATTAAAGGATGAATAAAGCAAACAAGTGCAAAAGGAACTGAGATATAGCCAAGTATTATGTCACTCCTTTCTCTCGTTAACTGGATTGGTGTTTGCTCTGAGAGATGTTTCCCTGCAGAGTCCAGTGCCTTTCTCCAAGTTTGAATTGTTTGAGGAAAACAAATGGGTTTTTTTGCTTTTGCTTCTTACACAAAGGTAATAACAAATTCAGTTAATCAATGTGTGCTATCCTTTGAGAAGGGTTTGGAAATGAAATTTTTAGATGCATTTTTGATGTAAAGCCTTGCACATTTTTAAATTTTTTTTTTTAATAATAAAAATACTGTAGGTGAGGTTAAGCAGACTTCGTAAGTGCATGGTGAGGCCGGAGGTGTTCCATGTAGATCTCGGTTTTTGGAGATACTCTTTTTAAAACCAGCCTTCACATACTTGAAACCTTTGATCTTGGCATTTAGTAGTGATACCATTATTTCAGACAAAACTTCCCAAGGTGCTTGTATATAAACTCCAGTTTGAAAGATTAACTGGCAATGTGATAGAAGCATAGAATATCTCAGTTCTATGCTTTGAAACACAGAAGATTGCAGATTATTTAAGTGATTATTGCTTAATGATAGCTGTTGACTTACAGGAACAATAGAATTACAGTCAGCTGTAGAATTCAATATAAATTCCTGCATCCTGTAATGCTGTAACTCGTACACTAAGGAGTTACTGCCTCTGTAGTTTTTAGCTGCTCATTTGTTTGAATGGTCTCTCGCTGGTCTGTAACCAATTTCTTCATCTCTTAATGCAGAATGGAAGCAGTAACAGTAACGTTCATGTGATTCTTGGGGATAAATTGAAAGAGTAGTGCCAGCAGGGGCTACTCTCTAATCCACCGGCGCTCCTTCAGGCCCAGAATGTGACAATTTTTTTGTCCTAGATTGCATTTCCAGCAGGAGAGAATACTCCAACTCTGTGACATAGTTTCCTCTCTCCAAAGAATGCATGTTCTACCCTGTTTGTGTCTGAGGGGGGATGTGATTTATGCAACCAGCAGTTGGTTTCAGCACCAGAGAACAACTCTTTTAGAGTGAGTCAGATTATTTACGTGTTGTGGTAGCAATGCTTATATCTCTGCCTGGTGACTTCTGCTTCGATTTATGTCACTGCAGAAAGCATCTGGTTGTTCTTTCAGTTCCCTGACAGTTCAGGTTTGGGTTTCACACTCTGCTTGCACTGTTTTCACATTTCTGCCTTCTCTGGCTGACTGTTGTTATAAATCAACATTTGGTCAATTTGTCTCCCACTCTGTCTCAAGGCTCCCCTAGATGCATGTTGACAGTCCGAAATAGTTTCTTCAGGCTGACCCAAATGGTTGCGGCTTGCATGCAAAACGAATTAACTTGTGCCTCCCCAGGATGAGAAAGGATTGAATGGACAAATTAAACCCAGGCTGTATTTACCAAATGAATGCTACAGGAATTTTCTGCATTCCTTGCAGTGCTTTTGTACCTCCCTGCACTTCACTGAATCCTGGTAGCTGTCACAGTGGAAAGTGTCACCACAGTGTTTCTGCCAAAGGAATGTTGCTTTATAGAAAAGTTTTAAATCAGGAAACAGAGTCAGCTCAGTGCAGAAGAATGAATAACGTACAAAAGTCAGAATGACCATTTCCTGGAGAATAACTGGTTGTGCAACTCCAGTACTACATGGGAATTTGAGACCTCCCCTGTGGAGCCAGGCTGGGGGAGCTGGGGCTGCTCAGCCTGGAGAGGAGAAGGTTGTGTGGAGACCTCACAGCTCCTTCCAGGGGCTGCAGGGAAACCAGAGAAGGACAGTTCCTCAGGAACTGGAGGGACAGGTCACAGGGAATGGCTTCCCAGTGCCAGAGGGCAGGGCTAGATGGGATACTGGGAAGGAATTGTTCCTTGGGAGGGTGGGGAGGCCCTGGCAGAGGGTGCCCAGAGGAGCTGTGGCTGCCCCTGCCCATGGCAGGAGTTGGAACGGGATGATCTTTAAAGTCCCTTCCAACCTACACCATTCCATGATTCTACGACACCCCTGGATGCAATGCAGATTTTTAATAATTGTGAAATGGTTTGTGGGTGACATTGTTCTTACTTCAAGGAAGAAAGGTGCAGAAACACCTTTGAGCCCTTCAACCTCTCACGAAGTGAATGAAGCCTCTGAATGCAACTTGCAAACAAGTGAATTCCCTGCTTTGCCAAAAAGACGAGCTCTAAGCAAAGCATTGTGTATTTACTCTCCAGTAAAACCAATGCTTTCATCTGGAATGTTGAGCCTATTTCAGTTGCTCTGGCTGTACAAATTCTGTAAGCTGTTTTTAAGTTGGCATAGGGAAAAGTTAGGAAGAATTCACCACAGTTTTGATGAAATCAAATTAAAATTCATGGAAGTAAAGCACTGTTCTGCCTGATCTAGTAAGAGACAAGTTTGGGAAATAAAAAAGCATTAGGAGATGCAGAAGCCTCTGGTGCGTTATTTTATTTAATTTTAAATGTAACTTGTCTATTTTGTGATGGTATTATCGCTTGCCTCTTGAATACAGTAATTCTCAGAGGAATAATCTTCCCTCCTACGCTGCTGATGTAGGAATGTGCTGTATTTGATGATCAACAAGAGTATATTCCATAAAGTGCTTTAAGCCAGTAGTGCTTGGAGGAAACAGAGCTTGTATCAGTAGCAAATCAATACTTTCTTTTTGTATTTGTGGAACATACATATTTGTGCTAGATAAATACAGTTCTGCCTGGCTCTGTTTAGTTTGCTTACCTGCACAAATTCCAGAGATCACATCTGCATTTTTGTCATTATAATCTCACAAGCCTATTCACAACAGACAGCTACACTACTGGGGTGGGGTTTTTTAACATTCACTTTTATATGTTGGAAGAAGGCATGGCCTGGAAAAGAATTGAGAACTAATAGTAAACCTCTGCTAAATTAGCTATTGCAGTTGGAATTAGCAAGGAAAGTTAAACATCCCTTACAGGATATTTTTCAGTGGGATACCTTGTTGATGTCTGCTCTAAGCAAGAACAAGGCAGGAGCACTATGAGACTAATTTGCAGCATAGGAACTCAATTAAAATGAGAAAAAATACAACAGGATGAAAATGGAATGGTGTGATGAACAAGTGCAAATTGTATCTCCAGTTTCATGCATTTTGATAATTACAGTTTCTTGACAAAATCTGTGTACTTCCAGCAGTGTGTCAGGCAATTTACAGCAGGAGAGAGAGAAGGTCAAGTTGACTAAAAGTCTGATCGTGGTCTCACACCATTCCAGCAGAAATAAATCAAGTTCCCAAGAAGTTTGGGGCCACCTAAACACACGCTGAAGTTTGCAAACGAGAACTGCTCGTTAGATGAGCAGTATTTTGGGAGATGGGCGCCTTGGTATGAGACTTGCAAGCAGCAGATGGCTTGAGCAGGGAGCTGGAGGGGCAGGAATGTGACCAGGAGGGCTGAGCATGGAGGTCTGCAGGGCACGGCTCAATCCCAGTTTAGGGCACAATGGGATGCAAGGAGAAAAGAAGGGGTTTTGGTCACACAGCATGGGGGTTAAGGGTCTGATTCTTTGTTCTGTCCGTGCTCAGCAGTGCCAATATTTTCAGAAAACACACCTAGGATCCAGGACTCTTCTCTCCTGGAATGGCTTGTGCTGTCTAAGCAACAGGAAACTTCCAAACTTCTAATAAAAAAGCAACCACCACTCCAAAGAGCCACTGGGGGGAGAGGGGATGCATTACTGCTGCAACTGCAAAAGGGCACGGAAGGAGGGTGCTGTGGCCTTCCATGAGTGCAGTTTTTTCCAGTTGCTTAAGTCCTGTGTCCCACTTTAAATATGAATGATCTCCATGCAAACGCTCGATATGGCTGTAATTCCTAGGATGTAAATGGTAGCCTAAAGGAATAGATTTTATAAAGTACTGGGAAATTGCTCTGCATTATGTTCAGAGGAGTATTACATAATGGCAGCAGCACTTTAAAAATTGTGCTTTCCTCTAAAGATGGAGAAATGTTGGAAAACCTTTATTGTCTAAAGTGTTTGGTGCCTGAGAATTCCACAGAAGATCCATTCTGGATCTTGTAATAAATATTGTCCTAATCTGCCATAAGAATGTGGCAACTTGAGCTGTAGTAAATGAAGAGCATTGTCTGAGTGCTGTAAGTGGATTGGATTTTAAATGGTTAGATTGTGGCTTTGTCAGGGAGCAAAAAAGGACAGCTTCTCACTGAGATAACTGTCGAACTGAATAGTCCTTTGGAGATAAGGCATCAATAACTTTCTCCTAATCTTAGTTGAGCTTAATCAAACACCTCACTTATCAGACTTAGCTGCTCTCAGGTAAAAGCGTCCTTATCTGGCATTCACAGGGTTTTATAGGAAGTTAGTTAACATCAAAAAGCGCAGATTTTGAGCATGACAAAGTCACCTCTACTCCACAGAATACAAGCAATCACACTGCTCGCAACCAGGAAAAACAGCTAAATCTGAAATCTTAAAAGGTTCCAGTCACAATTGGGAAATTTTTCTTTATTAATAATGATAATGGCTGGGAGTTTTGTTCTTTGGAGCTGTTGTGCTCTTGAACAGAATAGCACCAGGTTATAGAAGCAAAGAGGGTTGAATCCTTCTTGTTTGGGAAAATAATAAATCTACAGGACAGGGTAAAAGACATAAATTTACACTGTTGAAGGGTTATTTTTATAATAATTCAGTACACCAGTGGGTGATACTAAAGGGCCTCCTTTGCCAAGTTTTTGATATAGCAAACCAATCATTAATTTTGTTTGTTTGATGCATTTCTATCTCTGAGTTTTCACTTATTGCACATGTCAGCCCATGAAGCAGAGGAGGGCTGCCTTGGTTCCAATTCTGCTAATTTTGGTAAGAACAGTGTCCTTTTTTTAGGAGTAAATACCCTGAGAAGACCCAGAGAAGGGATGTTGTTTGCTAAATGGCAAAGGAGATGTGAGAGGAACGATGTAATCCAGAAAGGGAATTCACTTGGCACTGATGTAAGGTAACAGGGGTGATATGAAAGTCTAAAGGAAATGTTTCATTTCAAAAGATAAAAAGCATTATGAAGATTTCAAAGACCTAGACTGCTGCTGAACTGTATCTGGTGAAAGGGAGCGTGAAATATTAAGCATTTGAAATGTTTTGTTCATATGGGAATTCATTTGAAATTGTTGTTGATTTTATTATGCAGTTCATGTTAATGGATATTTGACTGTAAGGTTGATTATTAATGAAGGACAAATGAAATCTATGCTTAATGTTATGCCATAGTATGTCACCTTGAAACTTTAATTGTAAAAATTCAGGAGGGCCAGACTTGATCACTATTCCAATTGAGAGCCACGAGATAGATGAAATAGTGCTGTGACAGGGCCCTGAACAGCTGCATGGCAATTCCTGCCACCTTTAGAGACAGGGACAGAATGGCTGCAGCCTTTCATCAGAGTACATTATTTTAAGATGGAGAAAAAAATAAGCAAAACCAACCCACTTTGGATGGCATTGGTTGGACACCAGTCAAGAAAACCTGTGTAACACTTTCTATAATAAACAGGTGTTTTGCAGTCTTGCTGGCTGCAATATTTATTTCAAACTATTTTGAGAATGTGGAGTGGTTATTTTGTTTCATTCCATGACCTACAAGTACAAATTCTCCAGAATTCTAAGGCTCCCTTAATAAATATTTTGCAATGGTACAGAAATACTTACTGGAGCAGGCCAGGACTTTGTGTGTGTCCATGGGACTGTTGAGGGTGGAGCTCTTTAATAATTGGCAGGTTTATTTTCCTGACAGAAAATATTGGTTTGTCAGAAGGGTTTCACTAAATATACATTACTAGCTCCAGGATAGGGGGGTTATTTTAAGAACTAAGGAGAAGCAGCCTTCTTTATTCCCTTTCCATAATCCCAAAGCACAGCTGCTGTCACTCACCCAGCATTGCGATTGCCCCCTTGCTCCCACAGGCGTTCCTGAAAAATGGGAGCCCAGGAGCCTCTGGAGTGGGATCCATGATTGCAGCTGATGGGGACGGAGGGAGCAGAGCTGCAGAACGGCACAGCCGTTCCACAGGCCCTGTCACCCAGCACAGGTGCTGTTCTAGGGGCTTTCTCAGGAGCCTGGTTCCAGGGAAACAAAGCCAGGTTTGCAGTCAGAATGTCACAGTGCCACGCTGTGGTGGTTTGAGAGATCGATCACAGGCAGGAAACTCATTTGAGGACCCCTGAAACCATGGGACAGGGCTCTGGACCTTGCTAATCGCAGGTGTGACAGCTCTGCACAAGGCTGACACCTGGGCATTTTGCCAGTGGGGCTGTTTGCCGCCTCTGCTTTTCTTCTGCATTCCACTGAAACCAGGACTCGTCTTTGGGTGGTTTTTATTTCCTTGTGAGTAACTTGCTCTGAAGTCAGCAGAGGGGAATATCAGGAGAAACAACATAAGTTCAGTAGGCTTCAGTTTGTTCTTGTTTTCATTTTTTTTTAGAGAAAAATAGATTTCAGTATCCAGTTGCTTTAGTCAGACTTCAGGTGTAACATGTATATTTAATACAATCTAATATTCCTTAAACAATTCTTCAGGTGGATTGTTCAAAAATGTATCTGTCATCCAATCTAATGGATTCTCCTAGGTGATCCCTGTGAAATTGTTCATCCTCAGAAATCCCTTTCTAATCTCATCTGTCTCTCCCCTCAGTGTGCTTGTGGAATTAAAACCCTGCACAAAATCAAAGAAATAAAAGCAGGGAGGGAAGGATAAACCAATCCCTTAAAGCTGCTGCTTTCCTTGTCTGTCCAGGGAAGGATCAGCCTGTGCCCCTGAAATGATACAGGGCTTACCCCGGAAAAAACAAGAAAAGTCATGCTAAAGCAATGATCAATCTATTTAAACTTCTGTATCTCCAGCTTGATTTCTTCAGCTGCAAGTAGAGAGCAGTGGAAAGCAAGTGCAGCCACTTGCATTGTTTTGTTTTTTGTCCAACAGGTCCTTGGATGCTGGGCACACAGATTTCAAATCTTTTGAATTGTGGCAGTTTGCAGAGTTCTAAAAGGTGGAAAGTAAAAGAAACATAGGGGTATACAGTGGCTACAGCAGAGCTAGAAAGAGGAGTTCACTCTTCCACTGCTACACATGAGAAGAGATTGTTCTCTTCACATTAATGGTGCCAAGCCTCGATATTTTTCTAGGAGTTGAGGAGAACAATTTAAACTAATTGAAATTTTAAATAAGATTTTTAATGAGTAAATGGATGTTCCTTTGTGACATGGGATACTACTTCAACCTTTAGAATTGAGATGTATGGCCTTAACACAGGTTAGGCAACCTGCTTATAATTAAGATTATAGAAGTCTTCTCAAGTTATAATTACAGTGCAGTGTTTCAGGCACTGTTGTCTTTTTGCATTCCCTGCTAGCAGCAGCACATATGTGACTTGGCATTTAACCATGCACATTGTTCACGTTACATCACGTTAATAAGGTCAGAGCACCTGAGGTGGAAGGAGCTCTTACACAGCTCTCCCTCTCTCTGCCCCTGCCTGTGCCACAGCAAAGGCTCCACAGGTCAGTGTGCTGGTATCTCTGGGCTTTCTTCTGCCAGATGGTTGGGTTGCAAGTGTGAGGTCTCTATCTCATTCCTCTTTTATTTTTTTCCCCTCCTTTGGTATATCTTTAATTCTGGAGAGTTTGTTAAATCTGAGTGCAGCATGTATAATTTTCTCATTAAATCAAAGGACAAGGTCATTATATGTTAAAAGGAGGAAATAACTAGTTCACACATGTTATCTTCACAAAAATATGAGCTGAGCAATTCTGTACTGACCTTTCAATATCATTCAAAATTAAATTCCATATGCACTCTGCTACTGTCTTCTGTTCTGCTGCTATGATGCTGGAATGGCTTTTAGAAAAAATATAAATGAGAGCTGTTTCTTTATAACTATTCCATTGCAGTCGCTTGGTCCTGATTTTTATTTGTTTGTCTATACTTAACATTTTAATGTACCTCACACATGTTCTCACTGTATTGATCATGGGAACATCGGGTAGTTTCTAACTGCAATAAAAACCACTGTAATCTTTTGCATGCACTACTGTCTCCAGAAATCCAGGCCTTGATATGCTTAAGAGTAACGAGTGGAAGGACTTGCATCGTTAAATACTGTAGAAAAGACATTAATATAGATTTGTAGTCATAAAATGAATTGGTCTGTCTCGGTGGCAGGAAGCAATTTCTGCAGGGTGTAATTCCAAACACAAAAGAACATTGCTACAAAGGTGCTGTGAAGACACAGAGCAGTAACAGATAAGCCCCCAGAGTACACATTTACTAGAGGAATATTAGAGTGATTTGAGAATGAAGAAATGGAATAGTAACACTCAAGGCTGCAGTGTTCACATCTGTGAATACGCTTAATTGTTTTATTGCAGTGCTTGAAATGTGGTGACTGACAAATAGCAATCTGTAAGATGCCTCCTTACCCTGAGGCCTTAGGATGGAGGTGTTTCTCTTTGCTAGCAGGAGTGTCCTGCGTGAGACAATAATTTATGAAAAGGCTTGGAAACTGTGCTAAGGGAGGCAGGTACTTTGTGAGGAAAGCTTTGTCTGGCTCTGCTCTCAGAACGCAGCAGAGCTGGCTTGTAATAGTTCCTGTGGTCCTGGAAAACAGCAGAACATTGATAAATATTTGGGGTTTGGGTAGGGATGATGATGATGACTATGAACTTTCTCTGCCTAAAAATGAAACATTGAGGCCAGAGAGTGTGTTGGATAAGTGGGTAATATTTTATTGAACCCTCTTGACCAAGACCTGCTGTGATGGTGATGAAATTAGAGATGGGTAAGAAAGTGTTTCATCTTAATGCAGGTTGGCTTTGGAAACTCCCAACAAAAGGTTTGTACAGGAGGAGAACCGACCTTGCCAAGGTTGAGGGAAAAATATTAAACAGCAACAGGAGTGCCGTGTTCAGATGGTTCTGCTCAATTTCAGATTAATGTCTTGACCTTTGTATTTTATTAGTCTAGAATATCTCCACATCTTTCTGGGTTTGACCAGAGACCTTTTCCAGGGCAGTGCTGAAGTTGGCCTATTCTCAGCCTTTTGTCTATTGTGGCTAAAAATAGTTGAGTTGAGCTAGTCAGGCATTTGGCTGTTTCAAATACAGCCAGAGAGGGTGACTTGCCAAACTGGAGGGAGCACAATGAAATGGTTTCAGTTTGAAGTTGAGTTCATCCCTTTGCTTTAAGATAAGAAATTCCTGAACTGAGAAGGCAGATGCAACTTCCACTTTAAGAAAGGACACAAGGAAAGGTCAAAACAATTTAGAAGAGATTTGTCTCTTCAAATAAGGCAAGTAGTTATGTTGTTTTAAAAAAGGAAATGAAATCTTCATTGTGGAGGACTTATTCATGTAAAACAGATTAAAATATGCATTCATAATATGTAAATATAGAGTCAATTAACATGAAGTTTTTTTACAGTATAAGTGATTGTAACCTGCCAGTGTCCTCTGGGACGACTTTGAAAACTGAAATGCTTCTTCTCTATAGTCCCAGTTAACAAAAATCAATAAACAGTAAACATAGAGCAGTCTGTTGCCAAGCGAGCAGTGTCTGAATAGGACAGTTTAATTTTCAAGAGATGAGCAGAATTCACCAGGAGCAGATAGGCTCAGGAGCCCGGCATGCATTCCAGGACCAATTCCAGCAGGCGACAGAAAGAGTAAAATTCAGAAAGAGGATTAAAATCTGTGGGTTTGGGCTGACTCCTGTCTGGTTTCCCTCAGATTTCATCACTTACACCCCTGTGAAGTCAAGATGAAGAGGGCATAAAAACACTGAAGCATTTATTTCCCATTTCCAGTTTGATCTTTTCTTTGATCCTTGAAAGATTCCGTCAAAGCAGGACAGCTGGAATCTGTCAGGAGGCCTGCTGGTGAAGGAGGTCGTGGTGTGTCAATTTAGCAAAGGTGACATCTCTCCCTTGCGAAAGATGGTTCTGCTCACAGCCTGGGAAAGGGGTGCTGAGGGAAGAGGCCAAACTCATTGCAGCTCTCACCGTTGCCACAACTCCCTGTAAGCCTGGTGCTGTCAGGAATGCTCAAGTCATAGTAAAGAGAGAACATTATTTAGATTATACAAGTGGTTGTCTGGATATTTTTCCCATGAACAGGTGCAGTTCAGAACAGAACTTGATAATTAAATGATGCCATGTGACACAGTGTTTTAAGTGGCCATGCTCTGCTCCCCTTTCTAAAATTTAGCCTTTTGGAAGTCATAGAATTATAGAATATCTGGAGTTTGGAGGGACCCACCAGGATCGAGTCCAGCTCCTGTCCCTGCACAGACCCCCCAACAATCCCACCCTGGGCATCCCTGGCAGCAATGTCCAAATGCTCCTGGAGCTCTGGCAGCCTCAGGGCCGTGCCCATTCCCTGGGGAGCCTGGGCAGTGCCCAGCACCCACTGGGGGAAGCAGAACCTTTCCTTGATATCCAACCTAACGCTGCCCTGGCACAGCTCCAGCTGTTCCCTCAGTCCTGTTTCCAGCGACAGGATCCAAGGGAACAGCACAAAGCTATGTCTCCTGTATAAATTCTGCCTACAGGAACATTAGGCCATTTTTACCTGCGATCCGCAGGTGCACAACATTCTGTTCATTTCTCTGACTTTCATTTGGTACGTGATCCTTGAAGTATTCATCACTGCATCTTTAATTGCATTAATCCAAGTTGCAAATAGCTGCACATTGCTGGTGGGCAGAGGTTGGCTCAACTAAGTACAAAACTCTTAATTTTAAGTAGATTACTGAGGGTTTTGCACATTTGGTATGTTCAGCTTTTGAAAGCAGTTTCTGCTGAAAGTCTGTCTACTTAAAATTCAAGTACTCTGCAACTAAGGAACTCCAAAAAGAGGTAATGAACCATAAATTATTGCCGTTAGATATTTAATACTCAATCAGTATGTACTCTCTCATGCATATCCCACTGGCATTGCATTTATTCTGACAGTGTGGTACTGGTTCAATTACTTTGCTCATTTACAATAAAAGATTAATGAAAAGAGCTATATTTTAGTTCACAGAGATTAATTGCATCCCTTACTTTCCCTACTCTAGAAATATTCAACCCATAATCCTGATAGCTTTTTCGTCAACAAGTACATGGAAAATTAATAGACTTCCTTCTGCTGGAATCCTCAGTAGGCTTGCAGATACAAACATCCAGGGAAAAGCTGACTGAAAGTTGGCTTTCTGGTATGGAGGAATTAATTTACTTCCTCTCCCTCACTCTTTCTCTTTCCTTTGCTCTTTAATCCATTATGATGACCCTTTGAATTAGCCAGAAGAAAAACAAGTTTGTGCAGTAAGTGCTGAAACCAGCACCAGTCCTTTGTCTTACGTCATCCAACCAAAACCTGTGGTGTCTTTCACTTCTGATGTGTGGCCAAAGACCATTGTGATGGGGATATGGACATTCCAAGAGCTTTCTAGGGTGTTAATGCCTTACAAAATTTAACAGCCTATATATTTGCAGAGTACCTGCCAAGGTTACTAGTAAAACTTGTTTTTAATCTTGCTATGAATGGTAGTTGGTACTTGTTTAAAATTGCAAAGGTTCACACATGGTCTAAGACTCAATAACCTCTTGAGCATTTTAGTTTGGACTTTTTGCTTCACTACGTAAAGATGATGGGGAACAGGGAAAATTAACAAAAAAAGGTGTGCTGTTGACATGTAGGGAGAGAAAAATATTTTGTTTTATTTTAGGGGACTTCTATTTACATTAAGAAGAACACAAATCTAAGAAAAGGCAAGAACTACAATATCACAAGAAAGCACACCAGTGGCAGTCATTTCTAACAATACAAATTGAGGTTTGCATGCAAGCTGCAGAACCTTAAGGCAGATCTTCAGCACTACATTTATAGCAGGGCAGATTTCAGAAGGGGTTGCTTTGCGTTCAGCTTAGATAAACATCCAGAAGTTCAGAATTTACCACAAATTTCTAAACTGTTAACCTTACAAAACTAGAAGGGAAATCTGATTAAAGGAATCATTCTTGCAATGTCATGGCAGTTGTGGATCTGTCCATTACTGGAAACTATTAGTGGGGGAAAAAGGATAAAATATTTCAATATTTTAAACCTTAGACATTGGTATGAAAATAGATGTACGCTTTGGATATGTATCTAGTACATGCATGTGTTTTACCTAACTGGTTTGCCTCTCCATGGTCATATAGAAAAGGCTCTTGGAGCTACTTTTGAAAATGCTTCCTGGAAATCCTGCTCTAAAGCTACAGTAAAATATGTAACAGCCAGCTAAAAGTCTATATCCAGCTCAACCTCAAAATGCAGTTTTATGCATTATGCTCCTTTTTAATTTGTACTATTTTCCGTCTTATTGAAGCTCAGCATTAATTCAGGGTGAGCCCCATAGACTTAGGGAGTAGAATGGAAGCTGAACTGGTGTTTGGTGGGGTAGCACAATTTATGGGGCAATTTGAGCTGAGGTGAATGAAGAAGCACAACTTCAGGGAGTCCACATCCTCTGTGGTCACTGCACAGCCAGGTTTGCCTCTTCTGAGGGCTGAACAAAGACATGGATAAAATATTCTGCTTTGGATTGTTCATATCTTACTAATGAGGACTTCAGAGGTCTGTGGAATCCATCTGGAGCAGGGCCTGTGCCTTCCTCTTCAACTTTGTCTCACTGCCAGAGGACAGGATAAGGAATTCTGATTTCTTAGCTTGAAAAGGAGGGTTAAGTCCCACACATGTGCAAGGTCTGAAGAACTGAGCTGAGACAATATTGCTTAATCCACTGTGCTCTGATTTTATGATGTTGTTGTTCATTTTCCTCCTCTTGCTAGGCATGGGGATCTTTCTGGAAATGATTTCACTGGGGGATAAATGTTCTTCAGCTGCTCTTCGGATAGGCTGGATTTATTTTTTCATTTGTTTTAATGAGAACTGAATAGTTTGCTGGTAGCTACATCTGATTTAGAAAACTGCAGCAAAACACTGCTGCTACATATAATTCTTTTCTGTGTGAAAACTGTGTTTTAAATCTGAGTAATTTAGCTTATTTCATGTCTGTCTATGCCTACTTTTTCTTTGAATGCTGGATGAGTCCATATTTAATTTCTGATCTTTCTACTAGCGGATTTTTTAATTTAATAATACAATAATATGCTTTAGAGCTGCCTGTAATTACTTGGAAGATATGACTTCTCTTTGTGTAAGTTATATGTCTGTAATTAAAAGGAGATCTGGCACATATATCTCCAGTTAATAATACTCATGATAATAGAAAACTTGTGTAGATTTTAATAGGAAACAACTTTTTAATTTGCTTTTATTGAAGCCTGTGTAAATTGACACAAAACTATTTCCCTCCCATTGCACAGTATGTCTTAAGGAGAAAATTTGATAAAAAGCCAGTTTTAAGTTCTGCACAGTTCTGCTTTAAGCACCTTTTTGGAATGTCCCAGGGAGTTGTGCCCTGCCATTGGCTTTCTCTGCAGGAAGATGATGCAGCAGCTGAAATGAGAAGATGGTTTGAGTCTTTTTGCTCAAGTCTAAACTCATAATGCTGAAGAATCACTTGTTGCTTAACCTTGTAGGCACCAGAGCTGCGCACACAGCTCAAATTTTGACCTTCAACCTTTTGCGCAGAGGTGGAATGTTAGATGTTTGTTATCAGTGTGTCACACTCCACAGTCTGAGTGATGAGCCGGGAGCCTGAGCGTAAGGCCAGAGCTGGTGGATTTGAATCCCCTGTGGCAGAGAACAGACCTGAGATAAGGATGGAGCTCTGAGTCCACTATGACAGCAGAAACTGCAAGAGCCAAAGGAGATTGTAGAGGCTTTTCTACAGCACCACTCATTTTCCTGACAAATATCGTAACATCATAGAATGGCCTGGGTTGGAAGGGACCTTATAAATCAACTTCCAATCCCCTGCCAAGGGCAGGGACACCTCCCACTGTCCCAGGCTGCTCCAAGCCCCAGTGTCCAGCCTGGCCTTGGACACTGCCAGGGATCCAGGGGCAGCCACAGCTGCTCTGGGCACCCTGTGCCAGGGCCTGCCCACCCTCCCAGGGAACAATTCCTGCCCAATATCCCATCCAGCCCTGCCCTCTGGCACTGGGAAGCCATTCCCTGTGTCCTGTCCCTCCAGCCCTTGTCAATTGTCTCTCTCCATCTTTCCTGCAGCTCCTTCAGGCCCTGCAAGGCCACACTGAGGTCACCCCAGAGCTTCTCCTCTCCAGGCTGAACAATCCCAGCTCTCCCAGCCTTTCCTCCCAGCAGAGCTGCTCCATCCCTCTGCTCATCCTGGTGCCTCCTCTGGGCTCTCTGCAGCAGCTCCAGGTCCTTCCTGTGCTGGCCCCAGGGCTGGGGCAGCTCTGCAGGTGGGGTCTCAGCTGAGGGGGCAGAGGGGCAGAATCCCCCCTCCCCTGCTGCCCACGCTGGGGCTCAGCCCAGGGCAGGGGGGTTTGGGGTCCCAGCTCACACGGCCGGGGCAGGGCCAGCTCTGCCCCACAGCTCCCCCAGGGCCGCTCCGAGGGCTGCTCCCTCTGCTCTGCCCCAGCCTGGACTGACCCTGGGGGATGCCCTGACCCAGGGGCAGCCCCAGCACTGAGCCTTGTTAAACCTCTGGAGATCCCAGGGGCCACTTCTGGAGTTTGTCCAGTCCCTCTGGATGGCCCTGTCCTCAGGAATGTCCCTGCGTCCTCAGCTCTGTGTCACCTGCAAACCTGCTGAGGGCCCTTGATCCCATCATCTTTTCCTGCCTTCGAGCCTGTAGGACCATGTGAGGAGAATATTCTGATGAACATCCTTTTTGTGGGCTTCTACACTATCAATGGTGAGGAGTTACCCACAGCAGGGTCTCCCAGTGGAACTCCAGTTCATTTGGCTGTAGTTGCCCTTTCCACACTGTTGGGAAGTGGAATGACCCCAGTGCTCGCAGCCCTTGCTCACTTTGGATGAATCTAACACTGCACTTTTGTTCTGCTGGTTCTGCCTCAGATTCCCAGCTGGCTGTTAACATTCTACGTGAATATTTGTATCTCTGTGCCTCTTTTTCATACCAGGGAAGGACCTGGTGGTCTCTAATTTGAAAGTCTAATTATTCTTCAAGCAGTGCTCTTGCAGAGACACCCCTTAAAATAAATTCCACCATTTATCAGGTTTACATTCTTGTAAAGTTGCACCCCAAGTCCTGGACCAATTAATTCAGTGTGGTATTAAAAGATGAAAGCAAAGGATATCTGACGGCCAAGACAAGTTTTTTAACTGGGTTTGGTGATCTTGTCTCAATTTTCTACTCTGTCTTCTGCCTTCTATCAGAGACCATATCTTCAATTGAAATATTTTAAATCTCCATAAAACTCTTCCAAAAAATCTGCTGCAAAACTGTGTATTTTTCTTCATCTTAAGTCTTAACTAACTCTTTATCTAAAATTTTGGACAGATAATTTTCCACAGTCCTCAGTGAATAAATCAAAGCATCTCTTTCTTTAGCATTTGATTTTCTTTCTGTTGCAGTCAGGGATGGACCAACCAAGGGAGAATAGAAGAGCATCGATCTCTTTTCTTCCACTTGGCTGAGTAAGATCTCTGGCGATGTTTGTTTCTAGGACATAATTCAAAAGTTCAGGAAAACCAAAAGTCTTCCCATTTGCTTCAGAAAGCTTTTAATACGGCTTATAGAGGATAATTACACATTTATTTTTTGTGCATATATATAAATATTAAAGGCAGGAAAATACCTGTATAGAACCACCTTGCTTAATTAAAAATTGGCTTATACAGATATTGATTCTTTAGCTCAGCAAAAGCACAGGCAAAAACAAGGCAAAGAGTGAAATGATGACGTGTCTTGGGCAGGAAATATTCTAGCAGAGCACTTTATATCAAGCAAGTAAAAAGTAATATGGAATAAGAAACAGGGCCTGATGTGCTGAATTCTTTTAATGAACTAGAATGCTGGCTCAGATTGTACAGAATCTTAATTATTTTTTTAGAGGGGGAGGAAAATCAGCTTATTACTAAAATATGTAATCAAATATCCAATGCAATTCTGTTCTATCTTTAAGGAAGTAAGAGAAAATAAATTTTAGTCATTTTACTTATAATTAAATTCTGTTGAAACTCAGTGTCTTACCTTTATTTATTAGTGGAATATTTTAAGTCAGAGCAACTCTGTGAATGACGTTGTGAGGCAGAATAAGCAGAAATCAATCACTGAATTAATAGTTGTATATAAGGGTGGTTCTTGGTGTCTTCTCGGAACTGTTCTCCTTTAGCAGTGCCTTTTTCCCCTGGAGTGAATAGCAAAGGAGTTGCTTGAATGCATCTGCATCAAATACATTTTACCATTTCTCTGAATCTGTCGGATCCTCATCCTGCTCCCTCCATGCCCTGACACTGCCCAACTCCATGACAATAAATGAACTAGGTAGGGTTATAGAAGGGTTTATGTGATGGAGGCAGTTGGATCCTCAGGAAATTCCATCTGCCTCTACATGCCGGGGCTCGAGAGGGAACAGCATGCACAGTCTGAACTGTAAAGCTTAAAATTACTTATACATTATAAATCATCCAGGGGTGAGGAAAAGGTCTAGAAGCTTAAAAGATAATGTAGGTCAAGCTTAGGTATCTTGTTCCAAAATCAGGCTGCAGTGCTTCCATGATCATGGCTGAGATCCTGGAGTTCTCAAAATTGGTCTTATTTGGATTTTATCCAATTTCTTAACTTTTTACTGTTGTTTTTTATCCTCCAAAAGCAATGGCTAAGGATGGTAAAACTGATTACTATTGGGGAAATTCACAGATGCTTCATTAAATGGATTCCTTTTGCACACTTACAAATGATGCATCTGAATCCCCATATCTTCAGAGATTTTTCTTGTGTTCTGTTCCATCTCCTTGTGAGGAAAAGATGGAGTTTCATTGCCTGAATCTTCAGTAAAAAATGTTACTGGAAAAGCAGCATATACTGATACTGGCTATTTCACTACATGTTGCATATTGCTTTTTATGACCAAAACTGTTGGAAACCATGATTTTAAAAATCTTACATGAGACAAAACCCCAAAGATATCCCCAAAACAAAACAAAAACCCCAGAACTTTTGGTAAACAGCATTTATTAACTGAAGAGTAGGCATTGTTATTGAAATAAACATAACCAAGCAAGTTGTTACTGGTTACTATCTTTACAAAAAGATAATCAGGTGAGAAAGATGATCAGGGATCAATATTTTTTGCATTTTATCACAAATTATTTTGTATTTAATTCTATTTGATTATGTGAACATAGTTAAACGCCTTTTATTAGCTGAATTTTCTGGAAAGGAGACCAAACCCAACAACTGATTCCTACTTTTGGGATAACTTGTCCTACCTAGCAGCAATTCTTTGTGGCATATATTTAATTATATCTTAAGAGCTGTCATTAACTACAGGGAAGACACAGTTACTTAGACCAAGAAGTGAAGAAACAATATTCTGAAACAACTTAGAAACTCACCTGCTGCTGAAGGAGAGGGAGGCATGTGGTTCCTTCTTCCTTCATGAGGAAGGTAATGGAGCAGTGTTTTTAGGGATAGCAGTATAGATGGTGATATGCATCTCTCTTGAGCAAAGGAAAAAATGCCTTCAAAGTCCTATTGAGAGTTGAGTGGCTCAAAGATTTATGACTAATTTTATAACTGGTATATATTTGCTAAATTTTTTGGCCTTTTCTAATGACAAAAAGAAAAGTATGTGAGAAACAAGATGAAACACCACATTACACAAATGTTATTTTTAACCTTTCCACATAATGTAAATCATTCTAAGGAGATGCAAAAATGCAACTCTGTTGGAGTCTTGAGTTTTTCTTCATGGGATCATAGAATATCCTGGGTTGGAAGGGATCCCCAAGGATCATCCAGTCCAGCCCCTGTCCCTGCACAGACGTCCCACCAACCCCACCCTGTGCATCCCTGGCAGCGCTGTCCAAACGCTCCTGGAGCTCTGGCAGCCTTGGGGCTGTGCCCATTCCCTGGGGAGCCTGGGCAGTGCCCAGCACCCTCGGGGGGAAGCAGAACCTTTCCCTGCTCTGCAGCCTGAGCCTGCCCTGGCCCAGCTCCAGCCGCTCCCTGGGTGCTGTCCCTGGCCCAGAGTAGAGCTCGGAGCTGCAGCCCGGGGAGCTCTGGCCTCAGCTCCTCTGCTGCGGCCGAACCAGCCCAGTGCCCTCAGCCACTCCTCGGGTGGCCCCTGCAGGCCCTGCCCCAGCCCCGGTCCCTCTTTTGGACACTCTCCAGCAGCTTGGGATCTTTTTTACCTCGTGGTGCCCAGAGCTGCCCCAGGACTGACCAATTCAAGTTGCAGTCATTGCTTTTGTGAGCCAGTTCGATCTAGAGCATGAACCTTCTACATATTTATATATATTAAACACTCTCAGAGGTAACAGGAGCCAAATTCTGGCATCAATTAACTCAACTCTGTTGTTGGCATTTGAGGCAGTACTTGTCTAACAAAGGTATGATGGACAGTACTTGGATCCTTTGGATTCTAGAAGGTAAATATTATACTTTAAAATGAGAGGTAGGTGTGCATGAATATGTTTGTAGCTGGGAAGGAAAAGGAGGTTGATGGTAGCCATCCTCCACTGCTGAAGTTTGGGATAGACCTGTCCCACGTAGAAGAGAAGGTGAAGTGATGATTTCAAGGAAAAGTACATAAGGATCCTCACGAGGGGGAATTATACCAGTTTGTTTCGAGCAGCAGTAAGAAACACCAAAATATATTAAATTAAGCTCTAACATCAGTTCTTTGTGGCTTTCTTTACCCTGCTATTGCTCTTAAGATGTGGCAGGTCTGAGAGCCCAAATGCTGTCTCAAATGCTCATTTGGGAGGACCTTCGTCATGAAGGTAACTATGGATGTGATCCGCAGTTCAGCTGGACTCCCTAATTTGTGGTTCAAATAAAGAAAAGGACAAAGCAATGTGTGTTTGAGGTGGGCCCTTTCATAAAATATGTCTTGTGTGTATCCCATTGCAGCTAAGGCCAATGTTGCTGCTACAAACCTGACTTGAATGGAGCTTAGTTTGAAAGAAATAAGGACTAAACAAAACAGTTTACTGTAAATGCAGGACATTTGGTAAAAGAACTGGT
Source organism: Rhagologus leucostigma (assembly GCA_013397725.1). Lineage (NCBI taxonomy): Eukaryota > Metazoa > Chordata > Aves > Passeriformes > Rhagologus > Rhagologus leucostigma. Next base: position 44,161 of record VZTD01005025.1, read on the forward strand.
TCTGGTGGGTGGACAGGATAAAGTAAAACTCCTGGAGCTCCTTTTTTTTTGGTCTTTGTCAGAATATTATTTCACTTAATAGCTGTTAAATGGCCATTAGATAGGCTGGTAAATAGCCATCAAGTTTTGCACTTAGCTGCTCAAGAGTTGTACTCAGTGATGTCCCCAGGACTCTCTTGCTGATCTTCTCAGCACCCAAGCGTAGGAAGACAATGCTTTAGAAGGCTTCTTGTGTCCTCCTCTAAAGGAGTTCTGCACTGTACTTTGTAGTCATCAGGATCACACTTAAAGGGTAAAAACTCCCAAAGTTCCTGAAGTAGCACATTAATTTGTTTTGTGACTTTGAGGAGGGCTTAACTGCCACAGATTTGAGAAAACAGTCCTGCTTTGAAGGACAAGAATAAAAGCAGCCAGGACGTGTAGAGGTTTTCTCCTAAAAAAAGAAAAGAAAAGGGCTGGGGAGTAAACAAGAGACTGGGGGAGGGTCTGGAGAGAGGAGAGTCAGGTCATTGTAAATGGGTGATGAGCTTCTGGGCAGAGTGGTCAGACTCAGACCTGGAGAGAGGCAAAACCATTCTATGAAACGGCACGCTTGACTAAGTTACCATATGTATTTCAGCATAAGACTTGATGTGAATACAGCTGAAATGACTGGTTGGTGCAGTTATAATCCCTGAACCTTTTGGATTTATCCTCTTCCAAACTCTAGTGATTTCCCTTCTCTGAATTGTTTTTTCTTTGCAATCTCTCTCTCACTCTAGGGTTCTCTATTCAAAGCAGAAAATGAAAGAGTGGAAAAAAGGAAACTGAACCATTTCACAAGAAATTTATTGCAGATAGCAATTTAGTAGACTCATTATCCCAGTGTGAGGAAAATATAGTAGAATCCTAAGAAAACCAACACAATACAAATGCAGTAAATATACCCAGGGACTGAATAGACAATATCATAATTTCTCAGTTCAGGTTAATAAAGATCCTAATTCTTTTTGCTCTAATAGAGTGTATTAAGTAAATGTTAAGTGCTAATTAGTATCCTGCTATTGAAAAAGCAGGAAATATATCAGAAGAGATGAGTTCAAACTGGTAGAAATTTTTAAGTTTCTGGGTAATTGGGAATGGTATAATGAAGGTATGGGCAGAAGCCTCAGCAGCAAAAAGGTTAAAAATGCTGGTAAGGATTTTCCAAGCAAGTCTAGTTACAAAAATAAAATATATCCAGAGAGACAGGTGGAGAAAGGATGGTTTTATGTTTTCAATATATATTTTAAGACTGCAGCAAACAAACTAGAAAGGCAGTTTCAGCATTGCCAGTGCTATTAACACTGCTTTCTTGATTGCAGCAGTTTAATGTATGCTGTTTCCTGATGGGTCCCTCCCTGGATCCCCACTAAACACTTGTTTTGAAATGCAAAGACACTCTTGTGAGTGGAGTCAACAGAGCTGGTCAAAACCAGTGAAAGGAGAGTCATTTTGATGAACATATTCTGACTGGCTATGAAAATCAATAACACTTCAGACAGTGCATTTAGATATATGCTCTTCTCTGTGGTATATCTTGGCTTTTGGCTCAATGGGACGTATTTCTGCCATGGGTGTGCAGGTCATGCAGTAAACTCTGGTGTCCTGAAGTGAATTGTATTTGTCAGGCAGCTTTGACAGCCTAATCTGTGCTCTCCCACCACTGCAGAAGCGGTAATTCTAATTTAGCAGGTGAAGTGACCAGTAGTGCGTCAATTTATTCTTAAAGGACACATTTCATAGAATCATGGAATGGTTTGGGTTGGAAGGGATCTTAAAATAACCTTGTTCCAACCCCTCTGCCACAAGGCAGGGACACCTCCCACTGTCCCAGGCTGCTCCAAGCCCCAGTGTCCAACCTGGCCTTGGACACTGCCAGGGGTCCAGGGGCAGCCACAGCTGCTCTGGACACCCTGTGCCAGGGCCTGCCCACCCTCACAGGGAACAATTCCTGCCCAATATCCCATCCAGCCCTGCCCTCTGGCACTGGGAAGCCATTCCCTGTGTCCTGTCCCTCCAGCCCTTGTCAATTGTCTCTCTCCATCTTTCCTGCAGCTCCTTCAGGCCCTGCAAGGCCACACTGAGGTCACCCCAGAGCTTCTCCTCTCCAGGCTGAGCAATCCCAGCTCTCCTCCCAGCCTTTCCTCCCGGCAGAGCTGCTCCATCCCTCTGATCACCACTTCAAGTTGCTATCTACGCTATAGCAATTATGAGCTGATATGGGAAGCACAGTTTTCCTGACCAATAGCACACACCAGAAGGCTGAGTTAACAGAATTAAACTTTGTCTGTTGGCTCATGGTGACCAAACAGAGCAAATAATCAAAATGCCCCTTACTGAGTTCAAAAGGTCTGTCACATGCAAACTGCATGTTCAAATGAATTTAGTCAGGTAAGGGATACCCTCTAAATGAAATTAAGAAGAGACTTGGGAATTGTGCAACACCAACATGCCATTAAAGCCATCACAGATGACCTTTCAGGGTTCATCACAGCAGATCAGGGTTCACTCTGGTTTGAGCTCTCATCTGTGCAATTCAGTACTGAACATGTAGTGTAAGAGAAATGGTGACTCTGTTAGTAAAAGTGAAATATTGACAAAAGTAGTCTCTAGCTTGTCCCATCTGTGAAGAATCTGAGTGCTCGTAACAGATTTGGGAGCACCAGCCCAAAAAGGATAAATATGCAGTGTGTGGCTCAGTGAGCTTAATGTTTTCACAGTAATAAAACATAAAATAGCTCACCCACACAAATAGCTTGTGCTGCATTTGAAAGTTGCATACAAAGGATATTGCTTCTTGGAGCACTGAGGAATTTGAGCTGCTGTTTGCAGCAGGATGTATCTTACTTGTATCAGAGCTTGTAATACCAGGCTGCTCTTCTTTGGAGGGAGAGAAGACAACCAATATATGAGGAGGTTCTGGTGGAGCTTGGGTGGAGTAGAACTTAAAAAATTCAGGGCCGGAGAAGGAAGGTCTTGGCCTCTTGATCTCAGCAGCAGCATTTGCATGGCAGGACAAACTCAACTGTTTGGCTGATTTCTCTCTCTTCACCCCCAACTCTGCACAGTTGTCTTCTGTGTAGCTTTGGTCTCTTTGCCTGCTTTTAAATCTGCCTTTTACTTTGGAGGTGTCTATTCAGCAAAGTAAAATATCTTCATTTCTAGTTCCCCAGCTCCTCAGCCACTGTTCCATGTTCATGGGATCACTGCCCTAAACCCCTTCCTTTCACTTATTCTGACTTATAGCCCCAAAACTTGGGCATTTGCTGCTTCCTGAGGGATGCCACCTGCAAATCTAATTTCAGGCTTCTGCGGAACAAGGGACTGCTCCTGTTCCTTCAAGGATTTCACTTTAGTGCTCGACAGGCTACATCCATGCAATTGTTTGCTTAAACTCTGGGTTGAACTGACCTTTTTCAGACTGTGGATGGTCTGGAAAGTATTGAAGAGATAACTTAGTGACACAGAAAGCAAACTGTAGGAGTGCAGTCTGATGTCTCATAAAACTGACAAAGTAGGCAAAAAGTGGATGCTCTTCCTCAGTTCATTATTAAACCAAAAAAATTAGATGACCTTAATCCTTCCTCTACCTAGAAGAAAAATGTGTTCTTATAATTAGTTATGTTAACTACTTGCCAGAGTCACTTTGTACCATCCAAAGACCTTGTAAACCTTTCCTAAATTGAGCTACTGAAATACACTTTTAGATAGACTTCCTGTAATGGATTTGTATTTGTACTGCTGATGCATTCAAGAGAAGTTATTGAGTCCTTCTGTGCCTCTTTACCCATTCATTCAAACGATGCCCATAGAAAGGGTTTTCCAGGGCTAATACTGTATTTTCTGTGAATATATTTTTATAAACTCATTAAAATTACTTTTTATGTGAATGCTCCTCTTTGGGGATGAGATTTTAAAAAGTTTTCTGCTTGAGAACAGCAGGGAGAAAAATAAAGACCATTTAACAGTGCACCAGATTTGGCTTTTTTCTGTACCATAAAGCATTACAGAAATGAGGAAAATTGCACCCAATCAGGTGCTTCAGCATGTGAGGTGGGGTTCTGTATGAGACACAAATGTGAGGAAACTTACTGTTGTTGCTGTGCTGTTGCAGAATTAAGGATCTAATTTTAATTGAGTTTCTATGTAATGATGACTTCAACAGTAATTTACTAACTTTAATTACAATACTTTCCAGCTAATCTTTGGACATTATCCCTTTAATTATAAAAGGCATCTGTTATATTAATAGCCTTGGAGACTGCCTTATTTGCTTTGAAGTGTAGGTGCATGTACAATTAAGCTTTTGCCATGTTTCACTGTGTTCTGGGCAGGATCAGTGACCATTATGCACTACAAGGTTTACAGAGCTGTGATAATGAAGCAAGTTTGTGCAGAAAACCTGTACTTCAAGGCAGTATTAAAGCTCATTAATTTCATTAGCTGAATGTATCTTTTTCAACATAATTTTAAAGAAATCTTGCAACCCATGTGAGAATACTCTGGCACTGCAGAATGGACCAATTTGTTTAATAGCTGTGACGTCATAGCAAATAAACATTTTCACATGATTAGTCTAATAGTGTGCTAAGACAGGATTTTCTTTCAAAGTTTGGCATTTTCTCTTTTGCATATTTCTTAACTGCATTCGGCAGTGACATGTGATATTCCACATCATTAGGAACCAGTAGAATCTCAAGAAATGATATTGCTTGGTGCAGAACAAATGAAGCTCAGAGTTACATCGAGCAGGCTGGAGCAAAGCTGTAATCTTGGATGGGAGGACAAATCAAATTGATGTCTGAGGAGCCTGGACTTGGCTGCTTTCAGCTCAGTTCTTGTGCTACTCTTACAACTCTTCTAAGCTTCAGTTGTTGCCTTTGCCACCGATATGAATTGGAAAACTCTAGTCTTTTGGAACTGCTGTTCTAGTTGTCCATCTTTCTCCTGAGCTCTTGTGTTTCCTGATGTAAGAGAAGACTACAGCTCTTTACACATATTTTTTTTTTCAGTAGCTGGCAAGGATACACAGCATGGAGAAAAGAAAGCAAAACTGTTTCTTTTGCAGGGAGAGCTGGTTGAAGAGAGCTTGAAGGTGCACAGTTGCAGGACAGGAGACATTTTGAGGGTGTCAGAGGAGGTTGTGATCGGGAAGGGGAATTTCAGGAGTGGACTGAGCAAGGATGGCCTTGAGGCGTCTCTGCCTCAGTTCAGTGTAAGGTGGTGCAAACAGGGCCCAGAGTCCTTGGGGGCAGAAGGATCCTCCCTTCCGCTGTTGAGTGGGCAGAGGACACGGTCACTCACACCTGTTTGGGTCGGCTCCAAGTACCTTCCTGAGAATTATTTTGGGACATCACTTACTAGGCACCCACTCAAAAGACAAACTTCCCTTCTTCTACTGAACCCATTTCCATACTGGTAGAATGGAAATCCTAGAATGCCAGGTTAGAAGTGACCTCAAAGATCATCTGGTCCAACCTTTCCTGGCAGAAGCAAAAGTTGGTTTGTGTTTTTGAGGGCACTGTGTTCTGTGCTGTAGGGTTGGCTCTGTCCAACTGCCACACTGGGGGATATCAGAGTTATGGCAGCTGCCTCCTCTTGAAGGCTGTCTCCTGATTTAGGTGGGTGTCCGTTAGGCTTTGGTTTATCTTCTCAAGAGTTTCGTGTCAACACTGAAAGATAGTTCTCTAAAAGAAGGGGTTGGTGGCATCTGCTCTGGAAAGAGGAGCAGCCCAGGCTCCAACACTGGGTTCAGCATCCCACTGAAGGCAATGTTGTTGTCAAGGAGCTGATAAAAGATATCAGAATTTAACCTAAGTCGGTCTCCCAGAGGTTGTACAGCCTCAGCCAGTTAAGCAGTTCTGTTACTTTGCTGTTATTCCAAGAAGTACTTGTTTTACTAAAATAACATTCTATTGGTGATATTAAGTGCTGTAATTAAGGACTGAAAGTGTCTAAATATCCTTTCTTTGACAATGAACTATTACATAAACATTTTTCCCTCTTTTTCTCTTTACTGCAAGTGAGATCTAAGTGTTTTGTGCTCTAAATTTAAAAAATCTCCATAACCCAGCTGTGTAGCTGTTGCCTTTATATCTTCCACATCTTAATGTTTTTTATTTACATTAAGAGCTAAAACAAAGAAACCCCACGTTAAAGTCATGACAGATTAGTTTGAAAGAGATCAATCTTGCAGTGATAACATAGTCCAAATAATCAGTGCTTTGCTGTGAGCTGAAGAACTCTATCCACTCAGTTACTAAAAATGTACCCCCCACAAATAAACACAACTCTTCACTTTTAGATAAGTCCCATATTTGTTTCTGTATTTAAGGAAGTAATTTAAATAACTACTTGATCATTATAATGATCATAATTTGTCCTTAGATTGGTTTAGCTAATATTAACTCTAAGCCTCCTTCCATAACTCTTGTTCACCTGGAGTAAGACCCTTCTGTAGTGTCTGAATTCTGGTTTAGTTTCTGACAAATCATTCTCCCTGTTGGCTCTGAGGTTTGGAACTGTGGATTTCCAGAGCTGTCCCTTTCTTTTTTGCACAGTCACTATTCTTTCTTAATAGGCAGAAGATATAATAAAGAATTCAGGAGAGCCTAAAGGTTTCAACTGTTTCTAAAATAGGGTAAAAGTTTGGTTTGCAATTATGAAAAATAAATTTAAACACAATCCCATATTTAATCCTATCAAGTAATGGCAGTACATTTTCTCGTAAAAATTATGGAACTGTTATTACTTTTATCCCAAGAGGACAAGTGAAGGAGTTAAGATAGCAAAACTGCAGCCCATATTATTTTCCTTAGTGTTGATTATTTCCAGGCTCTCTGCATTCATTCCACACATGGCAGAGCACCAGTTACAGAGAGGACAAACATCTTGACACGTGTAAGGAGCAGCCAAAACTGAGATGAGTGAGGAAAGCCTTCATCCAAAGCTACACTGGCAGCTTCTGGTGCTCACCCAGAAGACTATTCTGAAATTCTGGTTCTTTCTTTAATTGGTATCACATGTGACCCCAAGGATTTTGTGTAAATCTTGTCTCTTGGCTGAGAAGGGTTTGCATTCCAATACCTTTTCCTTGAACTGCACTGTTTAACAGTTTTTTTGTTGGAATGTAGGTCTGGTTGGGTTTTTTCCCCTTCTTTTCCAGATTTGTCTGCTGTAAGCTACAACACAGCTTTTCTTCTGATTTACACAGCCAGGAGAAATCCTCAACCAGAAAGCAATTGCTGTTAATTAGTATCACACTGCCTTAAAGAAGAGTTGTTGAGTCTTTTAATTTTGCATAGTTGATTTTATTTTAATGTCCCTGCAGACTGCTTTCTCCATGAAGTTTAGTGATGTTAATGATAGTAAAGTCATTTGCAATTATGGTGATACAACTTTGGTTAAGACAAGCTAAAAGGAGAATTGAGCTAGAAACTGGTGATCCTCTCCTTATTCAGTAGCTGCTTTTATTAGCTAATTTAGTTGCAGGGTATTTATGAATGACTTGGAGTAGTAAGTTTGGATGTTTACCTAAAATTAAATCAATCACCTGAATTTTCTGACACAGACAATATTTCAGGGTGATAAACTGTGGGCCAGGCTCTCTACTTCACTTAACTGTATTTGACCTCACTAGAGTCTATTAGTTCTGCTGCTTCAAAGTGACTTCAGGTTCCATTATCTTCCATGGAAATATTCATCCAAGCCCTGATCTGTTTTGAATAGAAACCCACTTGGCAAGAGAGAGATCATGTGCCACCCTCTCCCTCATGTTTTCTTAATTTTGTTTTGAAGATCATAAAACTGCTTGTATTGCAGTGTTCCAAAATGTTTATTATGAATAGTCCATACTTTGAGGGGGGGGGAAACAGTGAAAATACAAGGTAGCATTTCTTATATTTGCATTTTTTTAATGTTCCAATCTTTTTCTGGCTACAAAATGAAAAGACAGGGTTTCAGCACACAGTGGATATTTGTGATAGAAAACCAAAGAGAAACAACTGAAGGACAAAAATAGAAGGTTTTTTTTCAGTCTAACTGCAAGGTCTCGCTAATGTCCCTACCCGTGATTATACAGTTTCCTCTCCAATGCTGATGTTAAACTTGGAGTTGTGTGGTATCTCGCTAACTTCTAATTGCTTCATCTCCAATGGAGTGTTACTTATTAGGTCTTGCTCTTGATCTTTTCAAAATTATCTGTTTAAACCATCTCAAATGCAGTTCTTTTCAAGACTGAAATAGATGAGGACAGATTTATCCTATTAATGCTTAACTATTGCACACTACCTCCAGTTGGTGACACGGCTGATTAAACATCATGCATTATCTAACGGGAATGACTCCTCACTCTGTCTGAATGTCTTGTTCTCTCTGTCACCACCTCCACCTTGCTGATACTCAGCATTGTGAGGCTGCTTTTTTTTTTTTGTTTAAGCCATTGTCTAACCTGAGGTAACAGATGAAGCAGCGTTTTTTGTGTAAAAGTAAAAGGGCTCATGCCATTTAAGAAATTCTGACTGTTTCTGATACATGACTCTGTTCTGTGATAGTCATCTTGATGTTAGGATTTCCAGAGGTTATGGGTTTATAAAAATCAGTCATGTAGTAGGGGTTTTTACATCAGACTTAGCTGAATAGTCATTAGTTTCTTCAAAAATCATAGAAACATGGAATCATAGAAGGATTTGGGTTGAAGGGGTCCTTAAAATCATCCTGTCCCACCCCCTGCCATGGGCAGGGACACCTTCCACTATCCCAGGCTGCTCCAAGTCGCAATGTCCAACCTGGCCCTGAACACTTCCAGGGATGGAGCAACCACAGAGCATTTCTGTGAATTTGGTGTAATGTGGCCTGGAGCAAGGGTTTCGTGAAATAGCCAGTTCATTCAACAGCTGTCTGAATAAAGTATGGAATTTATATTTATATTTTATTTAGCCTGCATATATGTTCATTTGAAAACCCTTCCGGTCCTCGCAGCCTTGGCGAGTGCAAAGGCACTGCCTTGTGTCTCTTTAAAAAACAAAAACGAGACATTTGCTTTTGACTTCTAGTGTTACAGAGTTTTGAACAAACTGCATTGATATCTTCCTCATTTAGAAATATTTTACAACACATATTTTTGAATTCTTCTGGGTTTTGATAAGCAATCCTGCAGTGGCCTTTAATAAAAGAAATAGCAAAGCTGTTCTTTTGTCACTGGAGGCTACTTTGATAACAGACAGGATCATCTGGACAACACGGCATTATGTGCTTTGTTCTGCTGCAGGTATATGTGGGGTGGAGGCCCAAAGCAGAAAAAAGAAACGCTGGATACTCAAGGAACAGGTCATGGGAAGTGAGAAGGGGACACTGCATGCTTAAAATTAGGTGGGTTCTTAGGAGAAATGAAACCAGAAGCTGAAGGCCCATGATTAAAAACGAGCAGTGTGAAGAGATTTCAAGATTGTCCCAAGACCAAATATCTCTTGAATATCCTGTGTCAAACCTATATTATGCTTTTCCTTTGAATTAGCTACCTGAACCAATCACTTTTTCCTTCCAAAGGTCCAGCAAGGCATCTGAAATCATTTGCAGCCAACTATTGCAAGTTGTATAAATATTTGATGACATGAAGTCCTGTGGGCACTGCAATAATTACACAAATTGTAATGCTAATCCATGGTATCAATAATGCCTTTGGAGAAAATAGCATTATATACTTCAGTCCCAGAGAATAATAACAATATTAACGCAGCGCTGACACTTGGCAGAACTGCCTCCCCAGCCTGCGTTCACTTGGCAATTGGAATTGCAAAGAAGCAGGGAAAGCAGACATTTCTGGCTGCAGTTCTGCTTCCAGAGTGGCAGAAAGAATTCGGCATTTAATGATATGCAAAGTGTTGTTCCTGTTTGATTGTAGTATACTATACATGCCTTGGAGCATGACTTAGAGTAATTTAACAACTGGAATAACAGGCATTTGGGAAGAAACTAATTTCATAGGAAGCCAGATCACAGACACTAGGCTCGTTCATAAAAATGTTGCGTTGTCATGCTTTGTGACGTTGCATCTCAAGCTAGCAAGAGGATGTGGGGGGCAGCATCCCTTAGTTCAGACTGGATAATCCACTTGAGAAAACACCACCATTAATGAATGTAAAAATGGTCCCTAACCTGCTTTACAGAGCCACGTCAAACGGTTGTGTTTTTTCTTCATTTTTTTCTGACTGTCAGTTTGGACTCTTGCATAGGTTTCCCTGTGGCTGCCCCACCCCTGGGAGTGTCTGAGGCCAGGCTGGATGGGCTCTGAGTAAGCTGGGATAGTGGAAGGTGTCCCTGCCCATGGCAGGGGGTGGAATGGGATGAGCTTTAGGGTTCCTTCCAACCCAAACCATTCTGTGAGATCCCACGGTGGGTGAGGCTGGAAGGGCGCCCAGGGGCTCCTCTGGTGCCAGCTCCCTGCTCCAGCAGGGCCATCCCAGAGCACAGGGCACAGCAGTGTGTCCATGCGGCTCTGCAATATCCCAGGGAGGAGACTGCACAGCCTCTCTGCACAATCTGCTCAGGGCCGGGCACTGCCCAGGGCAGGAGTTCTGCCTCCTGTGCCAGGGGGAGCTCCCTGGACTCAGGCCCTGCCCGTTCCTCTGGGGCCATTGCTGGGCCCCGGAGCAGAGCCCGGGCCCTGCCCGGAGCCCTCCCTGCACACGGGGACACCCAGGGCTGAGGGCCCCTCTCGGCTGGGGCTCCTCTCGAGGCTGAGCAGCCCCAGCTCCCCCAGCCCTTTGTGGGCACGGAGATGCTCCGGGCCCTTCCTCAGCCCCGCAGCCTCTGCAGGCCCCACTCCAGGAGCTCCCTGGGCTCAGGCCCTGCCCGTTCCTCTGGGGCCATTGCTGACCCCCAGAGCAGAGCCCTCCCTGCAGACACTGTCAGGTGAATCCCATCGGGACTTGTGGGTATCTAACTGGCAGAGCAGGTCATTAACGATTTCCTCCTGGATCATGGGGGGCTGGAACAAGACAATTTTTAAGGCCCATTCCAGTCCAGGGTGTTCTGTGATTCTATGCGGGCTTCGCTCAGTCACCAACTTCCAGCTCTGGGATCTGGGTATTCTGAGCTTTGATATTAAAGAGTGAGGCAAAGAAGGCATGAAGTAGCTCAGCCTTTCCCTCCTCCCCTGACACTGTCCCGCCCTCTGCATCCAGCAAAGGATGGAGACTGCTGAGCCTTCCTTTTGTTGCCAATGCATTTATACAAACTTTTTTTTTGTTGTCTTTAAATGCAATGGCCAAATTAAGTTCCAGTTTGGCTTTGGCCCGTCCAGTTTTCTCCCTCCATAACCTTTCAAAAGTCTTTTAATCCCTCCAAGGTACTTGCACCTCCTCCAAAGATGATACACCTCTTTTCTTCCTTGAGCTCCAGCCTGAGTTCTCTATTTAACCAGGCAGTCTTTTTCCTTGACAAAATATATATGATGGAGCTCTAAATGATTCTATAAAACACCTTTCTGTGAGATGCTTATGTATCCCTACTTAATGCGTAGGATAATCATACAAAATAGGGTGAAAATAAACTGGAAAAATTAATATAATCAGCCTTCAAACAGTGGACTTTATAACGTCTTGACATGAATATCTTGCTTAAAAAAACCCTATATATTTCCTAAATCAAGTAAGACTGAAAGTGGTCTATTCTCGCCCTTTCTGTGTTACTGTGAAGACTTCAAGGTGTCTAATGATACAATCTATAAAATGCAGTAGGAGATGGGTGTTATATCCTATCCTGAATTTTGTTACAGTTGCCATTTTTGGTGAATATTAAGTCAGTTCGGTGTGACACCTCTCCTGAAACATTAGAATTCAATGATATAATGAAATTCAGAGTAGAACATGCCAATGCTCATTTGAGGCCTGTTTATCATATTCCCGTCAGTTGAATAAAAAAGATCACTTAGGAAATGTTTTAGGTGAAATTATAGATTAGTTTTCTATGTGTTCATGCTAAAAACTCGGTTCAGTTTCAGCTGTGGTGGCCTATAAATTTGCTATTTTAGAGGCTTTTTTCCACTTTAGTTCTTAAAGTTCATTGTGTATCATCAAGCAACCCTTTTTGCTACATTTTTAACAACTAATCTCTGATCAAAGGAATATAAAAACCTAAACCTAAAACCCTTTAGGCTTTACAAATCTCTGCTTTCTTCTATATCACAGAATGTGGTGGCTAGTTTGGAGGATGCTGCATATTATTTTGGGAGAAGAAGCCTTCAATCACCTAAAGAGGAAGAGAACTACTGGTAATTTTTATCTTTGTATATTATATTAACTTTTCCACTTCTTCATCAGAGCCATCTAGAAGGTAGATGGCAATAAAGACATTGAATGTAATTATAGTAATTCAGACCCGAAAAAAGAAAAAAACCCAACATTGTTAAAAATTCTAGTACAACTTCCAGTTCCTGAAAAAGAAAAGCAGCAGAACTGACTGCAAGAATAACAAAACAAGTGGAGCAGAGAAGTCACATAAGCATCAGTGCTGAATGCTGGGCATCTCCCTGCTCCTGGCAGCAACTGACCATGTCCATGCACCAAAATTTTGCAGGATTTTTTTTTTTTCAACTTCACATGTGGATCTTTTATATTCATTAATGTTCCTCTCTTCTGGAATTTTACAGTGAGAAAATCTGAACGTCCCCAAACAATGGAACATTTATCAAAGCTGTAGGTGTGAGGTACCAGAGCAGCAGTGTGGGAATGTGTTTGTATGTTGTGCCGGTTTGGCCAAAATCTAGTAATATAGCCCCTGAGAGAAAACCAGGTTGCAACCACCCTTCCCTCCGCAGGGTTCGGGAAAAAAGGAAATTTTTCCTCGAAGGAGAGTGAAAGAGATAAAAACTATTTATTTTAACAAACACACAGGAAAAGGATAATGATGCTGAATAATGAATTAAAACCCCCGCTATAGAGAGAAACCTGGGAAGGTTTCAGAGTCCTTCTGTAGGTGTGGTCTCTCTCCTCCTCGGAGCTGGTCGGTGAGGGCGTGGGCCCACCCCGGGGCCTTGGGGAGAAAATTCTCCTGATGTGTTCTGATGTTGTTGAAACAGTTCAGAAGACAAGAAGGAAAAAAAACAAAGTCCCAGGAAACAAAATTCAGCTCTCCGTCTCACGCCAAGAGGGAAAAAAAAAACCAGCTGGCTGAAGAAAAAGCAAGCAAGGTGCTCCCTTCGTGCCTTCCGCAGTCAGAAAAAACACTGAGGAGTATATCTCTGTGTCCTTGAGAAGCTGCTTTGGAAAGTTCATCTGGGTTTTTTTTATTTCAAGTTCAGTTTAAAGGCACAGAAAAGGCACAATATTACTTTTTGGGCATAGAGCATGATAGGGGATACACATGACAGAGTCCCCCCAAGACATATGTGTGGCTTGATGGGGAAAGCACTGGGATCCTCAGGAGTGGTGGCATCCTACCAATGAGGAAGTCAAGTGTTTGTCAGGAGAAAGCCTGGCTAAACCATAGAATCATGGAATCTCAGACTGGTTTGGTTGGAAGGGACTGTATAAATCATCCAGTCCCACCCCTGCCATGGGCAGGGACACCTCCCACTGTCCCAGGCTGCTCCAAGCCCCAGTGCCCAGCCTGGCCTTGGACACTGCCAGGGATCCAGGGGCAGCCACAGCTTCTCTAGGCACCCTGTGCCAGGGCCTCCTTCCATTTTTTTCCCCTTTTTTCCCCTTTCTGCTAGAGATTCATCCTAGTGCTGTGGTTATTGGGTTTTTAATTTACTCTGGATTTGCCAATTTCAACTTTTGGGTGCTTTTCATTTTCCCCCTCCCTGCTCTCCTGCCGTAGGGACACAAGCATAGGGAAGAGGGAGCTGCACACCTGGGGGTTTGAAGAACTTTGGTGTTTCCAGCCTATAGGTGGTGGGACAGTTGTGTTGTCTCCACATGCAGTAACTTACTACATTCAGAAGAAACCTGGTTTAAACCAGGTTTAAGTTGTGACAGGGCACCACTTCACACTCATGGAAGAATAAAGAATAAAGGAGACAGTATCGATGTCTGGGGAGAGGATCTGCTGGCAAACCCTTCCGAAGAGGTTCTGTGACCACCTGCCACCAGCTCATGGGAAGCACAGGGGTCCCACACTGCATTTCTGAATGAGAACATGGGTGGCCCAGATGTACCAGGTACAGATTTTTGGGAGGTCTGTGGTTTCCCCATAATTATCCAAGGTCATGGCATGGAATTCTGCATAAAGTAACTACATGGCTTTTCCCTTCCTGTTGCCACTGTCCTGGAAAATGATGCTAAACTCCCCATTGATCCGTGTGGGAGCTCAGCTGGACTAGCTCCAAAATGCTTTTGAAAGTCCTACTGCTTCTCCCCACACATTTTGATTTATCCAGTCTATTCTAAAGGGCAATTTCAATCCCTAATGGAAGCCATTGGTTTTTTCAAATGAGGCACCTTTTAAAATGTGGAAATAGCTTGGAGAATAATTCCTGGCAAAGTAAATGTTGAGTGTTAGCTTTTTGTTGTTGCTGTGCAGAAAAATACAGTTTTGCTTGGGGTCGATAAGAGATTGAAAAGTGTGGGTAATAATAAAAGCTGAAGTGGGAGTTACTTTAATAATGGGATGTCATGTGTAAGCCTATAAAATAAACAGTAATTATCACATTTGAGAAACGACTCTGTTAGAATTCACATTGCTCCTGACAGCTTCATCTGTACATCAAGCCTTTCTGGAATATGCACTTTCTTGCTCCTAATGAGCAAACAAATGAAACAGGAATTCTTACCCTGATAGAAGGTGTTGATTTCAACAAAACCTAAACAAAAAACTAGATAAAAGAGAGCCAGAGCAGCAGACTGCAGGATTAGTTCTTGCTAACACATTTTGCTGTTACAGAGCAAGATAAAAACCAGAGCTGTAGTTTTATTATTTATGGTTTTCCTCCATCTTTTATACGGCACATGTTGAAGGAAGTGGGCTTTATGTACTGCAGCAGAAAATCAGAAGTGTAGTGAGCAGTAGTGGATTCAGAATAAACTTTGTAGATTTTGCAAAGACACAGTAATGTCTCATGATTGTGAATCATAAACTTGGGTATATCAGACGTGGAGGAAATAGTGGGCATTTGTTATGTTTTTATTCTTTTTTTCTCTATATCCCTAAATGCCAGCAGTAATTGTCCTTTGAGGAATGTTTTGGGGGTTTTTTGTAATTTAATGTAATATTAAAGTATAGATTTTTTACAAATATAAATATATCCAAGAAAATAATCTACAGCCATTTGCTGTATCTCTTTTGTAAATTTTATTTAATCATTTTTACTTTTTGTTCAGCATTTACAATGGAATTTAGGTGGGTTGAAAGTGTAACACTAATTCCAGCAATGCAAAAAGCTCTTTGTCTTATCAAAATGAACTTCATGAATACCTAATTTATAAGAACAGAGTGTATTTAATCTGGCAGTCAATAACATATACTTGGTTATAAGATAAAATTAACTTCATTAGCTATTTAAAGATATGTAACTTATCTTTTACACATTATTTCTGAATTTAGACGTCTGAGGCTTAGAGAATCAGAGTATGAGTTGAGATGCGTCAAGAAATAGGAAGAGTTAAATCAAGGTAAGTAAGGAGCAGCAAATAAGTTGCTGGAATCTCATGACACTGTCCCTTGCAAAGAGTTGAGTCATGTTATTAATTTTCTTCATTTATGTGGGGCAATAAGCCTGTGAACTTGAGGTGTTGTGTGCAAAGAGCAGGTAGGGCACACACCGCATGGATTTTTTTCTTTTTTTTTTTGGTTTATTGAGGAAATACATCAGCAAAAGTGATTTCAGTGCGCTGACTTCATTCACAGGGATGTTAATGGCAAAGCCATTGATTTGGACATCAGCAGGATTGCAGACTTCTCTACAGCTGGACAGCCTTGTGTCTGTGGGCACGCTCTGGTGCCAAGGAAAACGGGGAGATGTGCTGTCCGGCAGGGCAAGAAAGGGGCTCGGTGTTCCCAAAGCACGCGAGGGAGGAGCAGCAAAGGGCAGCAGCAGCACTGGCTGAGCCCTGCACGGTGCTGTGGGCAGGGGGAGCCCCTTGGCCGGGCAGGGCAGGTCCCTGGCCACACCGCTAGTACCGCCCAAGGCAGGGGTGATACCAATGTCCTGCCTGGCCACGGTACCTGGGGAAGTGGCAGCAGCACACTCTGATTCCCAAACCTGTTTGTCACCCTGCTCAGCACAAACGGATGTTAAATTAGTCCCAGTGACAGCCTGGCGGTGGCAGGCTGGGCTGTCACTCCGCTGCTGCTGTCACCCCAGGCCCGGGGGCTCGCAGCCTCCAGCCAGCCAAGGGCTGCTCTGGCAGCACTGGGGGAACAGCACTACCGCAAAGACTCCACAATTCCCTGGCAATCGCACTACAGCCCGGAGCCTTGCCGCAGCAGAGATCCCTGTTGGACAAGGATAATGTTAGAGCTGAACTCGTGATGCAGAGAGGTGTTTGATTCGAGCAGCAGGGCACAGGTGCCAGCAGGCCAGGCTGCAGCCCCGTGGGCATCAATCCGAGTGCAGCACCTCAGCCATCCATTTCCCGCCGTGGGAGAGGGAGGTGCAGTCAGATGTTCCCGCACCCGGAACGCGGCACTGCGTGCTGAGGGAGGGGACCGGGGCCAGGCAGCGCAGATGGCACGAGGGGCTGTAAAACCCCAGAGGCATCTTCCTGGGCAGGGTTTGAGCAACAGGGCTCTGGAGGGAAGAGCCATATCCGAAATCTGAGGAAGCTGGGGAGTTTATCTTCAATTGTGCTTGGCTATTCAGCGAGCAGTCGGGCATCGAGCAGCCGGAGCACTGCGGCAGGTGACTGGTTTGGCTTTCTTTGCCACAGCTCCCAGGCACTGGAACATGGTCTACAGCTGCCTGGGTGTGCTTCCCCCAGTGAAGTGTTTTAATCTATTTGATGGTGGCTTTATACAGCATTATTTTTGTTATGGAGGTTGCCTTTGTGGTGACGATGCAAAAGAAAAACACCTTAAAGCCAGGGCAGGTTACACACAAGGAATATGTGGCTGTAGGAGATTGATGTGCTGTGGAAGCCTGGAAGGAACAATCACACAGGACTAAAACACTCTCCTGAATATATTGAGCTAATCGATTGGTATTTTTTTGTGCTTTGTGTCAACTTCCATCCCTACTCAAAGCTTTTTAATGTTCCAGAGAGCCAAATACAAAGGCAGAAAAGAGAGGAAAATCAAGGGGACAAATTAGCTGTGGTTTTGAAAGGATGAAATGAGGCAACAGAATGAATGCTGGGCCCCTATTCCTAGTATGATATACCAGGAACCTTGTGTCCACGTCTTGTGTCCAAGTTCAGCTCTCTTAGCTTCAGAAACCTCATAAATGCAGAAATTTCACCAGACTGTGGGCTGGGGGGAGCCTGTAATTTGTGTTCAGTCTGTGCTGGTTCATTGTTGCAAATAAGTCTTTGCACTTTAGCCATGGAATAAAATCTCTACAAAAATAGTTGTGATAAATAAATCAGTGGCAGAGGACAGGACGGCACTAAACCCTAAGGATTAGAAATATCTTGGCTGCTCCACACCATGTCAGGCAGGCAGGCTTGCGCTCTGGTCCTGCATTCTTTTCACAGCTTGGCTTCTGTTCTCACTCCAGTCTAGAGCTAACTGGAACACAAAACTGGGAAATGCTGATATTTTCTGTAGCAAATATCAAAAGCTCATCTACAGGTAGGGTGGAGAAGTGATTGTGACCAGCCCTGGGGAGAACAGGGTTAGATGGGATATTGGGCAGGAATTGTTCCCTGGGAGGGTGGGGAGGCCCTGGCACAGGGTGCCCAGAGCAGCTGTGGCTGCCCCTGGATCCCTGGCAGTGTCCAAGGCCAGGCTGGACACTGGGTCTTGGAGCAGCCTGGGACAGTGGGAGGTGTCCCTGCCCATGGCAGGGGGTAGAATGAGCTGAGCTTTAAGGTCTCTTCCAAACCAAACCATTCTGAGATTCTGTGATTCTGATTCCAATGGAAGACATCTGTTTTCCAAACGTCTTCTTTTTAGCTGTTCACAGATAATGAAAGCAACTCTCCCTGGTGCTTGCATTTCTTTTCAGTCAATGTAATGCCTATTCTTTGCTTCCTCCTTTTTAAAAGCAGGGATCATCCCAAATGTGGTGGTGCTAGAGCTCTGCAGTAAATTTTACCTGAATTCACAAACCCATGGGAGTTAGTTTGCATTTGAAGCAGAGGTGCTAGTTTTTCCTTTTAAAAATTAACATTCAGAGATGTAAATCTTATTTACCAATGTCCTGCTGTGTTGATAATAACATTAATACATGACATAGCTATCTGGTAATTATTTTTTTTTCACCTGAATTTTTCTGTCCCTCACTGAGAAAATGCTTTGTATTATACAATGGAGTTTAAAAACCCACAAACTGATCTGGATTTGTGGTGCGTAATTTCTAGTCATTTTATGTATATTAATGTTAAATCATGTTCTTGATTTCCATAAATGACCCACATAACATGCCAAATTTCTTCCATGTTTTAAACAGCCCTGGGTTTTGATGAACAAAAATTGATAGGTATGAGATGAACAAAAGAATACTGATGACACATAATATAAGCCTTGATCTAAAGTTGTGAACTTGTCAGATGATCTGCCAAAAATGGATTATTTTCTAAAAGTTTGAAATATGGCTGAGAAGCCTGCTGGCCATTATTCAAAGCCTTTCATTTATTACATTGATGCTGTTAGACAAGTGATAATCATAGGCTTTAATTTCCTGCAGAATTTGGCATAGGTGTAGAATGCTTTATATCATTTAATATGCAAAAAACCCCTCAGATCAGAGAATGGAATTTATATCCGTGTCACTACGGGTTGTCTAATCTGACACAGATTGATATTAATACACTACATAAAACTGGAATTTTCCTAGACCTCTGATGTTTCTTTGCATCCTTGATGTTCACACTTTCAAAAAATGTCTCTGTGCAATTTCATGTCCATTTTCAGTACTATACAAGCTGTAGTATTTTGCTTGATTAAATTTTACTCTGAATTCAAAATACTCTTGTTCTTTACTTGAGCTGGATTGCTGAGATCTCTGGTGGGTTGCATAACTCATAAACTCGTTGATTCTCTTGTCTTTTTCTGCAGTTAACAGTAACCCACAGCACTGTTCCCAGTGTGACAGTCATCCATGGATAACATGGATAACTGTTTTTTGCTATAGGTTTTTAGGTTCTAATTGTGTAGTTTTGTTTTCTTTGCAAGAGATAAAAAGCTGCTTGGTCCCCAGGGCATGGCTCCCCTGGCCCTGCCGAGTGCCTGAGCAGCTGAATGGAACTGATAATCTTTGGCATTTAACAATAGGTTAATTTTGCTCAGCTACATATGGGGTTCCAAAAACAATAGGTTTCCAAAGATTTTATTTTTTTGAGGTTTTTGTGAAAAATATTTCATGCAAAATGTTTTAAGCTTAGCACCTTACTTCAAAGAAGCTTTTTCCCTCTGTAGGTTTACAGAAAATGTTCCATTTCCTTCCTGTGTTTTTTGGGTTTTTTTATTAAATGTTCTTAACAACATGGAAAACATGCTAAAAATATTTAAGTGTCAATTCAGCCTGGAGAAGAAGTGGTTTCTTAATTGTGGCCTTCCAGTCCCTGAAGGAGCTACAAGAAAGATAGAGAGAGACTATTTCCAAGGGATGGAGTGACAGGACAAGGGGAAATGGCTTAGATGGGATACTGAGGAGAAATTCTTCCCTGTAAGGCTGGTGAGGGACTCCATGGTCATAATAGTTTCATGGTCTTTAATTTGTATTACTCAAGAATCTAACACAGTATTCTAGCAAGTGAAATATTTTTCTGTTTAATGTTTTTTTTTGGTGGACTAAGAGTATAAAAGGATCTGACTTCACTTTGTAGAATAGAACAGGCTATGTCTGTAAGTAATAGCTAATGTTTTGCATTTTAACAGGGAAGGAAATGAACAGTGGCACTAAAACCACATCTGCCAGAGCAGAGCCTAGTGGCAAAAGTTACCTCTTGTTACAGTGATGACAGTATCCAGATGTCACACAGTTAGGGGCATTTGCTAAAATCTTTTTGAAGTAGGAACACCTGTGACCGTCAAAAGTGATAAATATTAGATAATAAAATGCATTCCTGGTAGGTGCACGGTGTAACCGACACAGTCAGGGATAGAGCAATCAAATTCCCTCCACCTCCCTTCAAAACACTTGCCTGCCTCTGTTTATTCCTATTTATGTAGTGCTGAAGCTTTGAGGGCCTCTTGCTTTGCTTTTTTGCAGCTATTTTATATATAATGTGTACTATTGCATGGTTTCCCATTTGTTTTCCTGGGGTGTTTTGGGGTTTTTCTGGGGGAGTTTCGCATTTGGTTTTGTTGTTGTTGTATGATTGTTGTTGTTGTTTTTAGACTGGTATTCTGCAGGAGCAAAGTTCAAGTGTCTGCAGTTTTAGATTTAGGTAACCACTGGGAACTGAGGGTGAGTTTTTTTATGCAGCTGCAAATTTGTTTGGAGCCTGCTGGGTGTTGCCCCATTAAAAGTAAGGAAATTGGATGCCATGAACACATTTCTATGAGCTATGTTTAAGCACAAACATATGAAATGTCATTCTGTGGTCTTTGCTCTCCTCACTTTCGGTGAATCTGAAACAGAGTTTTAGGCTATTGTGGAAGCAGAGCCTACAGCATGCCTGAGTTCTTTATTCATTTTAATATGACCTCACCTAAAGCAAAAAAATCCCAAAACAACACAACAGATTCCTTTGTTTTGCAAGGGACCATATAAGCTTGGCCACTTGCAATCCCTCCTTCTGGAAAGTTAACTGGAACTCTTCCTAGCTTGGATAAGCTTTGCTTCCTCCACACAGCTTTGAAGCTGCTGGTAACTCCCTCTGTTCTCCAAAACAACAAAGAGGGCAGTAAAACACCATCCTCTTGCCATGGAAAAGAACGTTGTCTTCTGTAACGGCACTGCTTTCAAAAGTGCATTTTCAATTCCAATAGGATATTTAAGGTATCCTCTGAGTACCTGTGTTTAAATGGAAATGGATGCAATTCTGCATTTCAGGGGGAAAAAAAATATGATTACAATTTTAGTTTTTGAATAAAAATGAAATTACTTAGGTCCTTGCTGTATCAAAATCCACTGTTTCTGTTTGATGCACCGATAGTGACCTCTGGGGTTGCTGTTCTGCTTCTCAAGGGGATTTTGTCTCTGCTCTTTTGGCTGGACTCCAGGTTTGGATGACAATTTCAAGGTTACAGTTTGTTTATTTTTTTATCCAGAGACAGGGGAGATCAATCCTAATCTATAGAGAGACTGAATCTCAAATGCCAGAGTGCCAGAGGCTTGACCCTCAGAAGCGCTGAGCACTCGGAGCTCGCGGACTGTCATGTGGCATTCTGCACCTCAAGGGGTCACACCTACCCCTGCCACCCTCTGCTGTGCCCTGGGAACTGAATTAGTCTCTCACCTTGCTTTCAGAGCAGGGCATTTCCTTCCAATTTCTATGGACTCAGTTGAATTCTGTCTTTCCAAGTAAAGTAGATAGTGGCATTCACTAATTTCTCTTCATTCTCAAAGGTAATGCTTGAGACTTACTGGTTGTTTTCCTTTTATTCTTAGACTGTTTTCCACTAGTCTGTTCTGCTCTTGTATGCTGTGATCCTTTGTTTTCTATGTTAGCTTTGAAATCTAAGAAACCCAGGCTACTGGTTCAGGCAGCAGCTCCTTTTTAAGAACTAACCTTTGGTCTTTGGTGGACTTGAGGCAATGCTGAAGAATAGAAAGCACTACTGTTCTGGTGTTGTCAGCACCGGCAAAGAGAAGCACAGACAAACTGACTCATTTCTTTCTACTTCAAATTAATCCTGAAAACATTTTCCTGTGGTCACCCAAGTGGAGGTCTCCCTCCACCTCCCCGGTGCTCCGTGACCTTTAGCAGTCCTGAAAGGAGGCTCGGCGCTGGTGACAGTCAGGAGATGTCAGCAGAACCTGAGTGAAAATATCCCAGCACAGCACTTCTCCAGGATGACTGAAATCCTATTTTTGGAGACGATAGCATCATAACCTTTTAATTTTCCTTTTTTTCTGGGTGACAGATTGACAAGCCTAGAGGATGAGGCTGTCTATTCATAGAGCAGGTTTGGCGTGGGCAGCAGCCCCGATCGCTCCCCACGCTGCCCTGCTGGTGTCAGCCCTGACCTCGGGAGCTGCTCCTGAGCCCAGGAGTGAGCCGGCAGTCCCGAGCCCTTCTCCTCCCGAGCCTGCCCAGGTGGCTGATGCTCAGTGCCAGAGCAGAAGTGGCTCTGCAGAGCAAACCGCTCCTCCCAGACATTGCACTGATCACTCACCAGCCGAGCTGCTCTGAGCTTGCACTTCCAAATAACCATCTGATTTCCTGCCCTGGCCAATATTTTTCCTGCTGTCTCCAAGCTTTTGTGCTCTTAACCACTGCTCATACTTCAGATGGCATAATTAAAATCTAGGAGCAGAATGTGGGTCTTCTCTCATGCAAAATTATTTTAAGTATTACTAGTATAGTCAAAGAAATAAGAAAATATCATTTTACAAGTTGTTTATTTAATGTTTCTTTACTATAGACACAGGTTAAGAAAAAGATGTGCCATAAATTAACCTTTGCAGTTTATTTTTTCTTTGATGAGTAGTTCCCCTTCTCTAATCCTTATTTTCAGTGCTGATGTTAGCACCGTCTCCATTTGTTGCATATGAAGGATAACACTCCCTGATAATGAAGATATTAGTCAGACAATTACCAGAATTGCTACGTCCGAGTGTTTTATTATAGAAGAAGTGTGCGGGGCCTTGCAGCAAGAGATTGTACACAGAGAGTGATTCTGCTGTCCCTGCTCTTGCTGGTGTGGATTCTCATCCACTGCCTCTGAGAATGAACAGCAATAAAGAATACCCAGAACCAAGGCAGGATAATATCTAATAATTTCCTGAATGGACAAAGAAAGTTTTAGGGCTAATTTAGAAGGGTATTACTATCTCAGCTTTAATGATATGTTACTTTATATCAATTTAAAATTCTTCAACTTCAAAATATTCTTGTGGCCTTCACTCTCAGCCCACACAAAGCTGCTAAGACAAGGTACCTTTCCAGGCTGGAAAGAGCCATCAGTCAGCAGCACACAATAGATATCAAAGACATCCCACTTCTAAAGGTATCTTTAATACGAATGCAGAACAAAGTGCACTGCAGCTTTTCATACCTCATCTGAAAGAAAACCACAGTCAATCCCACCTTGCCTAGCTGAGAAGGAAGAAGGGATGCATGCACTCTAAGGTTTCTCAAGGATAAGCACAAATTATGTCTGTTCAGGCAGTGTCACTCGGCTTTGTATTTGCTTATGGATCACTCCAGTTATTCCTTTAGGAAATAAAGCATTATACTGTCAGTCTTCGAAAATATGTATTGTTAACATTAGCTTTACTTTGCATTAAACATTTAAATTATATATGAGACGACTCAGGGTAAGGGTGTGCAGTGAACTGTGGTGGGGAGACTGAAAGTCTGTGTGAAGGCACTTTCAGAGAGCTTTGTGCGAAGGCCCTACACCTGGCCGAGCATGTCTGGGCTCAGCTATAAAGGAAATGATAAACCCTGTCTTAGTCCCAGTGACAGCAGCCACTGATTTTTCAGAAGGAGGGTTGGCAAACCTCACACAGAACCTTCTGTGCACACAGGTATGGTTTGGAGGTGAGTGCTTGGGAGGACAGAGCCTGGGAATGATGCGGGGAGTCACCCACTCACACTGAAGTGAACAGGAAAGGGAGAATTGCCATGGGAAAGCTTCCTTAGCTGGGTGGTTCCAGCCCTCCTGTCTCTGCTGGCAGCATCTTCACATATTCCCTATCTTTCCAAAAACACAGAGGATAAGGCAGGGGCCCTTCCAGAATGTGCTGTGGTAGATCCCTGAAACACACCCAGGTGAAATCTTGGTGGGCACACAGCTGGAAGTGGTTGCCAGGGAATTTTCCACATCCCCTTCACCTTCTGGGCTGTACCTGTGCCGAGGTAGACTGCTTTATTCTACATTTCAGTGGTGAGCCACTTGGACCCGCGGTATGTATTTTATTCCTCATTTGTTCTGCAGATTAAGCTTTTTATTTGAGAGCATAGTGTCACTCTTTACTATTCTGTACCTTGCCGGGCAGAAACAGATGCCTTATTTGTGGAAACTTTAAAGTACAGTAAAACATAACTCTCATGTTATTTCTACAGCCTCTTGAGCCTTAGTTAAGTGAAGTGATAGGATATGGCACTGCTTTTTTTGTTTGTTTGTTTGTTTGTTTTTCGGTAGCTTTTCCAAATAAACAATCTCCTGGAAATAAGGTATGACATTATTAGGCAGGTACTGAAGTGAAAGCTCAGCGCTTGTTTGCTTTGTAGCATTGTTTTACCTGTGCACTGAAAAGAGAAGAATACTGTGGCAATGTGAGTGTCAGCTACACATAATGGAATATGTGTTTATCCCTGTTTATGTTTGCAGCATCAGGAGCGTTAATTAGAAGACTTTATCTCCTGTGCAGTCCTAGCTGCCACACGTAAATAAATGTTACCTAGTTTGAGGTGAGCTCTCCCATGTGTAAACAAGCAAACTAGACTTAGTTGAAGCTTTTTGATAATTCACAAGATTATTCTTTCACTAAGATTTGATTCGTATGATTCTTTAATATTCTGCACAGTATTTGGACTGCATAATGGCGCTACTCCTGCCAGCAACCCTATGCATCTGTCTACCAAAAAATAACATTTCTGTAATTACAGGATGGGTGATGATGGATAGAGGAGTGGGAAATGCTGAGGGACAGCAGGAAGACAATCATAGCAACAAAACACACAATCTACAGAAGTCAGAAGGATATTACAAAAATAAACAAGAATTTGTGGAAATTAGATCAGAGTAAGTATTACTGTGGTAAACAGAAAGAATGGTTTAACTGAAAAAGCACAGTAACTAAACAGAGAGGGCCTCGGAATTTTGTGTGCTTGCAAATGAAAAGAATTTCCACTAAAGCATCATTAAACTGTAGTCTCTGATAAATCTGCAATGCTGATGAGTTAGATTTGATTTGTCACTGTTTGCCATTTGATTTTAATCAGTGTTTCTGCGAGTGCATGTAAAACCTGGGTTTTCAGGGGAAAGCTGAGACGGGCAGACTACCTGGCTGTGGGGTTTCTGTGTGCGGCCAAGGCAGAAAGGGTGACTGCAGCACACTGAAGAGACAGAAATGCTGCTTTGAAGTGCCATAACTGCAGGGAAACATTAAAAGTTTTGGAGGTGTGCTAGGAAAAGAAACTTCTGGTAGGAGTGCAACGCTGTGGGCTGAATTTGAGTTGATTCAGAAGCTTTTTCCTCCAACTCTTCTGCTGTTTGTAGAATAATTAGAAAAATCTAAGGAGAACAAGGTGAGAAGAATTAATGTTGAGAAAAGAATCTGTGACATCTCTAGAGGGATGATGGGCGGTTGTACCCCTTGCAAAGCTTGCACCCCCCAATCCTCTGCTATCAAATTGACCCTTTCTGTCATTTGGAAGGTGTGTATTTCCTCAGTGTCGTGGGTTTGCCGCTGGCTAAAAGCACCAGGCACCCACAAGAATAGTAACAAAGGGTTCTTGAGTTGAGATAAGGATTAGGGGAAAAAAACACTCTAAGGCAAAACAACTTCAAAACTTAAACAGTATAGAGAAAATTTATTATTAACAGAATTAAAAGTAAAATGGGTAATGAGAACTAAAAGAAACCTTTAGAACACTTATTTCCTTCCCAGCACCTCCTTCTTTCCCACCGACTGCGCAAGGAGACAAAACCTGGGGTTTTGGTCACTCTTTCAACTTCCTAAAAATCTTTCTTCAGTACACTTAGGGAAAGGAGTTTCTTTCTTCTACTGTGCCATGGGATCTTTCCCACAGGAGATAGTTCTCTGGGGATTTTTTTTAGCGTGGTCTTAATTTCCATGAATAGCAGTCCCGCCCGACCTGCTGTAACATGAGTCCCTCCCACGGGCCAAGCAGTCTTCCCAAAACTGCGCATCGTGGGTCATTTTAGCTCGTGGCATTTAGTCTTTCAAGGAGAAACTGTTCTAGTTTGGAAAATAAGGCTCTCTATCTCTGGAAGCAAGGATCTTCTCTCTCTGTTCAAGTTTCTCAGTAGATTACAGCTTTTTCAGCATCCACTAGCTCCAGCGTTATCACTTTTCCTCACGGGCTGCGAGTGGATCTTTGCATCTCTCCACGCACTCCACGAATTACAGGGAAACAGTTTGTTGTATTATAGTCCTCACCATGGCTTGTAGAAAAAACTTCAGCTCCGACGCTCGGGGCACCTCTGCCCTCGCCTTCTTTTCACTGACCTCAGTGCCGCCATGTGGGTTCTCCTCACGTGTATTCACTTCTTCTTTTTCACTGATGCGGAAGAAAATTGTTGTCCGTAGGTATTATTGTTCTCAAGTTCTTACAGAGCTTCGCAGCGTTGAAAAGGTTGATCTCGTCTGTGCTCCATGCCAGGCAATTGCTGGCTGTGCTTTCGTCGCTGGCCGCGTGGTCCCCGCCAGCACCGCACGGGCGGCCCCCGCGCACCAGGCCCGGGGCTTCTTGGAGTCGGGTTGCTTGGGAATGCAGCCCAAAGCGGGTGGTAAACTCCATCTAAGGCTAAATACCGGCACGAGCCAACAAGTACCGTAAGGGAAAGCGGAAAAGAACTTTGAAGAGATTTCACAAGTTCAGGCCTTGAGATCGAGGCCGCAGCCCGTGGACGGTGTGAGGCCGGTAGCGGCGCCCCCCGGCCCCGCCCCGCCGGGATGGGCCCCGGCAGCGACCCCACCACCCCTCGGAAGAAATTAAAAGAATCCCCGCGGTTTTTTTGCCCCAGTTAAGTATGTCATCCCAGACTCATTACCAACTTCTCTAATTAGACTAGCAACCTGTCTATCGTGAGAGCCTTCAGCGATTGGCTCTGTGCCAGACATGGTAGAAGCTTCGAGTAGTTCCATCTTTTAAAACCTGCTCCTGTGGCTTCCTCCGCCCACTCGAAAAACTAGACTGTTTTAAACTAGCAGACTGAGGATTCCATGGGAGTTCCTGAGTGCTGCTTTCACCCCTGTGTTCTCTCAGTGACGGGTGTGATGCTCAGTGGAATGCTACAAACATGGACAGACACAAGGTTTATCTGTGCTGGCTTAGTTCATCAGCACAGAGAGAGCCAAGCTAGGCCTAAAAAAGAAGAGAATAATTGAAGAAAAATGCATAGCGAAGACACAGCCCCTCACCAGCCCATCCAAGAGCTGAGGCTTGTGGAAGTACAGATTGTTCTCTCCTGAGAGCTGACCTTGAGTTGAAGGGGTAATATGGCTCCTTTCTCACTTTCTCTATATTTGCATGGCTATAAAAGAAAAAAAAATCCTTCAATTTTTTTCCCATATCTTAAAGGCATTTTACTGATGTAATAGATAAAAAAGAAATATGTTAAATAAAAACATTTATTAAAGGACATAATTTTAAATATTTAATGATATAATTAAGTCTTATTAATGTAATGGTCTTTATTCTTGAGTTTAAAAATTCACAAGGTTAATTTTCCTTTCATCTTTATTATGCAATGTTTGCCACAATTATTTGTTATATATTCTTATAAATATTTGATGAATATTAGAGATTTTAATTTAAATAAAAATATAGGTCATCTTTTACCACAGTGTTACTCTGGTGTTAAACTGGAATTAGTGAAATTAGCATGGTAGTGAGTCAGGCCCTGCTATTCCTCCAGTTATTCCAGAGTTGGCTTCTTTGACTGGAGTTATCCATGGAAAACACACCTTTTACTACTCTCTCTTTACTTTTAAAGGCTTGCAAAGAATCTGAAGATCAACAAGCTGAGGATCAGTTGCATCATTTTCATGTTGTCTCCTCTGGGGGACGTTATTTGCATCATCTCAGTCTCAGATACTTATTCACTTGATTTCACTGCATTTGACAATAAAAAACACCTCTCAGCGTTGGTAAATGAATTTAGAATATATTTCAGGAGATATATTTACTTGATTCATTAAATTACTGGCATTAAAACCAGTTGTTTCGAGTAAAATGATGCTCCCTCTATATGCTCTGCCTTTTTAGCTCCTTACTGAAGAAGGAAAGTCCTTCAGCATTGAGTCCTGGGGATTTAAGTGATTGATATTCTCCTTCATGAGCAGTATTTCTTACATATCCACCAGAAATATTTTTAGGGCAAATGGATGCTTTGTTTTACCACAGCATTACAATTTTTTTTTAAGATCAGTTTGCCAAACTACAATGTCAGCAGCTGCTGAAAAAATGACTTTATGGGCAATATGTTGACTTACCTTCTTAATTAAATAAAGAAACAAACCAGAACTCTCTGGAAAAAAGTACTTTGAAATAAGCATGTGCTCCTAATCTGTCACTGCATTCAGAATAGAAAAAACAAATACCATTTGAGCTAGCAGCCAAATTTCAGCTTGTGCTGTTATTAGATTTGGGTTGTGCGGTGTGCAAGAGTACCTTTCAGGGAGTTTCTTCAGGTGGCATATGCTGAAACCTGGGGCTTGTGCTACTTCCCGTTCTGTTAGTAACCATGGCTCCCTTTGGATTGCTCACCTGCTGTCATTGTTACCTCACGTGGGCCTAAGATCTGCTATTTCTCCTCCAGATAAGGAAGGCACTTCATGAAGAGCTGGGCTAAACTTAAGGGATTTATTATCTTTGGGACAGAGGTGGCAGAATGCTGTCCATTTTTAAGGTATCCATTTTACAGCAAGAAGCCCTTGCCATTGACTGGCTTTTCCCTTTCCTGCTGTTCTGACACCCAGAGCAGGTGTATTTGCTGCTGCTGTGAGAGCAGTTCACTCTTATCCCTGCAATGATGAGGGCTGAACACACCTGGGGAAGTTTACTCAAATCTGATGGAAATGAAGGCAGTTTGCCCAGATCACTGCCGAGACCTGTCTAACCTTGATGTACTTTAGCTCTGTACTTGCTCTAACTTACGAGAGCATGTACTCCAGCATTGTTTCTGGAATAACTCTCATTGTTGTGTTACTGCCACCACAGCGCCTGGGTGCAGCGTGGTTGTTGAAATAGGTTAAAATAGGGCATTATGTGTTAGAAAACCATTTATTGGCAAAGTGTGGTGCTTAGCTCTGTCCTGTTTGCCTCCTATGGATGCTAAACTGCACCAGAACTGTGTGTTCTCTGCAGAATGCATGAGGAACAGTCAAGGTACAAAAATTACCCTTCAGCAAAGCCAAGCGGCTAAGCAGGGAAGAAGGAGTCCAAGCTGGCAAACGGGAAACAATCCTGTGGGCTTCTCTCAGTGCCTTGCTTGGAAACCACAACTCTGCCACCACAGCCCAGCTCAGAGATAGTGATGATGACTCTTTCCAGTTATAGGATGTCCTACTGATTTTACAACTCATAAAAAATTCAATTCTCTCACCTTTTGTAGCATATCCCTGTTACAGGCAACCATTTCATCTCTCCTGGGATCCACCCATCCCTCTTATCTCAGCTTTCAGAAGTCCATTAAAAATCGGTTTTGTTTAGAGTACGCTTAACCTTGCTATTATCTTGGAATTTGAGGGTAAATCCTGCCTGAAAGTGAGTACTTGGCTTTGAGGTCAGGCCACAGTGAAATGAGGAATGGGGAAAAACTCTTCAGTGGTTCTCCCCAAAACTAACTCATTTGTGCAGTGGAGAAAGTTATGTGGGGAACTCAAGTGTTAAGCCTGCTTTTTAATTGCAGAGGAGCT
Source organism: Rhagologus leucostigma (assembly GCA_013397725.1). NCBI lineage: Eukaryota > Metazoa > Chordata > Aves > Passeriformes > Rhagologus > Rhagologus leucostigma. The sequence continues at coordinate 74,006 of VZTD01005025.1, forward strand.
CTTAAAATAAGATTAAGTAAGTTAAACCTATTTAAAGTTATTCTTTAAACTCATGTATAAGTTAAACTCCTTCTTGCAGGTGCACCGATAGTTTTTAATTCTTTGCTCTTGGAGCTGCAGGTGGTAATTTTACCTCTCCACACTTTTATCTCCCAGCATCCTCTCACTTCTCCTCTCACTGTTCTTTGGTGTCAGGCAGCTGCTGCACAGAACTTGCTCTCCCTGACAGACAGGACTGGATTTGTCCAGCCAAGTGATGTCAGAATTTTGAGGGAGCACATGAGCGTTACAGCACAGATGAGAACACACAGAACTTGTTACATGTGTGCCCCAGTATTATTTTATTTATATTCATGTAGAATTGTCTGTTTTCTAAACTGTGGACAAAAAGTACTTTTAAAAGCTTCTAGAAGCATAATTAGGGGGGTTGTTGTTGATCTTGTTCCAGGGTCATGTTTTGTTGATGACTACGGTAATTTGCTTTTGCAGAGAGAAGACTGATCTTTGGGTTCTGATAACACCAAAAACAGTTTGTACTTTGACATTTACACAATGCCCAAAAGAATTATTGAGCTTTATTTAACTTATACCTCTGAGAATAAAAATCTGACAGCAATGGGGGTGATTTGATTTTGCATAGGGGAGATAATTCATTTATTGTATTCATTATATACACTATTAATGGAGTGAACACTGAATTTCTCTTTCCTCTGGAAGAAAAGCAGTGTTACATATCTATGGGAGTTAGAAGAGTAGCTGTTAAGGAAAAAAAAGGGAAAAAAAAATTATTTTAACCTGCTTAATTGCCGCACACTAGAGGGCACTTGAGGTAGAGCAAACAATATTGCACAGCTCCTGCGACCGATCCAGTTCCTGACGCTCACGAGGCAGAGTGAAAACACAGCAGATTAACTTCCCAAATTGCATCCTGTACAACTTGTATCCTTCTGTACATTAATGTATATTAAAAAAAAAGTTGAATGCCTTGCTGGATATAATTTTCTTTTGTCTTCCTCCTAGTGTTTGATGTACAAAAGGAATAATTGTTTTTCTAATAGCCAACCTGACAGCAACTAGTCAAAATTGCAAATGGTGCCCGAGGAATAATAAAACCTGATAATGTATTGCTATTTTTATGCACTCCATAATATCATTGGTGGAAAAGGTACACAAATTAGTAGTTGAGGGGTTTATATTTTATAATCTCTGGAGAGTGGAGGCGGCTCAGAGCTGGTTGTGTTTTATAGTGCTAAATGGAGTGTTTGGGGATGGGAGAGGCTGTGCTAAGGGCCCACAAGCCCAGGGCTGCTGTTGGGTTAAACCTTTGTTTCTGTCTGACAGGAGCGACTTTTCCTTGGGCTGGAGGAGCAATTTGAATGGTTGTAGGAACGTGTTTGTCCAGTCAAAGCAAAAGTAACTTCAAAATCAATGCATCTGTTTCTTCTCACATCTCAGGTAACAAGGGAATGGAGTTGGATTAGATGCTGTTCTCAGAAGGCCAGACTCAAAAGCAAGGATTTTTTGGGTGGTTGACAATCACTTCTGTCACTTATGGCTGCTGCTGCTCTTTCTTCAGTGGGGCTTTCCAAGCTTTCTGTTCCAGTGCTGGATATTGAATTTTAACCATGTGTGATCTCTGAAGGAATCTGGCATTCCTTTGCAAATCCCTCACTTCGGTCTCTCAGGATTTCTAGTCTTGCCTGTTAAAATGTAAACAGAAATTTCTTTCAGAGGGAAAAAAATTGAAACCAAACCTACCCCAACCCTGTACCTTTATCTCACAGGCTGTTTGTATCATTTCCCTTGTTTTAATCTATAGGATCACTTGTAACCATTATATAATGGGGTTTTTTTTCAAGTTACAGATGTCTTCAGTGACGTCCCAAACACAGGAGATCATTATTTTTCCCGATAACCAACTTGTGATAACTGTATACAAGCAGGTTTTAAAGGTTGCAAGACAGTGATAAAAGCATGGTGTAAAGGTTATTATGTCTCTGTGCTGGCACAGGGAGCTGGTAAAAGTGCATATTTTATTCAGAAATGTTCTGGAGTTAAGATAAACCTTCTTGTTTCTTCTTATTTTATGGAATGTTAGTTTTAGCATGCAAAGCAAATTAAATAAAGGAATAATCCCTTACATAATTTGAGCAAAAGGTGCCAATGATATAGAGTGGGTATTGCCTAAGAAAACAGCATTTAATGTGTTTAAAGCTTTAATGGAACAATGGCAGGTGACATCACTAGTCCATAAACTTGCTTTAGTAACCTTCAAATCAGTTATTAATTTCTTATTACTTTGAAGTGGCATTTTAGTGGCAATCCCTGTAAGCAAAACTAGCTTGCAGTAAAGTCATTTATCTTGATCAAGCAATTCACTCTGGACTCATTAATTGCATGTAATTTTGGATCAGGCTGTATTTTACATATTAAAAACTGAAATCAGCTACTGATGCTTTGAGGGAAATATCTCACTGGTAGGTGATCTGATGGAATAAAATGCGAATATGAGGAATTAGCACGGTGCTTTCTTTTCCCCTCTCAAGCCCTGACTTTGGCATTGTTATTTAAATGAGATGACCCCAAACACTGACTCCAGCAGTGGCCCTGGCAAGGCTGTGCTGTGACTGAGCTGCCCCTGAAGAGCTCATTTCACGCCACTTGTATTGAATATTTTTAGAGAAGTAAGGTCTAAACTCTCTGTCTTCAGGAAACAGTTGCTTGCACTGCTGAGGAGCAAAGAATTAGATGATAATCAACAACTGCTTTCACAAAAAACATGAACATGAGAAAAGATGGTGGAATTCCATTTTGTCACATGGTTTAGGTGATAGATATTTCCTGTCTGTATATGCATGAGAAGTCACAATCCTTCTTACTCATAAAAGCAAAGCAACATGGAAGAAATTGTCCTGGTTCTCTTCCAAGCTGAGGTTAATTTTTTCCCAATTCTCAGTCACAAGCAGTCAAAAAAGCAAACAAAATCAACCCCAAAAAACTAACACCCACCTAAAAGAAAAAAACACACAAACAAAAACAAAAAATCCAACCAAACAAAAAAAGTAACCAAAAAATACCACAAAAACAAGATGAAAAATGACCTCAAAATAACAAAACCAACAACCAACCTATACCACAAGCCAATACTTTTTATAAATATTGGGTTTTTTTCCCTGATCCCAAAATTTAATACCAAAAATTGCATTCCAGTTTGATCCAGGATGCATTCAATCATATGCATTTTTCAGATGACTTCTTTCTTCAGTTATTAAACTAAAAATCTTCATCCCACTGCAATTGGAGTAAGAGCTGCTTTATGCTTAAAAATGAAATGGCCGTTTAGAAGATAGAGGAATAATCTTCCTCGTAATATTTATTTAAGAGGAAACAATTTCTAGCCAGCATATTCATCAGTGTTATGCATTAGTGTGTGTATATATATCTCACTATGATAAATATCATTAAATCATTTCATCTGGATAGGATGCAGAAAGTTGCAAATGTTCCTTTGCTTTTCCAAGCTTATTTTACATTGATTTTAATCCATACACTTCTTCCTGTCAAGATTTACTCCATCATCTGAAAGGCTTTCCAGCAGGGGAATCCACGGATGGCATAATCCATTTTAGCAAGACACTTACCATCCTTTCCTACAACCTGAGGATGAAAGAGCACAGCTTTTGCCCTGGTAATTTCCAATTGCAAGAAAGGTCACGTAGAACAAATGGCACAAGTCAAAGGTTGGAATCAAAACAAAAAATTAAACTTTCAAGCTGCACTTGGAGGTACAACCTCTACCATTAGCTTTCTTCCCACATACAGCTGTGCTGCCTGTTTAATGCAGGGACATGAGGGATCTTATTAGGAAGAACTTTTATTCTTGGTTACTTCCATAAGGTGTTTTTAATAGAAATTAAAACCAGGTGTGCAACCACTCTTACTGAAACTTTAAAAAAGTTTGAAAACGGGCATTAATTGCCAGGAATAAAGCCAGGCTTAGTGTCCTCATGCTTTCCTTGTGACAAGATCTGTATTTTCACTGTGTTGTTCAGTTGGTGGAAGGATGGGGGAGAAAAATACTCTTTGCCTCAGCAGAACCCCAGGTAAAAGGAAGCCACATTTCTGATCTTATCTATTGCACTGCCAAGTGTTTTGTATTTCCCTCAAGGATCTCTGCCTGCTTCAAGTATTGTGTATTTTTATATCCATCCTCCTCCAAGGAATCCTCCCAGGCTCACAGCTTGGCAAGTAAATGCTTGGGTTGAGGGAAGCAAAGAGGTAGTTAGATGTTTCTTCATTGACCTTGAAAAATGGCACATTCTGGCTGCATTTTGCTACGTTCCCATGAGTTTGAGACTTTTCAGAAGGAGGATTTGTGCAAGCGAAAATGCACACTGTTACCTGCAATAGCTTGCATTTAGTTAAGACAAAGTCAAGCAGGTAAGAGCTACATATGGAGGGTCTCATGCACTGTCTTACACGTATGCATGCACTCATAGATCAGCATGGAAAACAAGATTAACAATCATGGAACTAAATTATATGGAACTCTTACTAGATAGAGGAATATTAGGGTCCACTTTCTGCAATCCTAGGTAGATCTTCAACAAAGTAGTCATCTTATCTTTTGCTTAAGGTGGAGAGGTTTTCAGGTGCTCTGAATGAGATTTGGATGACCAGCCCTTTAAAAATAAAGTTGAGCAGTGAACCAGCAATGTACTATAGAACCACACAGAATGTTCATTTCAACCACAACATCGTACTGGTCAAGGAGAGCTGGAGAAGGAGGATGGAATTCACTGCAATTAAATTTCTCCAACAGCACTAGCTCAGTGTGGAACCATTTTCCTCAATTTCAAGAGTCCCTGCCTGTACCTGACCACAGCTACACCTTGTGCTCTTACCCCTTCCCTTTCGGCAAACATCAGACCTGGGGAAAATTCAGAGCGATTATGTATTATTAAAAATAATGCATTTAATCTACCAACAGATAATCCATGCAACATGAAAAGGAGAAAAGCTCAATGGATGAGGAAGGTAGGCAGGGGATGGCAGTGGCCTGTCCCTCGCAGGGTGCTGGCCATGGTGTTTGTCTGCCTCGGAAGGGACGAGCCTCCTCCAGGTCTGTAAAGCCAAAGGCAGGTGAGGATGCCCAGTGCTGCGCTCCATGAGCCCGCATCCGGCGCTCCAGCAGCCAGGGCTGTGCAGGATCCCGGCGCTGTCGGTCACATAGAGGATTTGCGAACGGGGCGAGGGTCAAGGACTTACTGCGTCGTGCTGCCTTCATCCAGTTCCCGCTGCGCGGAGCTCGGCTGGCGCTGCCCTGGGGCTGCTCCGCGCAGCGCCCGAGGCTGCGGAGAGCCTTGAACCGCCTGCAGCTCCCCGGAGCGTCTTGGGAAAAGCGTTTTTAAAGGATGCCCTCCCTGTCCCCGGGGCGCCCGCCCGCAGCGCTGTCACACGGAGACAAGCGGCTGCTCGCGGCCCCTCGGGGTGCTACCGCATCCCCCCCGCATCCCTCTCCCGGCCCCCCCTCCCGGCGGGCATCCCCCCAAAGGACGGGGGGGCTCCTCCTCGCCGGCGCTCCGGGCACGTCCCAGCCCCGGCCGGCGTCGTCGGCGGTGGCCCCGCTCCGGGCCCGGCCCCCCCGCCCTCGGGTCCGCCCGGTGCCCACNCCTCCGTCGCTCCCGGGCGGCCGGAGGAGATGCCCCGGCGCGGAGTTGGCGGCCCGGGCGCCCGGCACGGCCGCGGGGAGCGAGCGGCGCCGCCGCCCCTGGAAAAGTTGTGTGCCTGCCGGGGGGAAGGCGGGCAGCGGAGGGAGGGGGAAAACCACCACCCCAAAGTGCTTACACGAATTTCCCAGCGCTAGACCTGCCTCCGAGATCAGCCCAATAAGAGCTGTCAGGGGAGGCTCCCGGCTCACTTTTCCACATCGCTTCACAGTTACGTTTGGCAGGCAGGCAGGCACGATAGCGCGCTCAGTCCCGGAATTAGCGGATTTATTTGGAATATCCCTGCTTTCCTGGAGACGTGCGGCTGCCGCTGGCTTGTGCGAAGGGAGAAATTAATAACTGCACTCCAGCATGCAGGCACAGAGACCTCGGAAGCCCAGCAACCAGCGGCTCCGCCAGCATCGGCAGCCTCGGAAAGCATGAGAAGAAAATCTGGAGAACCCTGCCTGTTCCCAGGGACTGGCTGATGTTTTTTACCTCACCCTTTCAATCCGTGCTTGAAGTGGCTGTGGGCGAGCGGCTCCCTTGCTCCTTGAAAGAGTGAGTATTCATTTTATTCAGACAATTTGTGGCTGGCTGGCAGAGGGCTCTCGCTCTGTGGGTTTCTGGCTGACTTGGGCTCTGTGTGCGTGCAAGGTGCGCTGGGCGAGCCCCTTCCTCGTCCATAGGTGCGGTATTAGGCTGAACTGGGGTGCTTCATTAAGTCGGATGTTTTCAAATTGCTGATAAGGAAAATGTCGTGGGATGCTTATTAGTATTTTTTAAAATTATCGTTATTCTCTCGGGAGAAGAAGTGGTGGTAATTGTATTTGTCTTCCCGCTTGTTGATGTGTTTTTTTTATTTTTTTTGGGGGGGGGGGAGGGAAGGTTTATTTTTCCTTCCGTTCTACAACCTTCCTTTAGAGGATCAGGAAGACTTTAAAAGAGGATCGCTTCTAAGGCTGGCGAACCCGTTTCTTCTCCTTGTTTTCTTATTTAGTACAATAAGTCTCTGGGCTATTTCACTGTGTTGAATAGATGCAAGGCTGCATTCATGCATTGAAATAGATTGCAGTTTTCGTGCTGAGAATAAAAATCACCCACCAGCCAGATATGTAAATGAGGGAGGAGGAGGCTGGAAGAACCTTAAGGGGGGGAAATCCCCCCGATTTATCATTACGTTCCCTCCCCCCAAAGCTTTGCACCCCCTAAGTAAATAAGTAGGAATGGCTTCATAGCTTCCTTTCCTACTTTAAGAGAGAAAACCATCCCAGAAATGCTGCTCTTCTTCTTAAAAGCTGCGATGGGGATGAATCTGTAGCCATAACTAGCCAGGAGTCATCCCTGTCCCACAAGTTGTTTTCCTTCCCATCCTTTGGCTGACTAAACAGAGGATGCACCCAGCTGAAACTTGGGAGAGGGAGAAAGCCCCTTAGCTCCAGCCTCTCGTTTGCTTCCTCGCTGCCAAGGCTCCCAGAGCAGAAACGCAGGAGCCTGTGGCCCCCTGAAGCTGCTGTTCCACTAAACGCTTCATCTTCTCTTTGAGGAAAGCGGAGGAGGAACACATCCTTCTATTCTGCTTGGCTCCGGTATGTGCTGGGTAGCAGCATCCCAATCGGGAGGGAGCCCTGAGCCGCCAGACAGCATCCCTGCTCGGCAGCACCAGCGCCGGGCTTGGCTGGCAGGCACTGCAAGGCTCCAGCACAGAAGCCTGTGGCAGTTTCTAGGTGGGTAATATAAAAGAGATTAATTCAAATCCTTATTTAGACTCTGCCTACCGCCATGAAGGTGACACTACTTAACACAGGCAGGAATTCCTTTGCGGTTCGTCGCCGTTCGGTCATGTCTTCAATTTGTCTCAATTCAAACAGTTTGCGTTCAGTAGCAGACTAAATAGCGTGGAATCAATCCAACCTGGCGTTTAAGGGCACTGCACAAACCTGCTGGCGTTGCCAACAGGTATCAAACTGTACCCTCGCTCTCCTCTCTTTCAGACAGGCACAAACACACACTGTTTCATGCAAACGAGTCTGGCTCTTTTCTCTGAAAGGAGAAGAAACACTCATACAACTTTTATGAAGGCTGACACCTCTAAACAACCAACTTGATCACATAAACGGCTCGCCCGTTGCGGAGCTGGGTATCGCAGACAGGTGTTTTTGGGAGGTGCTGATTGCAACAACTCAAATAGCGTTCACTGTTTATTGTTTCAAATGTAACGGGTTAACGCTTAATGGAAGGGAAGTTAACAGCTGCTCACTTCAGTTTCAATTAAAGAATAGAGCTGATAACTACCAAAGCTATAGATAAAGAATCCTCTTAACTTCACTCATCCTCTTTTCGGAAATTCTTCCAGTTTCTCCGCAACAAGGATAAGGAGAAATATGCAGCGCTCTTGTATGAATGATATTCCTCCTCTGTGTTCAATGCCGGACTGCTGTGAACAAGTAGAGACCTCACAATTGGTTTCTCAGCAAATATAAATAAATAATAAATAAATTCAGAAGACTGGAAAATTACTCTCGTGTACGTTTTACCCGTCTTAAATAAAATGATGAATCCTCTAGAAGAAGTTAGTATTTGGCACACCTGTGAAATTATCAAATGTCACACCCATAAAATCTGATAACATCAGAACCCAAAATCTCTTTGTGGTGTTATCTCCCAGCCTAATTGTATGGATGTTTGTGACAGAAGAACCTTCGGAAGGGAAGTAATTATTACATGATATTTTCATCCTTTAAGCCTTATTGTTCCATCTCACTGCTTACAGAACGAGCACAGCTTTACAGAACGAGCTTAGCTTTCTCCTAAGCTATTTATTAACTCCCTTCTTTTTTTTGCAAACTTGCATCCTGGCTATGGAGGACTTTGATTTCCATGCTTTGTTGTAAGCTGAGGGCCTTCAGTGTCCTTGGAGGTCGAAGCATTTCGTGTAAGTTGGTTCTTAAATTATCCAGGTGAGCAATTTGTTAACTGGGCAGGCTGCTAGCCAAGAAACTAAGTTTGGACATTTTCTTCAATATTAAAAAAATCAACACTCTGTGCACCTGCTTAACAAATGCAACTGGTTTTAATAAGAAGTATGGCTGTATATGACAGCTACTCCTTTTATGCCTTTCCTTAAAAATAAAAGAAGTTTTCATCTCTGTGAGGCGAGGTAGAATCCTCCTTAGATGAAGTCACTCAGTGCTTTTTCAATGTTCTTTAGTCATTCCCATCAGCTCCTGCTACTGAGGTCCAAAACAGAGTTGTAAAGGGCAGAATAGTCCCACAGTCAGATTTAAATTCACTTTTTTGTGAATTTGTAATCTTTTGAATTTTTGTCATTTGTGATGTTCAGGATTTTTCCGATAACATTGGACCTTTATCAAATCAATTTAATCGATCCCTGGGCACTTTACTTGCACCACTGTTAACATATGATACATTGTCTTCTCTGAAAAAAATGTCCTTCTCCCTTCTTCAGGATGTCGAACCATTTCAAGTGAGAACTCACAATCAGCCATGGACATAGATTTAGGTCTGTTAGCCCTTGAAGCACTTACTGAATTTTCTTTCTATTTCCTCTTACACAGTTGCAGATTTCATCTTTTTAAATCTTCTTTTAGGAAGACTATTCCCACAGACTTTAGCTGGGACTTTTTGGGACATTTATTGAAAATAGGGGCCTGGAACCCACCCACTTGACTCTTAGTATGCACAGATCATTTGATTTCCAAAACTGGAGGGACTTTAAAGGGAGAGAAATACTGAGCTCTGAGATTATGGACAAGAAGGAATGCGAACATGTCCTACAGTTTCTCGGAGCTGTGTATTTCTAAGTGATAATTGTGCATGTTCTGTAGCAGAAAGCGGCTGCTCATGCTGGTATTTTTATAAATCCCTCATACCCATTAGATACCCCATATCTCAGCAGTATTCATTTTCCATTTTAATATTATTAAAGCCTGACCTACTATCAACACAATTGTATGCTTACAGTATCCACTAAAGTGGTATCATAAGAGTCTTTCATCTATGAGTATAAAATAATAAAACCTAAATTCTTTCAGTGGGAGGCAAACGCTATGGCAATTTGAGCTTGGAACATTTTAAGCATCATTGCTAACATAAGATCACATCAATAGAATTAAATTAGATCATGGAAACTCAACATTTTTCTTAGTGTTGTTGCCATAGAAAAGGTGGCTCACTTCAGAGCTTTCTGAACATAACTGTTTGAGCAGCAGACAGACAGAGAACAAAATAAAGTCCAATTTGAGATTTCAAATGTGTGTCTATATTTTTATACACATTTATTTTCCTCCCCTTCTTTGTTCTAGAATCTCTTCAGTATGTTTCTCATTTTATCAACCACGTAAATAACATCAGCTCAGTGCCATTTCAACTACATTAATAAAATTTTGTTCCCAAAATACACTGGATACTGATGGTACCTGGAGTAGTAAGTGCAAGCTGAAAAGGAAAAAAAGTATCAGTGAACCAGTTCAGTTACCAACAGTCTTTTACCTGGAGTCAGATGCTATAACATGATTTCCACCTGCCTTAGCCATGAGAGCAGCCTTTATCCATGGGCTGGCTGCAGTTATAGCACTCATAGAATTGATTTTCCAAGGTGTTGATCATGATGTGTCATGTGGAAATCATTTGAAATTGAGAGTGATCAGCACCTTGGCTCAGATTTGAGATTAGCAATGTCTCCCAGTCCCAGATCTGAGAAGGGAAAGCTCCCATGGGAAGTGTCTTCCGTACCCTGCGGTGCCCAAGCCCTAGACAAGCTCACAAAGGTGTTTCTCAGTGTGTCTTGATCAGGTCTTTGCAACAGATGTGGGAGTTCAAAACATTATGAAAACAGTTTTGGCAGTCCCCGGTTCACAGTTTCAGCCTTCTGATCTGGTGTATGTACACCCAAAGTGGCTTTTTCCAGGGAAGCAATGCTCACCCTCATTTGAGGAACTCCCACAACCATTTACACCCATTTCCTTTGTAGTCACTGATGATCAGAATCATATGCACATATTTTATGTATTTATGTTTTATAAAAATAGAAATATAAACTTATGTATTTTTATACATATATATATTATTTCCAAGCCCTCAATACTACTGCAAATGGACTGCATGCACTCAAGAGGGAGTGCAATTCTCTAACTGAGTTTTGCAACCCTTCAGATGTGAATCTCTCTTATGGATTAAATGTAACAGCCACGATTGCCCTTTAAGTAACAGAGCATCAAAACTTAATGTCACTGAAGTTTAGATTGCATTCTGGGTTCTGGTCTCTGACCTTTATTTTTTGTGTGTTTCCAAAAGTTAGATTAAACAAATGAATGAGGGGAAAAAATCCCACAAAATCTCAGTTTGGCAACTCCAGAAGAAATAAGTTTAACATTGGAGAGCCCTAATTCTTTCCAAACAACTCATTTAAATTGATGGTAAAACTGACATCAAATTCAGTGATGCAACATTAGAAACCTTCACTTCTAATTTCACATATCTCAGCAGAGGAGATTGGGGTTTACTGCAGTCATACTGCATAGTTAGAAAGGTCCAGGCATGTTCAGATTTTTCCTTTTTAAAGAATTTTTAATGCACTTACACGTTGATGCATATGGCTGGAGAGTTTATGTAGCTTTCACTAAGTCGTGATGTCCAGTCATAATTTTATAATCTTAGTTTACTCAGAATACACTTCAGGAAAACTTGTGGGTTTTTCCTTAATTATTATGTTTTATTTCTTTCTGTAGAGACTACCCAATATTCATGAAACAAACCCAATGAAAATGAAAGTTCTGTTGTGCATATTTATATATTTTTTAAAAAGACTGAAAAAGAAGCCCAGAAAGTAAGATATTTATGTCCTCCATTAATATTTAAAGATTTTTTTTTTCAGGAAGCACAGGATAAGCACATCCCAGCTGCTGAAAGTCTCCTGATAAACAATGCCCCAGGCAGAGCACGGTTAACACCTAGTTCTCAGTCGCAGGCCAATCTGTTTGCCTTTTTATGAGCTCCCTTCATGTTGAGCACAAGTTGCCTTTTCTTCCTTCTCTCCTTTCAGAGTGATAGAGGTCTCAAATTATGTAATGCACCTTCCGAGGAGGGAGCAAGGGTGTGACAGCTGGGGCTGCCACGGGCTGAGGTTGTTCGGCCCATGCAATGCAGTTCTATTTTAGTCAGAGGAAAATCGCTTTAATCAGTGGACTGGAGAGAATAAAAATTGCTTCAGATCACTTCTTCCTCTTGCTATAGGATGGAACCAGTGCTGATGCAATTATTTTTGTTCTGTTTAAGTTTCTGGACCACTCTGGAAGTCTTGTCTTTCCCCTCTGTTTTGAACCTGCATCGTGAGATGATGTTGTGACATGAGATGATGCTCTGACACACATCGGTGGACTGTCTCACTCCCAGAAACCCAAACCTTTCTTTTTGCCTAAGTGTAAGAAGTTGATAGGGAAGGTTGCAAATACCTTTTGTTCTTTTGAAGAGCTAAAATAGCTGTATTGCCATTTAATGCCTATTGCTTTGGTATCAGCTGTCATGAAAAAGAAGAACATCCACTACAAAAACCCCCAACCCAATCAAACAAAAAATCCACCCAACCAACCAACACGACCTTAAAATACTGTAAATACTCATTTCATTAGAGAGGAAATTTCACCTTCAGCTTCAAACTGTGGAGCACATGCTGTCTCTTTGTTCTGTACCTGAGCATGCGTAGCACACTGGAAGTTCTGAGCACTGCACAGTGCAAGGAATAATAAACACTAAAAATCGTTTGAAGGTTCTGACGACACCTTTGGTGGGTTTCTTTAAAAGCATTCTGGTTCCATAAAGTAGTGACTGCTTCTGGAAAGACTGACAGCTTTATATACAAAAAGTCTGAGCCTTGGCAACTTTAAAGTTGGCCCATATCGATTTTACTATTGAAGAGTAACAAAAGTAAGAAATTCTATTGATACCAAGAGAAGTTGAACAATAAGCATGGTATCACTGGGTCAAGATACTCTTTCGTGGTTTGGTTTTTTTAAGAAGGGATTTCCTGATAGTAAATATTTGTCAAAAATTATAAAAATTTAGGTAGACACATAAAATAGACTTAGTAGGTATGATAAAGTATCATGTTAAGCAGTCACATAATAACAAGCAATTTATTATGATATTAATTGAGATGTATTTCAGTGTGATGCATGTTGTAATTTTCTCTTTATCCCAAAGCCTCAATGAAGCTGTGTAATGACCCATATCCTGTAGCAGCCTCATCTCCACTCCAGGACACCAGTTATGGTGTTTCCCAGTTAAAGCACCAAAGTAAGGGAAAGAAGGAAGAATTTATCTTAGAAAGGCTTTTCTAAACCTTCCTTCCTTCTGCCTCTGAAACAGGCCCCTGAAACAGAAGTAACCTGCTTTTGGTAATGATAATCTTCTAGATAGATTAATAAATCCTTCAGTAATTATTAGAGCTCTAAATATTGAAGAAACTGTTGCATTTCTGTAGCTGTGTGTATCCCTGCATGTCCATATTTTCCCAGTGCATGGATTCCCTGAGCTCTATCTGATGCAGAGGCTAACACTGTGCCTAAAACAGTCCTTTAGCATTTGACACAAGCTCAGGAACTCACTTAATAACCTAAAGAGCTGTGCAGAAGTCTTTAAAGAGTAGCAGAGCATGACTAAGCTTAAAAAAATAAAGTGACATATCTTTGCTCACTGAATTACTCTGTGTGTGCGTAGGGCAGAACACCTAAGACAAAAGCAGGAGAAAGGTGGTGCCTGTTGACATTGCTGCTGAAATAAATAATGCTTGAGGAATCTGCTTTTGATTTCTCAGGCAGCCATAAGCAAATTGCCACAAGTAGCACATCAAAATAAACTCGGACAATTGATTTGCACTTGGTTTGGCAGGAACCTCTGACAGCACAAAGGATTCCTTGCCCTGCTGCGATAGCAGAGTTCGTGTAACATGTCCCATCTCATTTCCCTCCTTGTGCAATTTCAGGTGCATGGCCGAAGGAAAGGATGTGTGGATAATGCTTTAATGCTTTTCTGTGTTCCAGCTAACTCCAGGTGACGGAGCAGTCCCTTAAAATCACTGTTAGTCAGTGAAATCTAGTGCAGCTACACGGGGTAGTTATCGTTTGCAGCGGTGCCTGGGCCATGCCTGGCCCAGAGTGTGGCTGCTGGCTCTGTGTCATGTCCAGCCCCTCTCCAGGGCACTGGGGTGTGCTGGGTCACAGGAGTTCCCTCCTGATGGAGCCTGGTCTCAGACCAGCACATCTGTGGGAGAGGTTTCTGTCCCTAAAACCTGCCAGCATCAATGAACAAAACCACGGCAGGTTACCATGGTTGGATACCAGGAATCCATCAGACATTTATTTAAGTAGTTTGCTGTCCCTAATTGCTTGTTTGTCCTCTTTCCAGAAGGTTTCCTCCACTCAGTTTTGTTGATTCAACTATTTCCCTACTCTCTGAAGCATATAGTGAAACTTCATATGCTTTTTGTCAGCACAGTTGTTCTCAAAACTTCCTGTTACTGTCCTATAGTTGATGGGCTCTTTAGTTCTGCAGTGATCTGGGTTAGAATCTTGAAGGAAAAGGCTTTTTGGAACAGAATTTTGTTGCAAATTGTTTTTGTTAACCCACATTTCACTGGCCTGTCTTACAGTATTGATTGCAAATAGCACAACTGCAGGGACAGTAAACTGCAGTAGAGAAGGAATGGGAATGGAGACCAATTATCTGAAATGTGTAGCTTGCATGTTGTAGGGGCTGAGGGGGGGTAAGAGCCTCTTAAATGAAAATTGCTCTTGGTGGAATTATAGCATGAGCAATGGCCTAACCCAGCTCTGTCAAAATGATTTGGTTTTAAAAACACCTTACTATTAAAGGCGTTTAAGTTAACAAGATCATTTTGACAGAACTGGGTTAGGGAGTGACTGCACACGCAGTTCTGCTGGCAGATAAGAGGCAGGAGAGTCTACCAGGGCATGCAAGTGGCACTTTGCAGTGGGCACTGTGAGCAGGATCTGAGCCACTGCCATGGCAGCGGGGCTGATTACAGCCTCGACTCCCTCTTCATCTTGCTCTTAGGTGGGGAATTGCTTCTTAATTTGACTGTTTTGTGAGTGAATAATCTTTACACAAACTAATAATCCACCAAGGAATAAGAGTTATTGTTTATGGCAAGAAGTATTCCTTCCTTTGCAGAGGAAACATGAGCATGCTGCCTTACCCAAGGTGGTTTAAATCAAGTTCAGGTACAATTTAATGGGTATGTACTGGGAACAGGATGAGTACAGAGCTCAGTTATGCAGGTGAGGATGACATGTTTATTTGCTGGATATGGTGTCTTGATAGTTCTATTCTGGTGGAATTTGGGTTTGTCCTGCTTTAATGGCAAATTAAAAACCTTTACCACAGATCTCTTACAAGTGAGAGGGAT
Organism: Rhagologus leucostigma; assembly: GCA_013397725.1. Lineage (NCBI taxonomy): Eukaryota > Metazoa > Chordata > Aves > Passeriformes > Rhagologus > Rhagologus leucostigma. Next base: position 89,159 of record VZTD01005025.1, read on the forward strand.
GGAGCAGCTCTGGTGGGAGGAAAGGCTGGGAGAGCTGGGATTGTTCAGCCTGGAGAGGAGAAGCTCTGGGGTGACCTCAGTGTGGCCTTGCAGGGCCTGAAGGAGCTGCAGGAAAGCTGGAGAGAGACAATTGACAAGGGCTGGAGGGACAGGACACAGGGAATGGCTTCCCAGTGCCAGAGGGCAGGGCTGGATGGGATATTGGGCAGGAATTGTTCCCTGGGAGGGTGGGCAGGCCCAGGCACAGGGTGCCCAGAGCAGCTGTGGCTGCCCCTGGATCCCTGGCAGTGTCCAAGGCCAGGCTGGACACTGGGGCTTGGAGCAGCCTGGGACAGTGGGACCTGTCCCTGTCCATGGCAGGAGGTGGCACTGGATGGGCTTTAAGGTCCCTCCCAACCCAACTCACTCTGGGATTCTGTGAAGAAGAGTAAGAATTCCTACAAGTGGGACTGGAGCATTAAGGCCTTTTATTTCTGTTATTGAAAACGTAGGGCTCCATTGTGCTGCCAAACAGGGATGAGTGAAGCAAAGATAATCATTCTTCCCACTGTGGGAAGGCTTTGCATCATTTTGCTGCTTTGGGTGGGAAAGGACCTGGTCTGAATCCTTGAGAAAGGGGATGAGGAAGCAAAAGCTGTAGTGTAGCCAGTGCCTAGGGAGATGAAAACAAACCTAAAATGTTTAAGAAGCAAGAACAGTGTGAAGTAAAAAAAAAAAAATCATAACATCAGCAGATAGTCCACACCTGTGGGGACAAAAAAGATGGTATGGAATGGCACTGGCTGGGGCTGGCACTCTCTAGGTGGTCATTAAATGAAGGCCTCTCGTCAATTATTTGAGGTTGCTGGTATTGTAATGAGGATTTGCTTATATTAAATTAGCATCTAAGACAGAGATTACATATTTAATGTACAAAATATAGTGGATCCTGAAAATTCTACCAAAAAAACCCTTTTGGGCAAAAACCATCAGGTTTTTTTTTTTATATCTCTAGTGTAACTCTTTTAAAGAAAGCAGTACCCAAGGGTTTTTTTACCTTAATAACATTTGTTTAGGAACTGATAAAATCCACCACAATGAAATAGTGAGGTCAAAGGGCTTAGATGCTGCATATCATCACTGCAAACGAAATAATGAAAAAACTTTGCTGCAGTTCTTAAGACAGCCCTCCATGTCTCTTGTGTGGAGAAACACTAGCGTGGCTCAAAAATCTTTTAAACTGGGATCATGGTGTAAATCAATGCACTGACATTGTAATAAAGTGGTTTATTTGAGCAGATGAATATTCTATGCTTTGAAAATGAAAAAAAAATTGATTTTTTTTAAAGCTTTTTATAATCTTACTTTGCTTTTTTTTCAATGGGAAGTTTATACCTTCAACTACTTTTATTAACTTTATTACTCTTTTTAACAAATCTACTGCATTCCAGTGGTTACCTTTTAAAGCTACAAGATGATTCTAAAATGATTGTAGTGAAATGAGCTCTGTCAGAAGTGCTTTCCTCCACTCATACACAAAATGAGCTTTATATGTCTGTAAGTGTCCATTGCCATATGTGGCTCTCACTCTATGCAAGGCACGAACTCACCGCTGTTACCTGCACAGATCTGAGTTCCAGAAGATGTCCCAGTGTGTGTGGCATTGTTTTCTGAAGCTGCGTGCTGGTTGTGTCCTCCTGTTAGGTTATAAACCTCTCCATAATCACTTTGTGTTGTACTTGTACAAGACTTGTGCATGCCGTGGCTGAGTTTTATGAGCAGTGTTCCAAGATGCAAGTTCCTGTGAACAGAATAATATTTTTCTAAAACTCTATCAGCACACAGAGTGGAAAAAAAACCACTCAGCCTTATCTGTTCTTCTCTCTAGGCTGTGCATGGAGAGCAAAATTTATGAATACAGTCTTAAGTTTTTGAAAATGTAAGGCGGTTGTTTGAATCTCTGCTCCATGACATAGTGAAGCATTTTCTTTCATCTATTTGCTACATTAAAGACATTCTTTATATTTTAAATATCACTTTCCTCTCTCGGGCATGAATGGAGAACTAAAGTTGTTTTGTAAACAGCTTTGCTGGATTAGAGTTGATCTGGAATTGTACATATCAGACAGTGTACAGGGAAACCACTCAGAAGATCACTGAAGTTTTGTTTAAGACAATAGCCCAAGGCCATCTGAACATGTGAAGATTAAAAGCAAAAATTGTACTTTTATCAACAGCAGCAAAATCTTGATGAAGGTGGAGCACTGCCTCCAGCCCTGGGGCCAGCACAGGAAGGACCTGGAGCTGCTGCAGAGAGCCCAGAGGAGGCACCAGGATGAGCAGAAGGATGGAGAAGCTCTGGTGGGAGGAAAGGCTGGGAGGAGAGTTGGGATTGTTCAGCCTGGAGAGGAGAAGCTCTGGGGTGACCTCAGTGTGGCCTTGCAGGGCCTGAAGGTGCTGCAGGAAAGATGGAGAGAGACAATTGACAAGGGCTGGAGGGACAGGACACAGGGAATGGCTTCCCAGTGCCAGAGGGCAGGGCTGGATGGGATCTTGGGCAGGAATTGTTCCCTGGGAGGGTGGGGAGGCCCTGGCACAGGGTGCCCAGAGCAGCTGTGGCTGCCCCTGGATCCCTGGCAGTGTCCAAGGCCAGGCTGGACACTGGGTCTTGGAGCAGCCTGGGACAGTGGGACCTGTCCCTGCCCATGGCAGGGGGTGGCACTGGACAGGCTTTAAGGTCCCTCCCAACCCAAACCATTTGGTGTTTCTGTGATTCTGTGAAATACACTCTTGAAGGGCCATGTGCTTCTCTTCTTTTTGTTGCCTAGAAAAGGGTCGTTCTGGCTTCACTGGGATGATTTTTCTGTCATTCCATACTCAGCACTGCTTTAGACTGTGGCATAATATATGAAAGGAAAGTGCTACTGTGCCTCACCTTCTGGTCTTCCCTGATTTCCAAGTCTGCCTTTACATACGGCTTTTAGTATGTTATCAAAGCCTGATTCACTAGCCCTGTAAGTCCCTCCTGCAGATCTAATCCAGAGGATTACAGTTTAACTGCCAGGCACTTCTCGATTTTCCTATTAGCCAGTGTGTAAATTGCTGGGCCACATATTTAAAATGCCTTCCATCAGCTCCCAGCCGTGTTGTATGCTCCCAGGTGTTGTGCTCCAGGAATGGAGCAGAAAAGTCATTTCCAAATTTGATAAAGAAATTTGGGGTCACTCCCACCTGTACTTATTGCACAAAGTGCATGCCCTGATTCACTGATAGAGTCCTGAATCCTGAATGAGAGTCTGTTTCTCAAATAACTCTTACAAGGCTCCTGCTGGCCAGGTTGAGCTGTAGAGAACTTAATCCAGCTCGATAGTTCCACACTGATCACATTCCTCTGCAGAACAGGAACGTGCCAAAGTCTCATCGGATTTTTTTTTCCTTTGCCCTGCACTGCCCAACTTTGCTGTCAGCGCTCAGAATCTCACAGCTTTGTGTCCTCTGAGCTTGTGTAACTGCTCTTCACGGGGCTGTTTCACTGAGGGGGGTTTAATGGCATGGTGTGTGCATTGCTAATGTTTCTGATGTGGTTTGGACTTGTTTGCCTTAAGGTATTGCTGAACACACAGCTACCGTGAGGACAGTCCAGTCACAGTGAATTTTCTGTATTAGTGTGAGTGAAGAAGACCTAAATTTGGTTGGAGTAAATGAAGAGTAACAAGCAGGAAGTCTGGGGGAGGAACCGAGGAGGGATGCACTGAAATGAACTTAATGCTTTCTAAGGATTGAGAGTGGCAGTGTGAAAACCAAATATCCTGTTCTTTCTTCAAACAAAAATGTTTCTGGGAGCATCGTATTGTTTATCTCGTTTATTTCATCTCTAGAAGGCAGGCTGTGTGTAGATTAATTAGGAATTGTTTCCAAAAAGCTTCTTGAATATGAAAAGAAGTGCTTTATTATTATTATTTGGTCCTGTTGATAAAAAGAACTATACCAACTTGTGCTGGAAGAGTAAGGAAGTCAGTCATGGCCCACTTGGGTCCTTTGCTCTGAGGGATTTTCAGGGTTTTATATACAAAGTGACTGTTGACCCAGAAATAGAGTCACACCAGAAAGAGAACAGGACGTTACATCTTGCTTTGTTCAAGCCCTAAAAAAGACCCTTGTGTTTTCAGTTTCTGCCCTCCATTTTGAATTTAATCCTGGGTGTTGGTTGAAGATGCTGTCTCTTGCTGCGTTTTACAGTGATTCTATTTCTCCTGTGTTTTGATTCTTGCTCCACTGAAGAAATCAGAAAAATCTGTGCCCTGGGACGCACAGGCACCCACTCATCCACCCAGATATAAAAAAGCGTCCCATTTGAGCAAACCTGACCACTTCCACTGAAAATTTGGCTGTTTCTCTCTTTTGATGCCTGCTACCACCAAACATGCCCCTGGGAATCTGTTTAATACGTGCCAGAAAGCAGCAGCAGTAAACTCCATTTAATTCCCTGGACTGAAGAGGCTTTTCAGAGGGTGACTGATGCATCCCATCATTAGACTGTTTGCTCCTCTTCCTTTTCTGGGATTGAGAGAATGTCAAGACATTTAAGGCCTCTCTTCCTTCTCTCACATTTTCCCCAAAACTTCCTCTCAAGAGCTTGCTGTATTCTCTGATTCCTTTGTTTCCACCTCAGTTGGCAATGAGGCCTATAAAGCTCCAGGTTCTCCTGTAATGGATATTCCCCTCATTCTGGATGCATTGTCAAAGCACTGCACTATTAGCTCACCATTCTTCCATGCTGCTTGAGACTTTCACTTTGGTAGCAGCTCCTCTCTCCTCCTAACAAGACAAGTTTCTCACAGTTTCAGGTTTTCATGCAGCAGATTTCACAGTTGCTTTGGCAATTACTGAAGTTCAAAAAAAAATAGGTTCTACATTGTTTGCTTTTAAAAGAACAGCTGGCTTTTACTGGTGTTCTGCATGTTTTATGCCATGAGTGTGTACGAACCTTAAAAAAGAAGAACGAAACACCACCACCCCTCCAAATAAAACCCCACAACTAAGCTCTCATGCTTAGACATGCAACACTAGGAGCTCATTTTAAAGTAGAAGAAAACCAGCCTAAAACACAGTGTAAGCTTAAGAATAGGCATTTCTCTCTTGTATATAGTGGTTTCTCCTGAGATTGTTTGGATACGAATCAAAGAAAATGTATCAAGACTCTTTTCACATAACTCCATAATCCTGTAATGCAGCCCTTCTCCCCGAGCCGCATCTCATCTAGCTTTCCATGTGATCCATGGCTGCATTTCAGGGTTTGCCCAACCCTCTGGCATCAGCCCTGCTATGTTAACTTGCCTTTCCATTTCAAGGGATATTTACACTGAGATGAAACCTAGTGTGACCTTCTAGTACATCAAAGGGTGGGCAGGGAAAGAAAGACAAAATGCTCCCAAGTGTCTATCTAGGAAAATGTCTTTGAAATAAAACATGACTGTGTTTTCTCTGAGAATGAAGGAGAGACAGTGAGACCTGTAGCGCAGATATGCGTAAATGAGCTTCCTTAGGTCCTGGTAGTAGGCTGGTTTGGGAATTATGGATTTCACAAGGGATTTAGCAGTGCTATTCCTTCTCTGGGCACTGGTGCTGCTGCAGAGAGGTGATGGCTAAACAGTGGGCTGCTGGAGTCTTGTACACTCAGGGGAAGTTTGGGGTTTTTTGTTGTGGAAGAAAGGAGAATAAGAGTGAAAGAACATTATTTTGATTTGCTTATTTGACAGACTGCATGCTTGTAACTGACCACTTTAAAAGCGCAGAGTAGTGAGAAGGTTGGGAGCTTCTTCAGACTCCCAGATGAACTGCAGGATCCCAGAATGGTCTGGGTTGGGAGAGACCTTCAAATTCATCCATTTCCACCTTCCTGCCATGGATGGGGACACCCCCGATAAGACCAGGTTTCTGCAAGCCCCATCCCCTTCTTAGGCCTAGATATTTTCCTAAGTGTCTGTAATCATTCATCTGGGTCTTCTCTCAGTGTTTCAGGCAATGAGAGAATGCACCGAATTGATTTAACTATGCAAAAATATAATGAACTACAAATTTAAAACCCAACATGGCTTGTTTGTGATGTAAAAGTAAATAAGGTGTTGCAGAATGCTTTCCTAAGCTCTTTAGTCACTGATTTGAACTTTCTTTTTCTTTCCCCCCACCAGGAATCTTTAATGACTGGAAAACTCCATGGATCATGTTTTTATCATCTAAGCTATTTTTACATTGACTGTGCTGTAAACACATGGAGGAGCTGTAAGTAAATGTTCTGTACTGCATGATGAATTGGATTGCTACAGTCTGGAGGAGAGCAAAATAATAATTTCATTTCTGTGGTGATTTGCGTAGCTTGTGGTACAATGCCAGAAAGACTAACGGAAATGCTTATGGATACATGGACTCCATTAATAATATTATGGATTACTGTCCTTCCTTCCATTTATATGGCTCCAGTGAATCAATCTCAAGTACTACCAAGTGGATCCAGTACAGGACTAAAAAGGCTAAATGAAGAACAAAGAGTTTTGCACCGTTCCAAGAGAGGCTGGGTTTGGAATCAAATGTTTGTATTGGAAGAATTTTCTGGACCTGAACCAATCCTAGTTGGCCGGGTAAGGCAAGATCTGGTTTTTTCTCTGAATGTATAAATGTGTAACATGAGAAGGTCTTCAGTCATTCGGACTCTTCTAAGGAATTGAAGACTGAGGTGCTTTGTGATTCCAAAATTGTTCTCTAGTATCCATAGATTTGTGCTTTAAATGTATGGGACCATAAGAACATGGTTTCCAAGTTAGCTAACCTGCTGTTTCCAACAAAAATATGCATATTCCTTTTGTCAAAAAACCGCACAAGCATGTTCATATGCTTTCTTTTATATCATTGGTCACCACTCCTCACCTCTGTCAGCTGAATACTTTTACCAAAGCAGCCCTTTGCAATATGTTCCTGTGCATTCCCAAAGGTTGTTACACCTGTAGGTCACGTTCTATCTCCAGTCTGATGAATCAAGTTGTTTATTCTCTGAGAATTTTTAAAAACAAGAACCAGAAAAGAAAGTGTGGACTATACAGTAAATTATGAGGTCCTAATTTATATGAAGGTCTATGTACACATATGAAATAACATTATTGCCAGGGATTTTGGAATTTACTTTCAAAGTGAGGAAGATAACACAGGGAAAATTATCACATTTTTCTGTGTCCCAGCTTTTCTGCTGCCCTAAAGCTTTGCTTGTTGCCATGCATTAGTTTGTTTTGTAGCTCAGTGTGTTACCTCCAGTCAGTGAATCAGCCTTGCACTTGTATGAGCCATCTGTATCCATCAGGGATGAATTATCCTTACAGTTATTCTTAGAAAAGAATGATCTGTTCATAAATGCATGTTTGGCAGTGAGCAGGTATAAATACCCAATTGTTTATCACTAAAGTTCAATTCCCTCTGAACAACCCAGTGCATTATTGTCTTATTAGCTGGTTATTGAGGTTGAGTAAAGAAAAATCTAGACAGAATTATGCATAACAGTTAATTTCAGTATAATCTTGGAATTTCTATGGATAAATGAATAGCATATAGTATAATATAGGGACTGTCAAGAGCTCTGTTATTGAAGAGAACACAGATCAACTGCATTCCCAAATCTTCCCTAGTGTAGCCACTGTCCAGGAGAAATTCAGGGTCAGAAGGTGTAATGAGCTTTCTATGCAGTGACTTTTGGTGCCAATTTGAATTTGGTGTCAATTTACATTTATATCAGGTATTTCATAGCTGTTCTCATTTGTTTCTCTGGGGTTAGTAACGTATCTCAATTTCACAGAGACAGCAAAGTGCATATTTCACATCTTAATATGTTTTATTCAACCCATTCTTTCTGGAATATTTTAGTTGAGCTTTTAAAATTATTTTGAGTAGCTGGGGAGAATCCTGGGTTTGTACTTAGTAGTATTTTGATTTTCAGGGTATATCCAGGTCTAAATATTTCTACTATTTTAAGGGGTTTTTTTTTGGTGGTTATAATATTGTGAATTGTTTGAGTCATTGGTGAATAGAAGTGGGTAAGTTAAATTAAGCCAAACCAAGGAAGACATTATCCCATCTTCTGCTGGCATTTTAAATAGAATTAGCTAAAATGCTGTGACATTCTATTTGTTGAGACTGCTGCATAATTAAAACACTGCATGTTACAGACGGAAACGAGCAAAAAGTGAAGTTTGTTCCCATAGGGAGAAATTTTTGGTTTATTCATTAAAATGACTTAGAATATTTTTGGAATCCTTCTCTCTATTTTTTCTCCCTCTCCAGAAAAATCATCTGTATTTCTGACTTACTTTTTCTTTCCTAAGGCTTGTGGGCACTGAGAGTGCTTTCAGGCTGGTGTGTGTCAGCGGGAGCAGAGGTATTCCACAGCTTTCAGAGCTGCTCACAATCCTGCCTGATGGGAAAGCAGAGACTCCCTCAATTATAGTTCTTGGCAATCCTTCCCAAAACTTAAAGGGTGTACAGAATGTCACAAGCAAAATGCTTTCCTTCTCTGTGAAGTTGGGCTGTGGTTTGTCCTCTGTCGCCCTCATTGGTTTCTTATCCACTGCAATTTAAAAATAACATCCTTTTCAGAACTCGCAGTAGATTTGCACTCACCTGGTTCCTCCTCCTGGCTTTCCCACTTACACTCTTCCTCCAGCCTTTGAGGTTTTTCCCCGCCAAAGGATTTGCACACCTGGGGTATCTGCTTCGTTCTGGGACTTCATTGACTATTTTTTCTGCCCTATGACTTACCTTGATTTTCTTTTTTCACCAGGCTTTGAATGAAGGACACTCAGTAAAACAGGATATAGTGAATTAGTGCAGAGAGGCTTAACATTGTGGAGAGAGTGATATCAAATGTCTGCCCCATTTTTACTGCATTTTCTGGTTATAAATGTGCTTTTGTGCCATTACAGAGGCAGTATTGCTTGCATGTGCTTTCTACATGTTGAAAATTCTAGTGTAATCTTCAAAAAAATCTTTTATTTGGTGGTTAATTGCTTCAAAGGAAACATTCTTGAAGCAAATCTAATTATGTAGATCTTGGTTACAATTTTTATCTCTACACTGTTGTAGAATGTGCTTTTCATAGTCATGTATGATTTGTACAAACATTTAATTAGGTGCTTTGGAGACTAAATACAAAAATAAGTTTTGCGTAAACGAACAATACACACACACGCAGAATTTGTTGTATGTTCTCAAACGTACCTTTAAAACCCACTGAAAATTCAGCTCTTAAGAGCTGCTCAGAATAGAACTGATATTTAAATAATGGTTTACGTGTTAGTGGGTGGAAAGGCACTGAGTAGAAGCATTTGGTCCTAATGGAATTGGTGGAATATATCAGCAAAATAAAACTGAAAGCTGAGATTAATTTTATAAGATACAAACAGAACACAAATCACTTTGCAAATAAAATGCGGAGTCTGTGCATTCCTCCTGTTGGTTGAAAAGGTCTCATACCAAAGTTTGTGAAGTGCAGAGAAATTTAGCGGGACAGGATTACAGAGGTCTGTAGCATCTTTTATTAAACTGCTCAGTTTTTCCAGGGGAAACAGCTTCCAGACATAAAGACTCTTCTCCAGAGTTTTAAGTGTTGCAATGCAACTGCACACACTTCAGAGGTACTTAATCATTGCTGTTCTGCATGGATATAGAGTAATAAATGCATTCCCAGTGTATTTGCTCGAATAAATGAAATAATCTGGGGTGAGACTAATAGGAGGAATTAATGTGAACACCTTTTAAAGTGTGGTGTTTTTCTTCAATGACTCGAGTAAAGGACTGGAGCAAATCTTTTGCTTTCATTCTTGAACCTCTTAGAATGAATTTCAGCAATATGCACTTTTAATGCCAATTTTTGTCATCATGTTTGGTAGGATCAAGCTCAAAATAAGCAACTCTACTTGAGTTCACACATCTGTAAAGAAGTTCTTCCTGAATTTATGGGATTTCTCTATAAAATGCCACAAATATTTTCATTTTTCTTTTACATTTTTTGGCTATATTCATACTGCATTTATTTTGCCACATGGTATTTTCATAGAATCGTGGAATATCCTGAGTTGGAAGGGATCCCCAGGGATCATCCAGTCCAGCCCCTCGGCCTTGCCCAGACCCCCCCCAGCAACCCCAGCCTGGGCATCCCTGGCAGTGGTGTCCAAATGCTCCTGGAGCTCTGGCAGCCTCGGGGCTGTGCCCATTCCCTGGGGAGCCTGGGCAGTGCCCAGCACCCTCTGGGGGAAGCACCTTTTCTCGATATCCAGCATAACCTTCCCCTGGCACAGCTTCATGCTCTGTGTCCCTCCCTTGGACACTCTCTAATAGCTTTATATCATTCTTATTTTAATAGGTCCCATATTATTTTGATCTGTACATGTAAAAATGTATACGTGCATTTTGAGAAACCTGCAATGTAACCTTATTTGCGTTCATGCAACACACTTCAGATGAGTTTGGTTTTATTCCCAGCAACAGAATACTGAGAGACAGATTTGCAAACACCCTTTTGTACTTAATTTCTTTTCTTTTTTCCCTTAACCCACAGAAGCAGATACGTACTTTACAAAGCTTCTGTGTCTCCTTTAGAAGCCTCCCCATCCTGCACAGTGCTGTCAGCAGTTTGCAGCCTCCCCGTGGCTGACAACCTCATTCAAGTGTAGAGTGATATGTCTTGTGACACTGCATGCTGTCCCTGTGGACTTGATTAGTTAGGTAGAACTTTTACTTGCTATACACTGCTGCATTTTCTCCTTCTGCTCTGCATGCACTTACAGCACCACAGCAGATGTGCTGTGAAATCTGGGCTGTAGCAAATGCCACTGTTCCTTCGCAGGAGACAGCCTCTGAATTCACAATGACATAGGTAATAAAGTGAAAAAGCATTAGGAAGCTGCATTTGGGCTATTGCAGGTTTTGTTTTATGGAACATGTGTTCGTGATGCTTTAAATGGGTTAGGACCTGGTTTAATAGATGTTTTTAAGCAAAAATCTGGGATAGTTACTGTAATAGCAGTTGTTTGTAAGTAGAATCATAGAATGTCCTCAGGTGGAAGGGATCCACAGGGATCATCCAGTCCAGCCCTGTCCCTGCACAGATCCCCCAACAACCCCACTCTGTGCATCCCTGGGAGTAGTGTCCAAATGCTCCTGGAGCTCTGGCAGCCTCGGGGCCGTGCCCATTCCTTGGGGAGCCTGAGCAGTGCCCAGCACCCTTTCTGTGTCAGCTCTCCGTCCTCTTGTTCCATCCTGTCCATACATCCTGGGTGCTCCACCCATGGTGCAGAATCCAGCACTTGTCTTTGTTAAACCTCACAAAGCATGGAGAGAACAAAAGAGGGAATGAAGGCAACAGAAGTTGTTTGTTGGTGTTTATGTTCTCTGGCTTACCAATAAATGAATCCAAATTTAGGTCCAGACATGAAAATCCACTAATGGTCACTCAGGTTGGTGCTGTCTGTGGCACACCACTCCGCTGGGAATACTTCCCAGGTTGTCCCAGAAACTTGCACTGACTCTTTTGAATTTCCCCAAGTCCCAAAATAACATATGGCCTGTTTTGTCTCTGTGAGGAGAGATTTGGGAAGTGAGCAGGGCAAGGAAGAGCAGCCCCTGTGGCACATCTCTGCCTGGTGCTCGGTCCAGGGCTCTGGAGAAGGTGCTCTGAAAATCCTGGATGGGAGGAAAGCAGTGAGACTGTGGTGGTGAGGCTCAGAACCAGCATGGTCAAGTCAGCTCCTTATTGTGGTGAGCTCAGGGAGGCTTTTTCCATCTGTGACTGCTCCTGAATTACGTGGTTTGTGTCTTTTCACTCTGTTAAATGCAGATTTTCTTGTATGGCTTGTGGGATGAGGGAGCTGGGCAACTTTTGCTGTTTGGAGCAACAGAGATTTTTCCCTTGATGTTTGGGACTTGGGTTCAGGCCTTTAGAGGAGAAACAATTTTCCTGTAGGAGGAGCAGTGGAGAGGCATCCTGTTTTCACAGCCAAGTGCTTCAGGCTGAGCTACTGTAAAACCCGAACCTGGAAATGCAGAGAGCACTTATAAATAGCTTGGAGCTGTATGTTCTGCATTATCCATGCTTTATGCAATCCTTGATTTCTTCGCCAACATGCATTTTCTGTCTTCACCAGGAAATTGTAAAATGTCACTTCTTTAAGATCATGACTAGTTCTGTTAGAGCACAAGTGATGCAAACAGGTGAAATAAACAAGGTCTTAATTAAACAAGTTTCTTCCTCACGTTTCATTCCTGCACTGAGCTTGTGATTATGATGGCTGCCTGAAAATACTGTTGTACTCAGGCGATGCAAACCAGAAATGTAGATAACTAAGGTTAGCAGTATTTAGAGGGATGAATTACAGGCTGTTTCCATGAGTGGAAAAAATCCTTGTGACATGTAAGTGTAGCAAAGTCCTAGCATAGGTTTCATAGGGTTTAACACAGTCCTACATTAATACTTTGTTAAAGTTTTCACAGAACAGCAATCAGAACACCATATCAGATAGATTCTACCCTTTTCTTTCTAATACACATTTGTATGTCTTTCTATGCTTTAAATGCATGCCATAAAATATTCAATATCTGAAATACTGCAAGTCAACATTGCCTTCTGAGCCGTAGATTTTTGTTGTTTTGCAACCATAATTATACACTAATTTTCCTGCTAAAGTTTAATAAACTCCCAGAAACTGAAATGCATCAATTATTTTGCTACTGCATTCGTTATGAACAATACTAATTCCCCCTGCCTTTTGTGTGCTTGCAAGGGAAGAGGTGGCTGTGTTCTGCACAGAATGCTCCAGTTTGCATGATCTCAATCAGCTTAGTAAGCAGGAGTATAACTAGCTCTAAAAACGCTCCTTAATTAAATGTTATTGCAAAGACAATAAATATAGCGGACAACACTTTAGAGAAGTCTGATCAAAGTAGTGGGTTTTTAACAAATATTCCTGAGCCTGCACAACTTCCATTTGTTTCTTTTTAACTGAGAACAAGGTCCAAGAAGAAATTTAAATATGAAGCATTAATTAAAGCAAGGACAGTTTGACTGACTCAATAGTGTCTACGTTTTCTACTACAGTGTAAAAAATTTTTTTGCTGATTTCTCTAAGATTTAAGAAACAAGGCGTTATCTTCAGACACTGAAAATCTAATTTCTGTATATTTCTGGGAGTATTACTGAATAAAGTTGAGCACTTTCATGCTCCTTCATCTGCAGCCTGGGGCATGATATAACCACAATTTAAGCAGAGACACAACTTAAACCCCTTGTACATCAGCTGTAGAACAGGACTGGTAATAACTTCAAGGAGGCATTTTATCAGCTGCTTATGAATCCAGCATCTTGGAGAGTCAACCTGCAAAACACCAGGCACCTCCTCAGCTGTCTGTATTTTCTTTCATGAAGTAGGAAGATGTCTGTGATGTGAAGAATAACTTAAAAGTTGGGTAGGAGGTTTGCTGTTGGGTTTTTTTGTTTGTTTTGTTGTTGTTTTGTTTGGGATTGGTGTTGCTTTTTTTATTTGTCTTTTTTTAATAAAAAGAAATGGTTTCTGTTACTTTAGCATTATTCATGTAAATTTCTTTGTCGTGTTTTTCTAGAGCCACAAAGATTTCTGATATTCTGAAAAAAGAGTAGCTAATGTTGAGCATTTTGTTTGTTTGTAAAGAATTATAGGATTGAGTGCTTTTCAATATATTGATCTGAACACTTTATCTCTCAGGGAAGCTTTGTCCACGTATGCATGGAAAATGCTGAAGTGACAGTATGAAAAATTGAGTGGAGCCTTCCCCATGATATTCCAAGATGCCCTATAATCATTTAGTCTTTCCAACACTGCTTCAGTAAATGGTTTTCAATTTCTACCTGTGGGGCCCACCCCTCGTGCTGTCAGGATGCTTCAGTTCCAGTTGTCAATTTAACTACCAATTAGTGCCAATTGTGAGGGGAGTTTTTTGCTAAAAGTTTGTTCTTGCTAAACTTGACAAGCGTATTTCCCATCCCTCCATGAGCTCTCAGGTAGTTGTGATTTCCCAAAAGTGCCAGGATGTGTCTTTCAACCATGAAAGTGAAAGGGACGTCTTATTGTTCTCAGGTCCTGATAGGAAGTTCCTCAATTTGCCACGGATTTGTGTAACAAAAACCTTAATTTTGTATTAAAATGAGACCAATTCCTTTGGTGGCTGTAGGCTTCCAGTAAGAGCTGTGGAGCTGAAGTGGTGATACCTCATGAACTGAGCCACACCTGAGAAAGGCTTTGTAGCTCGTGGGCAGCACTGTATTTTAGGATGTCATAAATATACAATAACAGGAATCACAAGAAAAATAAGTTTTCAAGTGAAAATAATGAGAATGAGTTTGCATAAATTTTATTTCTTGAAAGTTCTGTTTTAAAAGTTGAGTTTTCTTCCTATTCTGGTAAAGTCAAGGAAGAAAAAGGAAGCTGTAGTATGTGTGGTGCAACAGACCAAGGAATTCACAGCTGAGGGTCTTTTGTTTGGCTTTTGGTTTTGGTTGTGGTTTTGGGGGTTTTTTTTGACAAAGCCAGGGATGTTGATGTTGGGCAATTTACAGTGTCAGTTTCATTACAGAAATAATTTGCTGCAAGAGATATTTTAGGCAGTGTTTAAAGGTAACTATTATTTGCAAGCAATGTGTGAGGCATGTAAAATTGAAAATAAATGCAGATAACTTTCCTAAAGATATTTAGGCAAATATTAATGTGTTTGAATAGCCTCTCGGTGGTCCCTGAGGAACACCTGTAGTGATACAGAGCAATTTATAACTTTCCTTTTTCCTGAGGACTCCCTCTTAGTGTAAAAATTCCCCTGCAAGGATTTCTTTCAAAGCCTTTATTTTACAGCAGTCATGCCAGCAGCTAAGCAAAAGTAAGTGTAGCTCTCCCTGGAGACTGTCAATGGCATTCCTGAATTAACCGCAGGAATCATTAGGAGCCACAGAAGACATCCCTTTCCTTGCTCCGGGCTCTGAGCTCAGTAACTGTTTCCCACCCAGCCCCTGGTGAGCAGAGACGAAGCTGAGGTTTGTTCCAGCTTGGGAACGTGCTGGAATAAAAGGCTGGTGAGCAGAGGATCAGTGGAGGCGAGCAGCAGTGCTGCAGGCACAGCCAGCAAAAGGGATTTCAGAGCAGTTCAGAGGGCCCCAGTTGTTTGCTGGTTTCAATCCAGAAGCCACGTTAGCTAATTCTCCTTCCCCTGGCCAAGGGAGCTGCGTGTGCAGTAGGGGTACTGCTACCAGGGAGAAAAGGGGGATTTTAGTGTAGGCAGAACTAGTGGTGGGCATCCAGCTGTGCAGCACACAGAGGACAGAGGAGCTGAACCAAACCACATCTCTTCCATCCCCTTATTTTCTAAGGGCATCATGCCACGAGCAT
Source organism: Rhagologus leucostigma (assembly GCA_013397725.1). Classification (NCBI taxonomy): domain Eukaryota; kingdom Metazoa; phylum Chordata; class Aves; order Passeriformes; genus Rhagologus; species Rhagologus leucostigma. Next base: position 104,584 of record VZTD01005025.1, read on the forward strand.
CATCAGGATCTATGACGTATTGTACATCCAACCTAAGAAGTCAGGGTTTTAAAGTGAATGGGCAAACCCACCTTATATTTCAATTAGTTTGGGATCATCTGCAGCAGAATTGGTGCAGCATGAACATTTGTATTAAAGCATGATGCAAAAGGCTCAGAACCTCAGTGCTCACCTCAGAGACCTTAATGAAAAGCTGCCGTATTTTTACAGAATAAGTTTTCTGAATGGAATTACTGACAAACTTCCTATCTTGCTAGTCCCTTTTCACTCCTATTTCCTTTTTTTTTTTTAAATTTTAAATTGCCTGTTTTTCAGGCCACCTGTTCTCTAATTATTATGCAGGCTAAAGCATTTCACGTAGACCACTGGCACCCTTTGCAATTCCTGGTGTTGTCCTGCCATACTGACAAGAAAATAAAACGTCCAGAGGCAACGGGAAAATGCTTGTGTTTCTTTGTTCACATAAAATCATCTGAAACAAGACTGAATGCCAACACGATATTTCCAATTTATTAATTTATTTCTGCTAATTAATGGGTCTTGGTTATGATGTTGGCTATCCCACATGAACTGAGAGCAGGTGCTGATCTAAATATACAAGGACTTTTTATTGAGTTTTCATATGAACAAGTAGAAGTTATTTTAATCATTTAAGGCGTATACCAGGATTTTACTTGGTCTGTAAGACCAAACTGATATTTAAACCATGGGGTTTTTTTAAGAAATCTCAATGTAAAATTGTTTCTTGTGCAAATTCTTTAAATGTTGTACATATCATCAAAGCACACTCAGCTACAGCAAATGAGGACTGGTGCACCACGTAGCAGTAAATGTGAAAGCTGTTAATGCTGCCATTTGTTTTAAGAAGTCTTGGCTAAAATTTTGATCTGTTTTGTTGAGTAGCGGACAATTCCTGCCTCAAAGCTGTTGCTGTGTAATTAGGATATGTGATTTATTAATAATTGAAATGAGATATAAAAGGAGATATGTGTATACTTCAGTATGTTGGGTATAGGGCTTACTGGCCCAGTGGAGTTATCATAGCTCAAAAGTAAAGAAAGAAAATGGACTACACTAAATTGTCAGGCAACATTAAGCTTCCCTTTCTGTGTGGAAGGCAATGACACTGATCATTCCATTAAATAATTATTTTGTAATAATAATTCTGTCCTTGCAGAAGACCACCCGCTCGTTACTGCCTATCACTGATAAGCCAAGGAATGCATGGAACTGAGCAGTCTGTTTACAAAACCAAATATTTGGGTTTTTAAGGGAACTTTTTCAGTAAATGTTTCTATCTAAATCAAATGTATTCTGCACAAGTCCTGTAGCAGGCAGTTCTCGATGGGGCACAGACTGAGGTATAGTAAAGAAAACTTTGCTCTGTCAGGCTGGACGTCCCCTCTCAGACAGTAGGTTCACTGCAGTGCTTTGAATGGGGAATGCATGAGTTTCATACTCATAGAGTGAGAGAAACCATAGCATGGCTGAGGCAGTATTTATTCCACAGACAATATCTATTCGGAATCCAGAGTACATCTGTAAATTCTGCAAATAGCAGAATAACTGGGTAAGACAAGATACTTTTCCAACTCTAAACCAGGCAGATGTAGCTCCCTTTTCCAGTTTCACTAGGTATCCAGTCCATCCTAATGTATTTAACATAAAACTTAAAATACAGTTTATGCAGGGTCTGGTGGTGCCAGGGAGGTGAAATAAAGAGCACTGACTACACTGAGATAAAAACTGGTGTGTGTGTCATGTATGTACAGGCTGGTAGATGTGCAAGTGAATATTAAAAGGATTTCTGTTAAGAGGGACCACAATAGCCAGTAGGGCAGGTGTTTCATTAGAGAAATTAATTAATTGTTGCTCTTTCTGGCGTGAAGTAGGCGTAGGAACACAAGAAAACCACAGCACTTGGGTGGCTTCCTTGTGGAATGGCCACACTGAGGTCACCCCAGAGCTTCTCCTCTCCAGGCTGAACAATCCCAACTTTCCCAGCCTTTCCTCCCAGCAGAGCTGCTCCATCCCTCTGCTCATCCTGGTGCCTCCTCTGGGCTCTCTGCAGCAGCTCCAGGTCCTTCCTGTGCTGGCCCCGGGGCTGGGGCAGCTCTGCAGGTGGGGTCTCAGCTTAGGGGGCAGAGGGGCAGAATCCCCCCTCCCCTGCTGCCCACGCTGGGAGATCAGCCCAGGGCGAAGTTTCATAGAATGGTTTGGTCGGAAGGGACTGTATAAATCATCCAGTGCCACCCCTGCCATGAGCAGGGACACCTTCCACTGTCCCAGGCTGATCCAAGCCCCAATGTCCAACCTGACCTTGGACACTTCCAGGGATCCAGGGGCAGCCACAGCTGCTCTGGGCACCCTGTGCCAGGGCCTGCCCACCCTCACAAGGTGAATAAATGATTAAAAAATAAATGTTTTCCTAATAAGCAATCTAAACCCAAATCCTTCAGTTTGAAGCCATTCTCCCTTGTCCTGTCCCTCCAGGCCCTTGTAAGAAGTCTCTCTCCATCTTTCTTGCGGGCTTCCTTCAGGCCCTGCAAGTCCATGTAGGCTGACCCTTGTAATGTTCGTGACCTTTCCTATTCTTTTAGAAATACTGTTGAACTTTTCTCTAGTGAATTTGCCTTCACCCTTGATGCAGCAGGATTGGGAGCTGAAAAGGAGAGAGGAAAAAATAAAGGAGAATGCACTGAAGGTAATTTTGCATGTGGCACCACATTCTGCTTTGCAGTAAGAACAGATTTGCAGCCACTCAGAAATCCTTTATTTTATAATCTCCGCTATTGATCACACCTGTATTGAAATCTTGAACGTGGGAGCTCAAACATTCTTTGCTCAGGCTGCTCAGAAATAATTGGGTTATCATTTATTTCATTGGGGAATAAAAAAGGGGTAATGAGACGTCTTTTAATCTTTAAAAGTGTTTTGTCGTTCTGTGCCTTTCCAACGGAACACTGGTCTGGATTCTTTTGGAAGTGCAGATTGCTCATTAGGAATGCAAGCAATGAAATAATTTAGAAGAGGGAACGTTCATCCTGTGTATTTCTAAATCTCTGCTATTTTCAATTGACTCTTCATATGAAACATTTCTTGTTCAGGCTGTTTGGAGAGGCATTAAGTGTTTTGGGTGCTAAATCAAAGCTTATAGGAGTTAATGATGGGCCATGTAAGTGGAAAAAGTATTCTTGTGTATAACCTGTCACAGCCAAACTGGGGAAAGGTTTGTCCTTGCTACTGTTCTGGCCTTTTATTACAAAGAGCAGGAAGAACAGTTAATAACCACTTATTAATGATTTTCTCTGTCCTTTATTGTAGTTTTAGGTACATTAGGCTCTCAGTAATTATCTCATTTATAATCCTCCATAACAAGTAATATTTTCTGCATCTTGTGAAGCATAATTGGAAAATATTTTCTTTGGATGTACACTATTTCTATTCCCTCTTTAATATAACTTTCCTCAAGAGTATCTTGCCAAGGAGAAATGAGCAAGCATAATTTTATACAGGTAATCAAATCTCTCAAGTGTTGGCACGTTTTCTTTTATTTCCATGGGACCAAAAGCTAACCTTCAAATAGACCCAGGCATTAAAGAGGAGAGTTTCAGCTCCCAATTAGAACTCAAATAAGCTTGTGCAAGGCAACTCAAACAGAAGTTCTATTTTGAGTTATTAGTACTATATTTCTACTACAGAATATTCCATTTGATTAATACAGAACTGCAAGGTAACATATATATATGCACACAAACATATATATTAGTCTAAGTGCATTTGTTGTGTATATATAGATATGTCGAATACATTATTTAAACACTGCCTTACAGCAGGAGTTTACAGCCTTTCTAAATAGTTCTATTTTTGCCCACTTAGGACTCCAAACCACATCTTGAGGTAGGTTTTATCTTACTGTGTTGAGCAAAATAAATGGAGGGGGTGGGGGGGAATAAAGAAAGAAATCAGCATGTCTTTAGATTCCATTCAGTTGCAATACCCAGCAGAACAGTTCATTTATTCCAAACTTTCTGATGTAAATCTGAAGGGGGAGACAAGGAAACCCTAAGGGACTGCAGATGCAAAGCCAAGGGCTGGTTTCAGGCTGAGCAAACACTTTAATCTGTGCTGGACCTACAGTGAAACCTTTCAGCCTCCATTTTTGTTGTGGAATTGAAGATTCTCATTTCTATTCTCACTCATTTCAGTATTGAGGGCTCTGGTGAGTCCAGAACCCAGGGAAAGATGATACTGAGAGAGCATTTGAGTCCCCAGCTATAAATAATTCACCAGGACTCTGGTAGTGTATAACCCAGCAAGATAGCTGCCATGTTCTCTGTGCTTAAGCTAAAGGAGAAGGAGACTCTAGATAGCTCAGGGAAGATCTTTTTTTTTTTTTTTTTTCTGGTTTAAAAGTTTGGTTTGACTTTATTTAAATGCAGCAGTAGTCTTATGTTGGTGATTAAGAATTTTATGGAGTGACTATGATCATTTTTTAAGACCAGTTTTTGGATGATTTTCAATTCCAGTTTCAGTTAGCTAGTTTATTCCATGACTGTCCAATGTAAAGTCTGATAATTGAGGTCAGAATTTGGTTTTTTATGTGCTTGGGTCAAGATTTTTCTATTTTGCATTACCATGAAAATATCCACTGAGTTCTTTCAATTATAACACTTGAATTCTAAGATGATATGCTTAGTGAGTTTTTTGTTAATCATTGTCTTAATTTACCATGAAAACATTGGTAAAAATGGGATATTCAGTAACTGGCTTTTAAAATCTGGTGCAAGTATGATTAAAAAAACCCAAGAAAGAACAAAAGGCCTCAAAACAAAAGTTATATTTTTAGCCTGCGTTAAAACAGCAATGGAGATGAGGCAACTTGGCTAATAGTTTTGATAATTTGTTGGGTTTATTTGTCGATGGAACAAGCCAGATCACGTGTCTCTGTCTGGAATTTCAGCCCAGGTAGAAACTAAAGGTTTGGTTTTGACCATCTCCTGAGTCAGGCTCATAGCTCAGGCCAGTATTCCTTCTCCAGAGGAGAAAAGGCCTTCTTCCAAGGGGTCCTGACAGTCTGCGGTGGTGGCTCTGTTCTGAAAGTTCTTCCCTTTGCACAAAAACATTAAATATCATGAGCAAAATAAAGACCAGGGATAAAGAGAAATGGTGTAACTTTGGGGAAGGGAATTGAGAAGGGTGGGAGCTGCTGTTCAGCTTTCCGTCTTGGGGAGAGGAATTTCAAATACCTGCCTAATTTTACGGGTAAAATATTGGGTGGGGGCATTGTCAGCACTTTTCCCGTTTCTCTGAAGGTTGGCTGTGGGACTATCCCTCAGGCCCTCTGTGAGAGGGTGTGCCTGGTTTTACACCCAGGTGATGTGCAAGGCTCACATTTGTGCAAAGTGTGCAGCTCTTTTCCAGCCTGGAAAGAGGCATTTCATTGTTTCAGAGCTAGAGAGAGTTCAGGAAGAGTTGCTGAAGCTGCTGGTGGATTTCTAAGTGTCTTTGTGACTCTCAGAAGCCATCAGCCAATGTCCAGATTAGTGCTAGAGAGCTGACCCCACCTGGACCTGCGAGTTAAATGACCTGGGAGTTGCTTAGGAAATCAAATTTTGTCATCCTCTGATGGCACTTCTTCTTTGTAGGTGAGATGACCCCTAACACTCCTTATTTCCTCTCAATATTCTTTGAACTACACCTCAGACTATTTTATATATAGCTGGGTTTAACATTAGTCAGTGTTTCTTGTGAAGCTTGCACAGGCTTTGAGCCTGTCAGGCCTTGCAGACAAAAGAATGTGTATTTGCACATTTTGTCAAGTCTTAGGGCTGGATGATGTGTTCAGTTTTTAAAATACAACTTTAAAATAATAAAAAGCCCCCCTTAGAGTGCAGACAGTGCAAAGGACACAGCAGGGAAATCAGAGGCGTGGCACATTCCCTGGCACGAGTCAGAACATACACGGTGATATCTCCCTAAAGAGCTGCTGCGTGAGCTTGTACAAGTGCTGCATTATTTGCTGGACTAGAAACACTACCATGCACCTTTTCCAGCTGCATTGTGCCTCCCCGCTACTGAAATGAGCTTCCACAAACTTCACTTCAGTGTATTTGACATTTTTATTGTGTTTTGTATCCTTTTGTCCTGTAAAATGGTGTCCTTTGCACATTCAATTCGTTGTTCACAGGATCAGCTTCAAAAGGTTCAAGAAGTTAGTGGAGGACTTCTGCTGTAAGAGGATGCAACGTCTGCTCCTCATGCTTATTTTTCTCCTTAGCTGCATTCCTTTATGCTGATAAGGAAACTGAAGTTTGAGAGAGATAAAATTTTTTTAAAAATCCTTTGCCATTTACTTTCAATTTGTCCAAGTGCAGCATATCTGTGCTGACTCCGTGTTCAGTATTATCATTAGGACAGCTTAGAGAGTGGGAAGAAAGGATTGTGGGAATAGCAAAAAGGAAGATTTCAAAGGAATTAATATTTGTTTTTACTATTTTTTTTTAAATTGTCCAGCTATACATTATCATTTAAGATACTAGTCAACCTCACAAATGGATGAGACTTTCTCTGTTGGAAATAAGAATTTCAGAAAATTAGTTTCTTTCTAAATTTTGGAGAATAATATTTGAGCTGAATAGAGACTCTGTGCTGTTGTATTTATTTGTTTATTAATGTTTAATTACATTATTTGTGGAATTCTCTTGGAGCTCAGTGAAACATTTGCATTACAGCAAACACAACTTTTATTACCAAGATTTGACACAGCCAGGCAGGTCTGGAGCAGGGAACTTGCTGCTTCTCTGTTCCTCTTAGTATTCATCTTAATTCATCACACTGGGTTCATGTGGCATAAAAATGGGATGCACTTCACTGAAAAAATGTGAATATATCCTCAGAAATATGCAGTTGTGTGTACCCTGAGATGAGAGAGTCATTTTAGTATCTATATTGGCTTTTCAAGCAGCAATAAAGGAAACTCTGCGATAATAACTGAGCACTTGTGACTGGCAAACACGCTCCTGCAGTTCAGAACTGGAATATGAACGGGCACCACAGGAAGTTTGCCCGTTTCTGATGAAAACAGTTTTTAACAACATGAATTTATGAATCTACTCAGTGCAAATGAGAGTTTATTATGCTGAGAGTCCAAAAATGATGCTTCATTTATTAAATTAATACAAAAACTGTATTCAGATAGTGTTGGAGAGTTTTGTAGACCTTCCTGAATATCAGAGCTGAGGCTGAAACCATTGACTTGGGTTATGGGAGGTAATGGTGAAAACAGGACAAGCTGCCAAAAACTTCCTATTCTTTGCTTGATTGAAATGAATGTGTAGTTGGAACAGCACCTGTCACAGTGTCCCAATCTGTGCACTACAGAAAATGAGGTTTGCCCATTTTGAAAATTCTGGGTTTGTTTAATGAAAGCTTTTTGTAATTTTTTTTGCTCTATAAAAAAGCTTTTGCCCTTTTCAGACCGTTCCTCCACAGCATGGGTCAGCTGCAGTTAATGCAGCAAGATTTGAAGCACTGACATCTACTGTAGTACAGTCTGAAGCAGCTTCAAATTTCCATGGATATGGCGGAATTCATAACATAAAATTCAGGCAAATTTGATACCTAGTGCCACATAACTCTGAGGCTCATTGCCAGGTTTGGATATCTAGTCTGCCAGCTGCACTGGGCACTGCCCAGCTCATTCAAACCGTATGCCTTGAGCAAACAATCAGCAAAGTGTGTTAAAAGCTCTGAGAAGTACCACATTAGCCATACGTCAGCCAGCTGCATGTCCTGCCCTATTAATTTCGATAAAAGCTTACCCCTTCAAAACTGATATTTTGACTTCTTTCTTCTAAAAATACAGCTTAAATTAAATCTGTGCATCTGCGATTAGGTTTACAGCAACAAATTCATTCTATCTGCAAAGTAATATTGAAATTCTGGTTTGGTTTTAAAAGCTTCCCTGGAGACAGAAGAATCCGTTACAAGCTTTTCTGTAGCTGGAAAGGAAACAGTCACTCATGAGCACCCTAAAGCCTTTTGTAGCACATATTCTTCATGCTCTTGAGGGACTCTTGCCCAGAGTAGAGTGCTCAGTCTTGTGCCATAAGAAAAATGAAAAATGTATGTTTTATTTTTCCTCCTTTTGTTGATTTGGCCAATACTTACCCTGCTGGAGTCACTACCCTGAGGCTGTTTGCAAGAGTGAGTCAAGAATACACTGGCAATAACAAACATGTAAACTGTGTATTTGTATGGCTCCCTACATCTGTGAGGCACTGCTTTGTCTCTACACCTCTATGTATTTGTTTTGTGTGTCCTGATTAAAATGGATTCGCTGGTGTTTACAGTTATATAGCCATGGATTGTTATTATTTGCGTATTAGAAGGGGTGAATATAAAAAAAACGAGATAGCATTGCCCTTGTGACAGGTACAAAATCCTTTCTCAGGGTCCAGGGTGGTACTATTTTAGATTCAATTTTGTGGGGTTTAAAAAATGCAAGAACAATGCATATTAATAAAAATGTTACAGCATCTCTGAGCAGGAATGAAATATTTTGCTCCAAGCAGTCTTAGCTAAATAAAAAAGGGTAGCAAGTATATTGTGAATGAAACATTTTCATTGCTGATTCTTACCTACATAGTCTTCTGCTTTGATCCTCTGAAATATTTTATCAAGAGAAACCAATGTTGCAAGTGCTAAGGCAGAAGAGCGGAGCAGCCTACTGGGGTTAGTTGTCTGTTCTCCGCAGTGCTCACAGTTAAGCCAAAGTGAGGCATAATTAGGCAGGTAAATTCAATCTACTTTCTATCAGTCAAACTGATTTATACCATTATTAATATCAGCCTGCAATGTTAGGGAAAAAGAATCTTTAAATATTAGGAGTAGTAGAGAATATGACAGACTTTTATTGTTTATTTGATTGGAGCACCTCTGTGCCCAGGAAGGGCTGAGGGAGCTGGGGCTGCTCAGCCTCGAGAGGAGCCCCAGCCGAGAGGGGCCCTCAGCCCTGGGTGTCCCCGTGTGCAGGGAGGGCTCCGGGCAGGGCCCGGGCTCTGCTCCGGGGCCCAGCAATGGCCCCAGAGGAACGGGCAGGGCCTGAGCCCAGGGAGCTCCCCCTGGCACAGGAGGCAGAACTCCTGCCCTGGGCAGTGCCCGGCCCTGAGCAGATTGTGCAGAGAGGCTGTGCAGTCTCCTCCCTGGGATATTGCAGAGCCGCATGGACACACTGCTGTGCCCTGTGCTCTGGGATGGCCCTGCTGGAGCAGGGAGGTGGCACCAGAGGAGCCCCTGGGGGCCCCTCCAGCCTTGACATATTTTGTGTTTTATTCCTCTGTTGATCTGTGAAAGTTCTCATAGTAAATACAAAGGACAAGGACACAGTTCCACTCTACAGGGCTTAAACTGTGTGCAACAGATGCAACACAGCATTGTTTATCCTTTGTTGCTGCTCATCTCATCACGTCACAGACCTTTAATGACTTTATTGGGTAGTTTATCGACTCAGCTTCCAATTTCCTTTTTCCTTCCACTCGAGGTCATTGCAGACAGAATACATCTTGAATTGGCACAAGATACCTCACTGTTCTACATAGCTAAAAGCTACTAAAGCTCCTTCTCATTTGTGCAGTAGTTCTCGGTGGTTGCTGTCCTCCAAATTCTGGTCCCCAATATTAACAATGTCAAACATGGTTTGAGACAGTGGCAAATTCTTGGAGCTTTTACTTTTTCTTGTGGTAGAAGTGGCTGAAAATCCAGCCTTTTACCAGATTTTGACTGTGGCTATGAAGTCTTAAGACTTAGGTCTTCAGAGGCATAATCACTGATATAAATACGTGTTTATAAAGGTTGCTTCGAGGTTGGGGATGTGGCTCCCTGCAGAAGAATTCCTCCGGTGTTAAACTGATACTACACTGGATGAGAGCCAACAGGCTCTAAACTTGCTCTTGAGAACCTGAAGCTGGAGATCTTTTCAGAGAATACATCTGTATTGCTAATTTGCACCTTGAAGGAGGAAATTGGCTGGAGAGTTGGTGAGAATGAATAAATTGATTCACAGTGGGTTGACAACTCCCTGTGTCTCACTTTCTGTGAAACATCTGTGGGTGATGCCACCACAAAATTTGACTGCTGGCTCGCAAGCTGGTCTGCTATCAGTACGTGATTAAAAACCTGTTGCTCAGATATATGAACTGCATTCGTGGCACTGTTTTCCAGATTACTTTGTCTAACTTTGAATGGATGATAAAGGGCTTGGAGCAGAGCAAGGAAAAACATGCTTCTTCAAAAACTGTCATCTTTGCTGACTCTCATAAATGTGCAAGTGTAATAACGCAGCAGAAGATCAAGCCCAGATCTGAAAGTAATAATTATCAAGAAAATATTTTTCTTTATAAAAAGGGGGTTTTTTATAGTTTTAGAGAGAAAAATAATGAAGATGAGTAAGTTTTAGCAAGTGTTACAAGGTGAAGTTTCTAGCAGCCAAATCCTTAAAGGCATTCATTTGTAAACATCAGTGATGGAGATGACAAGTTGTATAGATCAACAATTTTTCTCTTCTTGTCATGAGGAGTAGTGATTTATTATTTGAGTAATCATGCAGCACAACACAGGATTTAGATTCCCCGAAAAAAAGATTTGCAATGTTTATGAATATATTAGTATTTCATCATTAGAAAATTATGAACTCAGTAAAAAAACCCGTTAGTTTCTGAAATGTGATGCTTGTACACTGAATGAAGCTGTAATGTAAACCAGACAGGCAGACCTGTGAATCAAATGCTCTTGCACATCATATATTAAAGATTTTCCTGATTTGTTTCTGCTGTAGACAAAGAATACTCATGTTTGTGGTGCTTTAGTCCATGATGAAGGGACAGAATGTACTCAGAAAAGCATCCTTACGTTGAGCACACTTAATAAGTAGAACTGCACTATTTGGCTTTCTTTCATCCTGAGAATTGTCCAGTTTCAAACAAAGATTAAATGAGACAAGAGACTCAGATGTCCTGGCGGTCTACACTTGGTGCTGAAGAATGGATGGATTAAATACATTAAATTCTTAGCCAGTATCTTTCTACAAAGGAAAACATAACATTATGCAATTACACAATACGGGCATTTAAATTTATTCAGCCCTTGTAGAATCCGCCTGTGGCTTTTTTTCGGCCTCAAACAGACATTATTGTAGCTTTATTCTAAGGAGCAATTTGCCATATCACAGCTGGTCATCAGTGAGGCATTGTAGGCTTAATTCCACGGCTGGCCTTCAGTGAGGCGTTGAGATTCCCTCGTGCTGCTCTGTGCCAGGACACACACTTGGTTCTTAACGCAATGCACTGAGCATTGGATGTGAATTTGTTAGGAGCACAAACTGCAAGTTTGTTTTTTCAGGCTAAAAGGAAGGACTATTAACCACAAACTCTAGAGCCTCTGATTTTATAATTGGAAATCAATTGGGCAAAGCCTAGTTTTACATATGTGACCTCTTCCCATGATTGTATCCCAGAATGGTTTTCTCCCAAAATGATTTGCTTAACAATTTTACATTAACAGCTAATCTATTCGCAAAATCAGTTTGAAATACTAAATTACCTGTGAGCTTTTGGCAACCACATAGAAAAAAACTTTAACCAACATGGAATTATCTGAATAATGGTTTTTTTTTGTAATTTACATTTTAATCTCATTGTTTATTTGCTTTAATTAAAAGCCATCACAAAAGTTATTGGCGCTGTGGAGTTGCAGTGACTTTGGTAAGGGCGCAGTGGGGCCGATTACATCTGGAGTTGGTATTGTTCTGTTGTGTCCAAGGAGGGTAAAATGCAGCTCGAGTGTGTTAGGCCAGACATTGCTAAAAGACTTTTACTCGACTGATTTGACCACCACGGGCCTGTGTGGTGGTGTGGACTCATTTCTGTCCTGATTACTGTGGTATTTGGGAATGCTCAGGTGGCAGGGATATAGAATTTCCTATTATTATATTTCCTATTATTATTTCTCTGGTATTGTGCACAGAGAGCTGTTTAGCTCTTTGAAAAGAAGGTGCCTGGCCAGTGTATTTAATAACAATGACCTTCAGATTCAAGGCTGGGGGAACAGGACCCAAAATCTGGTTTTTTTTGCTAAAAGATGGACTATAAAGCAAACTGTTATCAGTGACAAGTCCTTCAGGGACCAGAGTGGGGCCAGTGTTATTTAATATCTTCATTAAGGACATAGATGAATGGATGGAGCTCAAGGATTAGATCAGGGATTAAGAAAAAATTTATTCCCTGTGAGGGTGGGGAGGCCCTGGCACAGGGTGCCCAGAGCAGCTGTGGCTGCCCCTGGATCCCTGGCAGTGTCCAAGGCCAGGTTGGACACTGGGGCTTGGAGCAGCGTGGGACAGTGGAAGGTGTCCCTGCCACTGTTGTTTTTTTTCCTGTATATGCAGTGCTTGATCTTATGCAAACATATCAACATGGCAATGTATAAAATATGTTGCTCTTCTGGTTAATTTTATGTTGGTAATGGAGAGCTCTTTCCATGTTAAAGGGGAAATTTCTAATTAATAACTCAGTAAAATCGTTTGGGATTTTTAATTTGCAATAATTAATTTATTGTGGTGGTAGCAATTTATATTCTGGGAAGCAGGAATGAGGAAATAATCTACTGGGTCTTCTCTTTTTGCCTGAGGTCTCATTATCTCTGCAAGCTTATCATTTACTACCCCTGTTGTAAAATGTGCAAGAATATCTGAGATTTGTGGGATGATAGGGCTGAATTGAATTGGATCTAAGTAACTGCAGATGTGGCTGATTTCATCTTTATCAGTTTATCTAAGATTTTGCACTTAAAGGCTGTGCCAGTTCAAAGCACAGGCACTGCTTGGTTGAGCAGAGCTAAACTATGGTAGCACTTCTTAGCCTTTCAAAAATAATTCTAATTTTAATTCAAGCATATGTACTACAGAACTTGGAGGAGTTTAGATATGCATCAAGTAAAAATTCCTTTCCGTTTTTATAGAATAAGGAGGCACAAGAAAAAAAAAAGAAGAAATATATCAAAGCTCTTGAAGTTTAATTTTAGCTGTCTCAAAAAATGCTTCTTCTTTCCATGTGAACAAATATAATTGAGTTCTTTCCCCATTCCCTTGCTTAAAATAAAAAAAAAAATTAAAAAATCACTAAAATATAAATCAAGATTTAGCATCAAAGAGCAACTTTGTCAATACAGGCATTTGGGGAGATTCTTAGAGTGTTGGAATAATTATAACATTGGATTTCTGTTCAGCACAGGGATAGACAAAAATTTTCTACTCCAGAGCATAATGAGATATCTAAGTGCATTTCTGCATTTGAAATGATGGCAGAGCCTACAAGTGCAGCAGGGATAAAATGGCTTTCTTTTTTTTTCCTTGGGTTTTGGTTTGTTTGCATCTCCAATTTTGATAGTTTGTACTTCAGCTGGATGTCGTGGCATGTTCAGAGGAGAGGTGCATCTTTTCTTTTGATTGCATTTTTTCAAAGGGTGAAAATATGGGCCAGATATGGATTACAAATAGATCGCTTCAAAAAGAGCCTCAAATTTATGGCTGGAGATTTCCACAGCGAGAGCAAATTCAGCCTAATTCATTTGCTAGTGAAATATATTCAAAGCAATCCCAGAAAGGGCTGTGCACAGGAGTGGCTGGGTTTGTGCATAAAAACTGGTAATCCAAAATCCTTTGGCCAAGGTAGGATCTGTGAAAGATAAGAAGGAAGAAATTATTAGGAAGAGACTGTTAAAGAACTAAGGAGATCTCAGGTCTAATAATTTCTTTTCCCTTCCCAAAACTCAGTCCATCAGCTTTCACACTCCTGTGTGGTATTTGCCATTTATGAAAACTTGACTTGCCTCTTAATGATATCCTATAGAAGGTGAGAATATGTTTTGAAAATATAATATTTTGATCTCTGGAAGAAAATAAGCAATCGGATCCCCTGTAGTGTTTGTGGACTCAGCCTGGGGTGATAAGGGACAAGGGACTAAGTCCGGGAAACTGCTTGTGGTGCCTTAGAGATCAATCCTTGGCACCAGTGTGACCCTGAGGAAGGGATCCTTCATCCAGAGTGGCCCTGTCACCCTTCCTGTGCTGCAGCAGAGTCCTCACCACAAATCTCAGATGGGTCTGAGAGAAAGCAGCAGGATATTCCCATATGCACAGTGCCCCGAATGATGAGGAAAAAAATGCAAGATAGAGGAAAAAAAAAAAGGGGGGG